>CM069168.1:1401357-1866923 GCA_035221665.1 Okamejei kenojei | reverse complement strand
ACCACCCCCCCCCCCCCCCCCCCCCCCCCCCCCCCCCCCCACCCAATGTGTAGATAATTGTCCCCCCCAACAAAACAATACGGTGGGCGTATTGTCTTTTTGGTTATCTTCTGTTGGTCTTTAAACGTTAACAATCATCTTGCTTTCCCGCTCAATCTTTGTACGTTGTACTCTGTCGCTTTAATGTTTATACTGTCCCTGGACGTCCTGTCAGCCATGGTGTCCCTTTCTCCCCTTGGAATCTTTCTTCCTCCTAGTGTGTGTGTGTGTGGGTGGGTGTGGGGCGTGTGGTGTGTGTGAGTGTGGGGGGGGGGGGTGAGGGTGGTGTTTGGGGGGGGGGTGGGGAGGTGGGTAGGTGTGTGTGTGTGGGGGTGTGTGTGTTGTTGTGTGTGGGTAGGGGTGTGTGTGTGTGTGTGTGTGTGTGTTGTGTGTGGGGGGGGGGGTGAGGGTGTGTGTGTGTGTGTGGGGAGGTGTAGGTGTGTGTACGTGAGGGGTGTGTGTGTGGGTGTGGGTGTGTGGGGGGGGGATGTGTGGTGGTGAGTGTGTGAGTTGTGTGGGGGGTTGTGTGTGTGGGAGAGGAGGGTGTGGTGTGTGGGGGGGTGTGTGGGGTGTGTGTGTGTGTGTGGGGAGTGTGTGTGTGTGGGGGGGGGTGTGTAGGGTGTGTGTGTGTGTGTGTGTGTGTGTGTGTGTGTGTGTGTGTGTGTGTAGGTTTGGTGGGGGGTGTGGGGGGGTGTGTTAGGGTTGTGGGTGTGGGTGAGTGTGTGTGTGGGGGAGGTGTAGGTGTGTGTGGGTGTGGGGGGAGGGTTGTAGGTGTTTGTGTTTTGTTGTGTGTGTGTGGGAGGTGTATGGTGTTGTGTGTGTGTGTGTGGGAAGGTCGTGGGTGTGTGTAGGTGGTATGTGGGGGTGTGTGAGGCTTTTGTGGTTGGGTGTGTGTGTGTGTGTGTGGAGGTTGTAGGTGGGTGGGTGTATGGTGTATGGGTGTATAGTGGGGGTGTGTGGAGTTTTGTGGTTGGGGGTGTGTGTGTGGTGGGGGGTGTGTTTTTAGGTGGTGTGGTGGGGGGGGGGGAGTTGTTAGGTGGGTGGGTGCATGTGTGTTGATGGGTGTATGTGGGGGGTGTTTGTAAGGTTTGTGGTTGGGTGTGTGTTGACTGACTGTGCGTCGTGTGTTTTGTGTGAACAGTACCATATGGTCTTCCCGAGACTAAACTTTTTTTTTTTTTTTCCCCACAGGGGGGGTGGGTAGGGGAGGGGGCCGTCCACACGTGCCGGACCACCCAATGCCCTGACACCAAAACCATGCGGCCACACAGAGTGGGGGCATGTACAACACTGATGTGTACTGTGTGTAACGACGGATGTGTACTGCATGTATACATGGATGTTGTACTGTGTTTGGGGAGGGACCTCAAATAGAGAACGCCAGTAGACAGGGTCTGAGGAGGAAGCAGAGAAGGGAGAACTCAGACCCAACATGTAGGGGGAAAAATAGAAAAAAATAATAAACAGAGAATAAAGGTGGTGGGTTTCCAGGGTCATAAATCAAAAGGGGCCATCTTGTCAACTATTAATTGTATGAGGAGTTAGAGTGTTGTAAAAACAAGCCTGAAGGCTTTTTGTCTCAATGCGGAGGAGCTTTGTAATAAGGTGGACGAGTTGAATGTGCAGAGATAGCTATTAAAGACTAGGTGCTATACGTTGGGATCACGGAGACATGGTCAGGGGACCAAGGTGGGAGCTGACATCCAGGGACTTTCAATATTCAGGTGGGATAGACAGTAAGGAAAGGAGATGGTGGGGTAGCGTTGCTGGTGAGAGAGGAGATTAATGCAATAATTCAGTTAGCCGGGAAGTGGTGTTAGGGTAATTTGATGGAAATTTAAAAGGCCGATTAAAGCTCCAGGTGACAGATAGTCTGCATCCCAGAGTACTCAAGAAAGTAGCCACAGGAAATAGTGGATGCATTATTAGTGATAATTTTTCAAAACTCCTTAGATTTGGAGTAGTTCCTGAGGTTGGAGGGTAGCTAATGTAACCCCACTTTTAAAAAAGGAGGGAGAGAGAAAATGGGAATTACAGAACCAGTTAGTCTAACATCGGTAAGTGGGGAAACTGCTAGAGTCAGTTATTAAGAGTGGGATAGCAGCCACATTTTGGAATAAAAAAAAGGTTGGGGTGAAATATGGACAAAAGTCAGCATGGATTTACAGAAAGGGTAAATCATGTGTTCTGACAAATCTTAATTGAATTTTTTCGAGGATGTAACTAGTAGAGTGGATAAGGTGAGAACCAAGTGGATGTGTTATATCTATACTTTCAGCTGGCTTTCGACAAGGTCCACATATGGATTTAGATATACAACTTTAAAGCACATGATATTGGGGGTTCAGTATTGATGTGGATAGAGAACTGGCTGGCAGTCAGGAAGAAAATTGTAGGAGTAAACGGGTCCTTTTCAGAATGGCAGGCATTGTGACTAGTGGGGTACCGCAAGCTCAGTGCTGGGACCCCATCTAGTTTTTTTTTTGTAAAAACAATATATATATGGATTTGGACGAGGGAATTGAATGCAACATCTCCAAGTTTGCGGATGACGCTAAGCTGGGGGCAGTGTTAGCTGTGAGGAGGGTGGGGGGGGTTGTACGAGGCTGCAAGATGACTTTGATAGGCTGGGTTGAGTGGGCAAAATGCATGGCAAGGCGGTATAAATGTGGATAAATCTGTTGAGGTTATCCACATTGGTGGCAAAAACAGGAGGTGGGCTATTATCTGAATGGTCGGCAAATTCGGAAAAAGGCGAGATGCAGCGAGACTAGGTGTCATGGTACACCAATCATTGGAAAGTAGGCATGTAGGTGCAGCAGGCAGTGAAGAAAGCAAATAGGTTATGTTGCATTCATAGCAAAAGGATTTGAGTATAGGAGCAGGGGAGGTTCTACTGCAGTTGTTACAGGGTTTTGGGTGAGGCCACACCTGGAGTATTGTGTACAGTTTTGGTCTCAAATCTGAGAAAGACATTCTTGCATTGAGGGGGGTACAGGAGGAAGGTTCACAGACTTGATTCCTGGGATGTCAGGACTTTAATATTGATTGAGAAGACTGGATAGACTTGATTTGTACCTCACTATAGTATGGAATTTAGAAGACTGAGGGGGATCTGTATAGAGGACTTACAACATTCTTTAAGGGGTTGGAAAGGCTAGATGCAGGAAGATTGTTCCAGATGTTGTGGGAAGTCCAGAACAAGGGGTCACAGTGTAAGGATAAGGGGCAAATTCCTTTAGGACTGAGATGAGGAAAACATTTTTCACACAGGGAGTGGTGAATCATTGGAATTATCTGCCACAGAAGGTAGTTGAGGCCGTTCATTGGCTATTTTAAGAGGGAGTGTAGATTGTGGCCCTGTGCCTAAAGGGATCAGAGGGGTATGGAGAGAAGGCAGGTAGAGGTTACTGAGTTGGATGATCAGCCATGGACATTTGAATGGCAGTGTATGCTCGAAGGGCGAATGGGCCTGTCTGCCACCTAATTTCTATGTTTCTATGTGTTGTACTTGGGTGTGCTACGGCTGTGTGTAACTGTGACTACAATGAATCCTTTGACAGTGTATAGATGCATCATGATAAGGGGAATAAGTGAATAAAGTTTGGTGCAAGATTAAAAACGGGTAAGGTTTGATCAAAAAGAGGGTTGTTCCACTGAGTACGGTAGTTAGTTTCAGCCCTGCTCACTGGTTGTGGAGGTGATTCAGTTGCATGTGACAGCTGGGATGAAACTGTCCCTGATTCTGGAGGTGTGTGTTTTCACCACTTATATACCTTTTGCCTGATGGGAGAGGGGAGACGATGGGAGTGGCAGCGGTGCGTCTTGTCCTTGATGATGGATGCTGTTTGCCGACCCCGGGCAGCGTTGAGGTGTAAATGGAGTCATTAGGAGGGGAGGTTGGTTTGGTTGTGAGGGTTGGTGCTTCATCACTTCTCTGTCATTCTTCTTGCATCTGGTTGGAGGTGTTGCAACAGCTGATGATTGCAAACACCAGTCATCAGATTACATTTCATTCTTATCCCACAATGAACTGGCATTCACGTACAGTCTCAGAGTCCCCGTGGTCACCGCGTGTGCTCCCTCTCTCCAGGGACCTACGGGGCACGGTGTGGCACTGGAGGAGGGGCAAGTGGGTGACGGGCACAAAACCCTCGGCTGCTTGCGACCCGCCAATGGCATCTTGGCCTGGGCCCAGGATCAAACCTACAGGGAGATCATTCCCACCTTCCCTCCCACACCCCCCTCCCTTTTCCCCCCACCACCCCCCCTAACCCCCCATCAACCTCCCTCCCCACCCCCCTCCTTCCCCACCACTGACGCTCCCCGACGTTTGAGGGAGGAGCTCCCTTTATAGCAGAGGGGTGCGTTTGGGGGGAGGAGCAGCAAGGGAGGTGAGCGACGGACTGGCGGTGTTTAGGGGAGAGAAGGAAGGGAGGGGGTGGAGGGGGGGGTGGAGGCAGCTGGGGGAAGGGGCCGGGGGTGGGAGAGATGACTGGGGGGTTTTAGGGGGAGATGGGACTGGGAGGTGAGGTAGATGGGCGGGGGTTTGGGGGTGGTTGTGTTCGGGACGAGGTCACAGGGCTTGCCTGTCCCCACCCACTAGGCCATCTCGCTGGAGGGAGAGGGGGCGCTGGCTGCGGCTGCTCTCGGCAGCGGGCAGAGCTGATGCGGACCGGGACCCAGGACCCGGACCGCGCCTACGAAGGACCAATGCCCTTACAACCGGTTGTGCCGGAATGGTGCCGGCAATGGACCCGTCAGGTAGGCTTTACCCACGCTGATACCCACCGCTGATACCCCACCGCTGTACCCACCACTGTTAGCCCCACCACTGTAGAAAAAAAAGAAAAAAAAAAAAAAAAAAAAAAAAACCCCCACAGTTGTAGGCCCACCGCTGCATCTCCACACTGTAGCCCCACTGCCCCACTGAGCCCCACTCTGTAGCCCACCACTGTAGCCCACCACTGTAGCCCCACCTCTGTAGCCCCACCTCTGTTAGCCACACCACTGTAGGCCCCACCTCTGTAGCCCACCACTGTAGGCCCCCACTGTAGGCCCCACCTCTGTAGCCCCACCTCTGTAGCCCCACCCCTGTCGCACCAACCACTGTAGCCCCACCTTCTGTAGCCCCACCTCTGTAGCCCCACACTGTAGCCCCACCTCTGTAGCCCCACCGCTGTAGCCCACCGCTGAATCTCCACCTCTGTAGCCCCACTGTAGCCCCACCAACTGTAGCCCCACCACTGTAGCCCCAAACTGTAGCCCACCACTGTAGCCCCACTCTGTAGCCCCGCCTCTGTTAGCCCCGCCACTGTAGCCCCAACAACTGTCAGCCCCACCACTACGCCCCACCACTGTATAGCTCCCACCACTGTAGCCCACCTCTGTAGCCCCACCTCTGTAGCCCCACCACTGTAGCCCCCACCACTGGTAGCCCACCCTGTTGCCACACCTCTGTAGCCCCACCTCTGTAGCCCCACCTCTGTAGCCCCACCTCTGTAGCCCCACTCTGTAGCCCCACCTCTGTAGCCCCACCTCTGTAGCCCCACCCTTTTTCCTGTAGCCCCACCTCTGTAGCCCCACCTCTGTAGCCCCACCTCTGTAGCCCCACCTCTCTGTTGCCCCACCTCTGTAGCCCACCGCTGTAGCCCCACCGCTGTAGCCCACCGCTGTAGCCCCACCGCGGTAGCCCCACCCGCTGTAGCCCCACCTCTGTAGCCCCACTGTAGCCCCACCGATGTAGCCCCACCGCTGTAGCCCCACCGCTGTAGCCCCACCGCTGTAGCCCAGCCGCTGTAGGCCCCATTGCTGTAGCCCCCACTGCTGTAGCCCACTGCTGTAGCCCCTCCACTGTAGCCCACTGTAGCCCACCACTGTAGCCCACCAGCTGTAGCCCCCACCACTGTAGCCCCACCGCTGTAGCCCCACGCTGTAAGCCCCACCACTGTTGCCCACCACTGTAGCCCCACCAGATGTAGGCCCCACCGCTGTATAGCCCCACCGCTGTAGCCCACCGCTGTAGCCCCATTGTGTAACCCATTGCTTGTAGCCCCCACCTCTGTAGCCACCTCTGTAGCCCCACCTCTGTAGCCCCAACTCTGTAGCCCCCACCTCGTTAGCCCATTGCTTGTAGCACCACCGCTGTAGCCCACCGCTGTAGCCCCACGCTGTAGCCCACCGCTGTAGCCCCACCACTGTAGCCCCACCTCTGTAGCCCCACATCTGTTGCCCCACCTCTGTAGCCCACTGCTGTAGCCCACCGCTGTAGCCCCACGCTGTAGCCACATTGCTGTAGCCCCATTGCTGTAGCCCCACCCGCTGTAGCCCCACTGCTGTAGCCCCACCACTGCTTAGCCCCACCTCTGTAGCCCCACCCACTGTAGGCCCACCTCTGTATTTCCACCTCTGTAGCCCCATTGCTGTAGCCCCCCACTGTAGCCCCAACCACTGTAGCCCCACGCTGTAGCCCACCGCTGTAGCCCCATTGCTGTAGCCCATTGCTGTATAGCCCCCATTGCGAGCCCCCACACTGTAGCCCATTGCTGTAAGCCCCATTGCTGCCAGCCCCACCGATGTAAGCCCCCCGCTGTAGACCCCACCACTGTAGCCCCATCGCTGTAGCCCACCGGCTGTAGCAACCACGGCTGTAGCCCACTTTCACTTCTGTTATTCCAAGCTGTATTTCCACCGCTGTAGCCCACCACTGTAGCCCCACACTGTAGCCCACCTCTGTAGCCCACCTCTGTAGCCCACACCTCTGTAGCCCCACCTCTGTAGCCCCCACTCTCTGTAGCCACACCACTGTAGCCCCACTCTGTATTTCCACCCACTGTAGCCACACACTGTCAGCCCCACCTCTGTAGCCCCACCTCTGTAGCCCCACCTCTGTCAGCCCCAATCTGATAGCCCCACCACTGTAGCCCCACCTTGTATTTCCACACTGTAGCCACACCACTGTTCCCCCAGCCCCCCCCCCCCCCCCCCCCCCCCCCCCCCCCCACCCAACCACTCCCCCCAACTTGTAGCCCACCCTCTGTAGGCCCCACCACTGTAGCCCCACAACTGTAGCCCACCACTGGTAGCCCCATTGCTGTAGGCCCACCGTTGTAGCCCCACTCTGTAGCACCACCACCACCACCACTGCAGTATGCCGTCCCAGGCTCAACCACTTGCCGCGTTCCACCATCGCATTCCATTCATTCACCCCGCAGCAACCCCCACTGCAGCACAGAGACACGTTTCCAACATTGACAGGACGTGAGGTGGTGTGAGCTATACGGTGGGAGGTTTTGATGAGGCAGGCTGGGTTCTCTATTCATGGAGCGCAGGAGGATGAGGGGGTGATCTTATAGAGGTGGTAAAATATCATGAGAGGAATATGATCGGGTTAGATTGCACAGTGTTGTTATTAGCCCAGAGTAGGGGAATTGAGGGACCAGAGGACATAGGTTTAAGTGAAGGGAAAGAAAAGATTTATAGGAAACTGAGGGGTACCTTTTTCACACAAAGGGTTGGTGGGTGTATGGAAACAAGCTGCCAGTGGAGGTTGCTGAGGCTGGGGGATATCCCAACGTTTAAGAAAACCAGTTAGACAGGCACATGGAGTAGGGCAAGTTTGGAGAGTTATGGACAAATGCTGCAGTGTGGGATGTGTAGCTGGGAATGTTGGCGGGAGTGGCCAAGTTGGGCCAAAGGGGCCTGTTTCCACACCCTATGACTCTATGAGGGGCTGAGTCTGTTCTCTGGAGTGGAGGAGGTTAAGATCAAATATGATTAAGGCATGATAATCTTTAGTAGTGTAGATAGGATAGAGCTGTAGTAGATTGAACAGAATGCTGGAGTAACTCAGCGGCTAGGCAGCATCTCTGGAGAAAAAGGATGGGTGCCGTTATACACCGACCTGAAACATCATCACATCTATATCCGAGATGCTGCATGACCTGCTGAGGTTACTCCAGGAACTTTGTGGCTATCTTCCATGTATACCAGCATTCATGCAGTTCTTCCTCCACACAGAACTGTATGGTAAGTATCATCACAGCTGATTCAGATAAAATACGGGACATGGGCTTAGGTTGGGGGGGGGGGAGTCGATATTCAGAGGGGAACCTTCTTCGGCCCTGGATTAAAGTGCTGGTGGGGGTCGGAGGGGGGGGGGGGGGAGTGGAGGTGATGGGGGGGGGGCAGCGGTGGGAGCCACTTGACGGTGTTTAGTGCGGAGAAGAAGACTGGATTATTCAGCAGAGAGGGTCACAAACTGATGCAGGGAGACGGGGTTTACACAGTCGAGTAGCTGCTGCTCAAGCTGGGACATGGCTGCGGTGTAAAGACTTCCTTTGATTGGGGGGGGTAGCAAGGCTCGACCTGCCCATCCCTCCTCCAGCCCCCCACTGGGCTGGGGGCGCTGCCGTTGGGCCGATGTTGCTGTGTTTCTCGATGATGACCCTTGCTTGTCTCCAGTGGTTGATGCAGCGGGAGAGTCACGACACCCAACGCCTACATGGATGACCCGTTTGGCCAAGTGTCCATCCAGCCCACCCCAGCAGACGGAGACAGAGACAGTGACAGAGACGGTGATGGCAGTCCCCTTCACCCCCACAGGTATGTCTCAGCACTCCTGCGGAAAAACCATGACTTTATTTTTATCTCGGGAATTGATCCCAAGAATGTAATGGGGTAACATATGATAGCGCTTTGACCGCATGGGCCTGTACTCGCTGGAGTTTCGAAGGATGAGGGGGAGCCCTCATGGAAAGGCACATAGTGAAAGACTTGGATAGAGTGGATGTGGACTCTTGACGTGCGTGAGCTATAGGGGGAGTTCCAATTTCTTTAGGTATAGTGAAGGATTGATAGAGGTGGTATGTGGGACAGGTTGGCTCCACTCGCGGGAGAGTCTCGAACCAGAGGTCATAGCCCCTGAATTAAAGGATGTACCTTTACTAGAATGTTGCCAGGGTTCCAGCAACTATGTTACAGAGAAAGGTTTGAACAAGTTAGGTCTTTATTCTTTGAGCGCAGAAGGTTAAGGGGGGGACTTGGATTGTGGTCTTTAAAATGATGAAAGGGATAGACAGAGTTGACGTGGATAAGCTTTTCCCATTGAGGGTAGGGAAGATTCAAACAAGAGGCAGAATGAGATTAAGGGACAGAAGTTTAGGGGGTAACGTTGGGGGGAATTCTTTACTCAGAGGGTGGGGCTGTGTGGTATGAGCTTCGGCAGAGGTGGTGGAGGCAGGATCGATTTTAACATTTAAAAGTAAAGTGGATAGGTATATGGACGTGAAGGGAATGGAGGGGTATGGTCTGAGTGCGGGTAGATGGGACTAGGGGAAAACAAATGGTCGGCACGGACTGGAAGGGCCGAGAGGGCCTGTCTCCGTGCTGTAATTGTTATATGGTTATATGGTTATATGAGATGAGGAGGAATTTATTTAATCAGAAGGTGGTGAATCTGTGGAATTCTTTGCCACAGAAGGCTGTGGAGGCCACGTCAGTGGATATTTTTATGGTGGAGATTGACAGGTTCTTGGTTAGTTCGGGTTGTCAGGGGTTATGGGGAGAAGGCATGAGAATGGGGTGAGATGGGAAAAGGCAGAGCATCATGATTGGATGGCAGAGTAGACTTGATGGGCCGAATGGCCTAATTCTGTACCTAGAACTTATGAACATATGAGCACGGAGATGCAAGAACACGCGTGTTGGTTTACTGAAGAACACGCATGCTGGTCTACTAAAACACTAAACACACAGTGCTGGTCAGGCAGCAACTCTGGAGAACATAGAGAGGTGAACCTCGTTTTTTATAGCAGGTTAAAGCTAGACAAAGAGTGATTGAAATGGGTGGAACAAAGCTTGGCGAGTGATAGGTGGATACAGGTAGGGAGGAGGGGTATTTGTCAGAAGGCTGCCGATGAAAAGGAGAGACTGTGTAAGGAGGATGAGGAGAAAGGAGTAAAGCCAGAAGGAGGAGGGGCGAGATGACGGGGGGCAGGATAGTGGGGAAAGATAGGCAGTACAGGGTGGGGTATGGGGGGGATGGTGGTGGGGTGGGTGGTGATTTGGTGGTGGTGTGCCATACTAATCTGGAGGTTTCAGTGTTCCTGCCATTGGTCCGTGAGATACCCGACATGTTGTGTCAGGAAGGGTGTTTGGATTAGGTTTATTGTCATGTGTAACGACGGTACTGGGAAGAGCTTTTGTTTGCGCATGGCTAACCCAGTCAGCAGAAAGACAAAACATGATTACAATCGATCTGTTTACAGTGTACAGATATATGATAAGGGAATAACGTTTAGTGCAAGGTAAGCCAGTAAAGTCCGATCAAGGATAGTCTGAGGGGCGCCAATGATGTAGATAGTAGTTCAGCACGCTCTCTGGTTGTGGTTTAGGAGATTCACTTGCCTGATAAACAGCTGGGGAAGAAAACTGTCCCTGAATCAGGAGGTGTGTGTTTTCACACTTCTGTACCTTTTGCCAGATGGGAGAGAGGGAGTGACCAGGGTGCGACCCATCCTTGATTGTGCTGCTGGCCTTGCCGAGGCAGTGTGAGGTGTAAAATGGAGTCAATGGAAGGAGAGGTTGGTTTTGTGTGATGGTCTGGGTGCGTAGAGGAGCTGTTCAGTTGCCACAGTAATCCCATGGACCCTACCAACACACTGGTGCACCAGGAAGCATCCATGCTATTCCCTTTCTCAGGGCAAAGGTGCCATGGGCACCACGCCAGCAATGTTCCCTGTCAACTGCAGTGGGCTGTCAGGCTGTACATTGTCCCTTGCTGCATATGTCGAACCATTGTCTGCTATTGAGAGCAGAATCCCATTCTGTCCATGCTGACATCAAACGCTAGTCCACCTGCCCGTGTTTGGCCTATTCCTTGGTAAGACTTTCCTCATCCATGTACCTGCCCAAGTTGCTCTCGCATGTTGTTATCGCACCTGCTCATCTTCCTCCTCCTTTGGCGCTCGTTCCAAGTAGCCACTCAGTGTGGAAAAGTAAGTCCGTCAATCAAATTCCATTTTATATCTTTTCCCACCCATCTTAAACTCTGATTTTGGATTCCCTACTCTGGGTACATCGACCACTCTATAAGTTCACTGTGTGTGTGTGTGGAAGGAACTGCAGATGCGTTTAACCAAAGATGCACAAAAAAGCTGGAGTAACTCAGCGGGACAGGCAGCATCTCTGGAGAAAAGGAATGGGTGACGTTTAGAGTCAGGGCATCTGAAGAAGGGTGATGCTGCCTTTCCCGCTGAGTTACTCCAGCTTTTTGCGTCTATATTCAATAAGATCACCCCTCATCCTATTGCACTCCCAGGAATAAAGTGCTAGCATGCCCACCCTCTCCCTATAGCTCAGCCTCTCGAGTCCTGGCAAAATCATCGTAATTCATCTCTTCACCCTTTCCAGTTTAACTCCTGTGAGTTCCCCTTGTCAATGGCTGACGGGCTGCGTCCATATTCCCCGTGAGCTCCCCCACCCACTCTCACCGTGACGTTATCTCTCATTTGCTTGCAGCAGAGGCTGGCTCTGCCCAACCAGCAGCTGGGAGGCCGAGAAGGCACCAGATTTGCAGAGAACTACCAGCGCAACACCACTAGCAGCCAGGGGGCGAGGTGCAACACCCTGCCCAGTGGTAAGTCTATCCAGGCACCGGCACTTTTACCCCTCTTTATTTTTCCATAACATAATCACAGTTACAAAGTACTGCGTGAATCTAAACTGCTTACACAGTTTGCAAACATCAAGCATCAAACTACAACTACAAAAGCTTTTTACTGTACCTCGGCACACGTGACAATAAACAAAACTGATCAGTGCGGCAGAATTACTGCCTTACAGAGCAGCAGCGCCGGAGACCCGGGTTCGATCCCGACTACAGCACTTGGGGGAGGGGGGGGGAAAGGGCCTGTACCTCTAAACGAAACTGAACTGAACCATCATCCACATCGTCTACGCACCCGCGGTGACCAGCGTTCTCGGCAGACCTCCACGTGTCCCTGTGGACACCACGTCCTCCCTCTCCAGGGACACACAGGGATGGACTGGGTCCAGATTACTGTGCCAGATCCCGGGTTCAATCCTGACCTCAGCTGCGGTCTGTGTGGAGTTTGCAGGTTCTTCCTGTGACCACGTGGGTTTCCTCCGGCTGCTCTGGTTTTCTCCCACATCCCAAAGTGTGTAGTCAAAAGTTTGAAGGTTGACTAGCCTCTGTTAAATTGGCCAAGGTTGGTAGGGAGTGGATGAGAAAGTGGGAAGAAAACATGGAATGGTGTAAACGGAGTGGAATTCAATTGATGATCCAGCTGGGGCCAACTGTGACCTGTCCCTTGGTGGTCTTTATATACAGTGATGGTCATTATATATAGTGGTGGTCTTTAACACCAAGCGCCCTTTCACGTGGACCATGGGGAGGGAGGTACAGTGGACACCAGTGCTTTTGGTCAAACACCTTGCGATGTTCCAACGCACATGATTAATTGAGGTTCTGTTAATTGAAAATGTCCCAGTGTGTAGGATAGTGCTGAGTGTACATGGTCGGCCATGGACTCAGGGGCGAAGGGTCTGTTTCCACGCTGTTTCTCTAAAGTCTAAAATTGTTACCAAGGTAAAGGATGTGATGCTAGGGAGTGGTGACTCGCCCTATAGTATGAAGGTCCGCTCATGAAATAAAATTCAAACAGTCGCAGAACGGGACCTACAGCTCAACTCGTCGTGCAAACAGGATGCCCCATTTAGACTCATAGTCATAGAGTTGTTACAGCACGAAACAGGCCCTTTGGCCCAACTTTTCCCAGCCAACCAAGGATGCCCCAAACTATGCTAGTACCATATTGGCATATCCTCTAAACCTTTCCCATTCATCCTACTATTCAAATATCTTTTACATGCTGTTTATTAGTACCTGACCTAATCTGTGCTGCATGGGTCATATCCCTCCATTCCCTGTATATCCATGTGCTATCCAAAAGCTTCTTCATTAAGATCACTTGTATTCACCATGTCTATCCACCTTTTCAAAGATCATGGTCCTGATCTAATCTCTCCCTCCGAACCCCATTCCCTGCCTTCTCCCCAGAACCCTAACACCCGTACTAATCAAGAATCTATCTATCTGTACATAAAGGAATCTTATCTATGGCCTTAAAAAAGTATCAATTGACTTTGGCCAGCCTGTGGCGAAGGATTCCACAGACTAGTTCTGCACGCTGATTCTGAGCATCAGCTACGGTGTGCTGTTTTCATTCATGCATTACTTTCCCAACTGCATTTCTGAGCCAGATTTCTACATCTTGGGGTGAATGGAAAGGCAAGCACCTGAAGTTGATAGGGCAGCTGCCCGAGACAATCCAACGGACAGACAAGAAAGACTTCAATGAAGCAATGGATTCTTTGCCTAGTAAGTGGGAGGGTGTCACCCAAGAACATCGTCTTCAACAGCATTTAACACCAAGCTGGAAAGGGTGCAGAGAAGATTTACTGAGGATGTTGCCAGACATCGAGGTGCCTGAGCTGTCGGGAGGGGTTAGATAGTTCATCAGGCTCGAACACTTAAACACTGGGGATGGGTTGTGATGTTCAAGGGGGGTCGGAGTTTATTGTCATGTGTCTCAGTTAGGGAGACATGTATGGAGTAATATAAAATCATGAGGAGAGGAATAGATCAGGGAGTGCACTGAGTCTCTGCCTGAGTAGGGGAATCGAGAACGGCAGGACATACTTTAGGTTAAGGTGAGGGCGGAAGATTTAATGGGACCGGACGGGTACAACTTTTTTACCAGTGAGTGGAAGGTGTCTGGAGCACCTGACAGAGGCGTAGGTCATTTTGAAGCAGGTACTATTGTAAGTTTAAGTAAACATTTGGTAAGGATATGGATGGGACAGGTTTGGTAGAGGGGATATGGGCAAATATGCAGGATGGTTGCGGTACTGTAGATGGGACATGTTGGTGGGGTGGGCCAAAGGATGGGCCAAAGGGCCTGTTTCCACACTGTATCACTCTATGACCAGATGAAATAAGGTGTGAGACGAGGATGCACTGAGGTTTGTCTAAGAGGTATGGTTTATCAGAGGAAAGGAGGAAAGAAGATGCCAGAAAGATGAAACTTGGGTTAAGTATCAGGAGGGAGTTCCAGAGTGGAGGAATAGACAGCTTGAGTTTAGGGAGGGCAGGGGTGTGAATGTCCGTGACTCGGAGGGGCTCGAGGTGAAGAGGATTGTAGAGGCAGGTCGAGCAGAGAACTTGAAGGATTTAAAAAGAAGGGTGGCCCTGTAAACAGGGCAATATACAAACTTAAATAGGGAGGCAGAATTTTCAATGAGTCCAGAGGGGAGGGAGATTGGGGAGGAAGGGAGTGGGGTAGGGAGGGGAGCGTGGGGAGGGAGAGGGATGCAGTGATCGAGGGAGTGGGGGAGAGGGAGGGAGGGTTGGTAGTGGGGAGGGGGAGGGAGTGAGGAGAAAGACAGTACACCACAGGAACAGGCCCTTTGGCCCACAATGCTTATAACCATATAACCATATAACAATTACAGCACGGAAACAGGCCCTCTCGGCCCTTCCAGTCCGTGCCGACCATTTGTTTTCCCCTAGTCTCATCTACCTGCACTCAGACCATACCCCTCCATTCCCTTCACGTCCATATACCTATCCACTTTACTCTTAAATGTTAATGTAAGTTAAATGTACTCTTATGCCCATCGTGATGCTGCTAAACTGATCTCCTCTGCCTGCACGTCACCCCCGTCCCTCCATTAGCTGTGTACCCATGTGTTTTTTACTTCAGCAAGGGTTACTGTGACTCCTTGCTTCAGTCCTCACTCTTAGCTAAAAACCCTGCTCCCTGACTGTAGTCCCAGCGCAGTCACCCCCCTCTCCCTCCTGCTCCCCTCCCCTTAGTACCTCTCCTCCCCCTCAGATCCCCCTCCCCCTTCTCCTTCACCCTCCCCTCCCCCTTCTTCCTTCCCCCTTGCCTCTTCCCCGCCCCCTCCCCCTCCCCCCTCCCTTCCCCTCTTCCACCCCCCTCCTCCTCCTCTCTCCCCTCCCCTATTCCCACCCCCTCCCCCTCCGCTCCCCCTCTCTCTCACCCTCCCCCTACCCCCATCCCATCCACCATCCCCCGCTCCAGTCCCTCAGCAGTGTGTCCAGCACTGACCCAGTGACCATGTGCATGTCCATGTCCTGCTCCAGTGACCGTGTGTGTGCGCACGCATGGCCTGCCCCACTGACTGTGTGTGTGTGTGTGTGTGTGTGCAGAACGGAAGGCGTTGCCACGCCTGGAGGAGAAGATGCGTCGCCTGGAGCAGGCGGTGCTCCGTGCCAAGGAACGGGTGAAGTCCGGATCCGAGCTCAACCTGCTCTCCCTCAGCAAGACCTTCAAACGCGCCTCCTGTGGGCACAGCCTGGCGCTGTTCTCCTCCAGCTCCGAGACAGCCGACTCAGAGGTAGGTGCCCGGTGAGGTGTGGCTGGCGGTGATGTTTGGTCACCCCCGGTGTGGTGAGGTGTCTAGTGAGGTGCCAGTGTGGTGAGGGTGGTCCGCCCTGGTGCGCCCAGTGTGGTGAGGATGGTCCGCCCTGGTGTGCCCAGTGTGGTGAGTGCCACACGGTGCCCGTGTCGATGCAAGTCTGCACCGCACGGCTCACTCACTGATCCTTTACCTCAGTGCCAATGCCTTGCACCCTTCCCCTGCACCACTGCCCTGCATCACTCCCTTGCGCTGCTCCCCTGCAGGACCCCCTGCACTGGCCGGGAGCTGTGCTGGACCCACGGTGGGGCGTCTGGCATGCGGGGGTGTTGTGGGTGGTCTGCATGGTGAGCTGGTCACGCGGAGGCACCAGAGACCCGGGATCGATCCTGACCTCAGGTGACATCTGTGTGAAGTTTGCACGTTCTCCCTGTGACCGCGTGGGTTTCCTCCGGGTGCTCCGGTTTCCTCCCACATCCCTGTAGGTTCATCGGCTTCTGTAAAATGCCCCTAGTGCGATCAGTCTTAGCCTCGAGGCACGGAGCCGCAGAACGTAAAGGTGACGCAGCACAGAAACAGGCCCTTCTGCCCACCGTGCCCATGCTGACCATCAGTACGTCTAAGTTGATCCTTTTTGCCAACCTGTGGTCGGTGGCCTGCTCTGCCTCAGTGAGTCGATGCTGTCCACACCGTGCCTCCACTCAGACTGAACATTACAACCACCCTCTGTCTGAAAATAATCTTCCTTAGATCCTCTCGAAACCTTTCCCATTGCCCGCCCTCTGATTATAACGCCTCTTTCACAAGCAAGGATTCCTACTATCTACTCTACTGTGCTTTATATAGTTTTGTACTCTCTGTCAGGCCCCACCGCTCCTGGGAGCACAGACCCAGCCAATCCCTCATTAGGGAAGTCCCATCTCTGTCAACATCCTGGTGAAAACAGGACACGGAGTGCTGGGGGAACTCAGCAAGCCAGACCGCATCTCTGGAGAACATGGAGAGGTGAAGTTTCAGGTTGGGACCCTTCTTCAGACTGATGTGAGGTGAGGGTGTGACAGAACCTGGTGGATACAGGTGAGGGGGGATATTGATAGGCAGACAGTTGGATAAAGGGCACAGATGAAAAGATAAAAAGTGTGAGGTAAGGATAAAAGAGAGCGGATTGTGAAGCCAGAGAAAGGAATGTGGATGAAAAAGGATAAAACCGTCCAGTCCTTCTCCCGCTCCCTTCCCTATTAACCACCCTCCCCCCTCCACCGATATGACTTAATCTGGCTTCACATTTCCCACCTCTCCCACCCTTACCTCACACCTTTTGTCTTTTCATCTCTGCCCACTGCCTATTAACCCCACCTTCCCCATCACCTTTATCCACCTATCACTTGCCAGGCTTTGTCCTGCCCATCCTCTCATCCAGCTTTCTCCCCTCTAATACAATCAGTCTAAAGTAAGGTCCCAAACTGAAACACTGCCTATCCATGTTCTCCACAGATGCTGCCTGACCTGCTGAGTTACTCCAGGACATGGTATCATTTGTTTCTTAGCAAACCAGCATCTGCAGTTCCTTGTGTCACCATCCTGGTGAATCTCCTCTGCAACCTCCCTCCTGCACCATGGACCAGACGTGAACATATTTCAGCTATGTTCTAGCCAAAGGTTTATAAAAGTGTACTTCCATCCTAAACACTTTAATTCCCCCTCCCATTCCCACATAGACCTTTCTGTCCTGGGCCTCCTCCATTGTCAGAGTGAGGTCCAGTGCAAATTGGAGGAACAGCACCTCATATTTTACTTGGGCAGCTTACACCCCAGTGGTATTATCATTGACTTCTCTAACTTCAAGTAGCCTTTGCTTTCCCTCTCTCTCCATCCCTCCCCCTTCCTAGTTTTCCCACAGTCTTACTGTCTCCGACTACATTTTATCTGTGTTTACGAAGAAACTGCAGATGCTGGAGAATCGAGGGTTACACAAAAGCTGGAGAAACTCAGCGGGTGCAGCAGCATCTAAGGAGCGAAGGAGATAGGCGACGTTTCGGGTCGAGACCCTTCTTCTGAAGAAGGGTCTCGACCCGAAACGTCGCCTATCTCCTTCGCTCCTTAGATGCTGCTGCACCCGCTGAGTTTCTCCAGCATTTTGTGTAACCCTTTTATCTGTGTTTACTGTGTTGTTGTCACCTTCTCCAGCTAACATTGATCTATTCTACATTTTCATTGATCTCCATTCCCTTTGTCCTATTTTCACACCATTATACTTCCTTATCTATGTATCTCCACTCCCCTGACATCAGTCTGAAGAAGGATCTCGACCTGAAAAGTCACCATTTCTTCTCTCCAGAGATTGCTGCCTGTCCGCTGAGTTACTCCAGCATTTTGTGTCTAAGTTCTGTCATATTGTAACGATGGTTGATGATAGCAAGCCACCCTTATGCCTTCATCATCACTTTATCTACCAGTGCTGCCACCTTCTCTCACCTCTGCATCCCTCTGCTCCTCAATATCACCCGGGGCACTATCCTGTGCATGTCCTCCTTTTATTAATATCTGCTCAAGATGTATCACCTCACACTTACTGGGATTAAATTCCATCTGCCGCAGCTCAGCCCGAATTGCCACTCAATCAGTATCATTCTGAAGTCACGAGTGTTTTTTAATTGTCATATGTATCAGAATGGAAGCATGAAATTCCTAATTGCAGCGGCACAACAGGTCTGCAAATACAGTGCTCAATATCTAACACAATGAACAAAACAAGTTCACTAAATTGGGGGGGGGGGGGCACGGCGGCGCAGCGGTAGAGTTGCTGCCTTACAGCGCCAGAGACCTGGGTTCGACCCTGCCTACGGGTGCTGTCTGTACAGAGTTTGTACTGTCTCCCCGTGACCTATGTGGGTGCTTCGGTTTCCTCCTACACTCCAGTGACGTACGGTTTTGTATGTTCATTGGCATCGGTAAAAGTTGCCATCGGTAAAGGTGTGTAGGATAGCGTTAGTGTGCAGAGATCGTTGGTCGGCATGGACTCTGGGCCGAGCCTGTCTCCGTGCTGTATCTCTAAACTAAACTAAATTTTAATAAAAAATATGAATGCAAAATAAAAACGATTCCTCCTATCAACACCATGTATTTTATTGCAAATGAAACATAAAGCAAAGGAATAGTTAGATCTCAAGCTGGGTGTTGGCGTCAATGTCTGCCAGGCCCTGACACAGCTCCATTTATTGGGTGGTAGAGCAGGCACCCAGAGATGACACGGTTGGCTGTCTGTTGTTCTGCTCCGCATTCACAGGCTGGGCTCTGGCGGAGCCCCCATCTCCACATGCTGGCATTGAAACGCCCAACTCAGTACCAAGTCTGTTAAGCTTCACCCATGCTCCTCTGCGGAGGTCAGACCCTGGACAGCTTTTATCTGGTGAAGGGATGTAGCTGTGTAATGGAGATGAGGTTGCCTTCCACTCCTGTGACCACTTAGTGGCTATCCAGTGTGCTTTTGTCTCAGTTGGCTGGATGGATGTTAGGAGTTGTTTTTATTGTGGAGCAAAGGGATGACGGGACTTCAGTCGGGGTGGCCTCTGCTCTCTGCTGATAGCCTGATGGATGAGGAGATCTGGGTCCATGGCATGGCGAGATAGTGCCAGAGTTGCTGCTTGCCCGCATCCCTGCAGGCGGAATGCCTGGAGTATGTTGAAGGCACCCAGTGATGGTTCGCAAGGTGCTGTTCAGGCTCGTGTCTACCAGGCTAGTATGTCTACTTCTACCCCATACGGGTGTGCAGTACTCAGCTGGGGCATACACAGGAGCTAAGGCAGAGGTGCGCAGAGTTGATGGACTGGCTCCCCAACTTGTTTCTGCCAGGCGTCGGATGAGGCCGCTATGTGCCAGGACCTTGTCGTGGAGACCAGCCAGGTGTTGACAAAATGTAAGCGACCTGTCCAGCTTTACACCAAGATAAGTGGGTATTTGTTGGAAGTCCGAGCGCCTGTTGTTAACGAAGACACCTAGCTCTCGCTTAGCTTCCTCGTTGTTCAGATGGAATGCTGTTGACACTGTTTTGCCTTCGCTCAGCGTTAGACGCCACTGTCGTAGGTATACTGCCAAAGTCCCCATGTCTTGACTCAAGGAGCTTTCGATTCTCTTTGCGTCCGATCAGGATGGCTAGATCGTCAGCATACCCATATTTTCCATCGATGGTCTCTGGGAGGTCATGGATGTAAACGTTGAAAAGCAGCAGAGCCAAGACGGATCCCTGTGGGACACCATTCTTCAGTCTATGTAGCCTACTCTGCTGTCCATCACTGGCCTTAAGCACAAAGATGCGGTTTGTTATCAGCTCCATGTAGCGTACCAAGCGCCTGTCTGGCAGCACCTGAAGTAGCTTTGCAGTTAGTCCCCGATGTCATAGGCAGCTGTCAGATCTATAAGAACAGCTCCTGCCTTAGAAACATAGAAACATAGAAAATAGGTGCAGGAGGAGGCCATTCGGCCCCTCGAGCCAGCACCGCCATTCATTGTGATCATGGCTAATTGTCCCCAATCAATAACCTGTGCCTGCCTTCTCCCCATATCCCTTGACTCCACTAGCCCCTATAGCTCTATCTAACTCTCTCCTAAATCCATCCAGTGACTTGGCCTCCACTGACCTCTGCGGCAGGGAATTCCATAAATTCACAACTCTCTGGGCAAAAAAGTGTTTTCTCACCTCAGTCTTCAATGACCTCCCCTTTATTCTAAGACTGTGGCCCCTGGTTCGGGACTCGCCCAATATTGGGAACATTTTTCCTGCATCTAGCTTGTCCAGTCCTTTTATAATTTTAAAAGTCATTTGCCTCAAAGCAGTCCTCGATGTCTTGGGTGAGGAGGATTACCTGGTCCGCAGTACATCGACCTTGGCAGAAACCAGCCTACTTGTGGGGTAGTTGAGGGTCCATGATGGGGTTGATATGCCCGTGGATCAGCCTCTCAAGGAGTTTGTATGGGATGCAGCGGAGCGAGATGGGCCGGTGGCTTTAAGGATCATCCTTTGGCTTATAACCATATAACCATATAACAATTACAGCACAGAAACAGGCCATCTGGACCCTTCTGGTCCGTGCCGAACACTTACTCTCACCTAGTACCATCTACCTGCACTCAGACCATAACCCTCCATTCCCTTCCCATCCATATACCTATCCAATACCTCCGGGAGAGCGACGACTGTTGCACGACGCCAGATCTTTGGGATTTTGCACTTCTCCATAGAGTCGGCAGGTAGTGTCGGATTCAGTTGGTAGCAGCGTCTCCAGAATGTAGTAGAAACTCCGGGTATATGCTGTCAGATCCGGGGGCCTTTCCTGCTTTCAACATCTTCAGTGCTGTGGCATTTCCTCGGAGGTGAAAGAAGCCATTGTTAGGTCCGTATCCACCCTGTCAGTTTTCCATGACTCAGCCACCTCTTTGCTCACTTTGTGCGAGACATCACGGTCAGAGTTTGTGAATCGACCATTCTTGACTAATTGAGATGCGATTGCGTTGGCGGTCACTGGGCATTTGCCGGGTTTGGATGTAGCTCTGCTGGTCAGGCGGTTGACCGCGTGCCATGCTTTACGGCTCGAGTGGGTGAAGTCGATCGATTCAACTGTCTCAATGCAGGGTTCCTGTCGTTTCTCATCCAAGCGTGTAGTAGCAGTGGTTTCAGAATCCTCTTTGGTTCCAGCAGCAGTATGATCTCCATATGGCTGTTGACACTCATCCCAACATAGAATGTAATCCCTCTGGTAGCCACGGGGATGGGTTTCTTGCCTGCACTGATAAGCATGTTGCAGCAGGCTTGGTAGGAAGAGTCCAGGTTGGTACTGTCTGGGGAGGAAGGTCCGGGTCGGCTGCGTTGGTAAGTTGTTGGAACTTGTCCCAGTCGGCCTTGCGGAAGTTCCACCGCTTCACAGGTTTGCTCGATGTTGGTGCAACCAGTGGTGTGGTGATGAGTGGTGGTCGGTGTTGTGACCGTGGGAACTTCTCCAGAACACGGCGCGTTGATGGCTAATGGTTCTTTGTGTTACTGGGTTTGTACCAGTGTTCCAGCGGGCTGAATGGAAGCTGTTTGGCTCCTTTGGATCAAACAGAAGCGAGACGTCTGGCAGACGGCCAATCTATGAGGCCGTTTCCAGCACTATTACACCTTGAGTCATCTTGAACACCATGTGTCATCTGCAAACATGGTGTGAGAAGTGAGAATCTTACTTCTCACATTCATACGCAAGCTATAAATGTTTACGAGAAACAGGAATGGTCCCAGTGTTGCTCCCTGTCACTGAATCAGTCAATACCCTCTGTCTGCTATCACCAAAATAACTTTGGATCCACTTTGCCAACTTGCCCCGGCTCCACATGCTCTACCCTCTAGCCCAGCCTTGTCAAAAGCCCGACTATAATCCACCCACCACACTGCTCTCATCCATACATTTTGTTACAACAAACTCTGCCAAATTAGCCAGACAGAATCTCCCACCCTACCGATCAATTGGTGCAAGTCAATCCTGTCACAATAGTTTAGCACCAGCCCACCATGTACGTGGGTATCTTACAGTCAGAAATGGCAGAATTTGTAATGGGACAAAGAAGTAGCAGGATAACTATATTAAACCAATACGTCACTTCTGACTTCATGTAAGCGGGAACAAGTATGTTCCCAGAAATGGTCGGCAACCAGAGTCCAATTAAAAAGAGGTTTCAGTTTCAGTTTAGTTTATTGTCACGTGTACCGAGGTACAGTCAAGCGCTTTTGTTGCGTGCTAACCAATTAGCAGAAAGACAATACATAATTACAATCGAGCCATACAGTGTCCATTTACAGCCTAGTACAAGGGAATAATGTTTCGTGCAAGGTAAAGCCACCAAAGTCTGTTCAGAGAAACACCGAGGGTCACCAAAGTGGTAGATAGTAGTTCAGCCCTGCTCTCTGGTTATGGTAGGATGATTCAGTTGCCTGATAACAGCTGGGAAGAAACTGTCTCTGAATCAGGAGGTGTGTGTTTTCACACTTCTACACCTTTTGCCTGATGGGAGAGGGAAGAAGAGGGAGTGGCCGGGTGCGGCTCGTCCTTGATTATGCTGCTGGCCTTGCCGAGGCAGCGTGAGGTGTAGATGGAGTCAGTGTTGATTAGTAGGACTGAATGTTACAATCCCTTAGGTTTTTCATTGCAATTGACATTTGGTATTCTTGGGGATGACCACTGGGTGATTTGCTACCAATCCAATTCAGATGTGTACCTCAACGTCACCGGGTGTTTCGGCCATTTATCACAAGACAACCCTCAGTGGAGGCAGGCCCACCACAGGTTTAGCCTCTAGATGGTCTAGATGGGCAGCCCAGACAGCATCTTTTCTCTTCAGCTACAGCCAGTGACTGCTCCATTCGGCGTTTTTCCTTCCATCTTCCTCTCTACCGCTGACTGTGGCTGGTTGGGCTCTGGACCCGTATCCGTTGGTGGTACTTATCCTGGTTGAGCTTCGCCTGGGGTGCTGATACCCTGTGGACTGTGGTGGTTAACCTGCCACTGGGCTTCACTCGACTGGCCTACCTCTTAGAAAGCAATGGTCAGTGCGAGGCCCCTCACCAAGCTCTCTCAGGCACTTTTTCCTGCCCTGGTGAATCTTGAGACCTTTCTCTGATGTTATCTTTTCCCAGCCACAGATGCAGCTTCGTAGCTTATGTACTGCCGGTGCTGCTGCTCTGTCAATTGCTGTGCTAGTTGTCTTATTCGTAGTCTATTCCTTCCGTAACAAGATAAGGGTGGATCCAAAACGCTGAAGGGGGGTTGGTTTGTGTGATGGTCTGGGCTGTGTTCACAATTCTCTGCAATTTCTTGCGTTCTTGGATGGAGGTAATTAGTACTGGTAAAAAAATAAACCAACGATGGACTGGAAGCCAGTTTATTTGCAGTGCCTGATAGAGTGGGTGCACTGATGTCGTGTTCCAGGACTCTCCGGATGATGGAACAGTTCCTACAGACTGGAGGCCTGGCAATGTAATCTCACGACGAGAAGGAAGGAGAATGTCGGTGCCACGGACCTGTAAAGGATAAAAATCGAGCGCGGGGCTTGTTTTTTCAGAGGCTTACCCAAATCCATAACGTTCCATTTGGAGAAGTGGGGTTTTTTTTGAGGAAGCCGCTGATTGGTGGAAGAGGACCCGAGGAAGCAGCTGATTGGGTGCAACCCCGGGTTACTATTTTACATTTCTGCCTTCTGGGAGTGAGGGATTCTGGGAGTTAGGGATTCAGTATTTAGTAGTAAAGTTTAAAGGATAAGTTTTTGTGTTTGTTTTTTAAAAAAAAAATATTTAATACAGAGTAATTTGGGAGTAAGGTATGGCAGTAGAGATTGGCCCCGTGGTTTGTTCAGCCTGCAACATGTGGAGATCAGGGAGATGGTCGGTGTCCCTGGTGACTCTGTTTGCAGGAAGTGTGTCCAGCTGCAGCTCCTGGCAGACCGCATTGAACGATTGGAACTGCGGCTGGATTCATACTGGAGCATCCACGATGCGGAGAAAGTCGTGGATAGCACGTACAGTGAGTTGGTCACACCGCAGGCAAAAGGTAGGAGGACAAGAAGGGAACGGGTGGCCAATAGCCAGCAAAGCAGTAGGCAGGTAGTGCAGGAGTCCCCTGCGGTCATCTCCCTCCTAAACAGGTATAACCATTTTGGATACTGTTGAGGGAGATGGCTCATCAGGGGAATGCAGCAGCAGCCAGGTTCATGGCACCATGGGTGGCTCTGCAGCACATGAGGGGGGAAAAAAGAGGGGAAGGGCAATAGTAATAGGGGATTCAATTGTCAGGGGAATAGGCGTTTCTGCGGCCGCAAACGAGACTCCAGGATGGTATGTTGCCTCCCTGGTGCAAAGGTCAGGGATGTCACTGAACGGCTGCAGAACATTCTGGAGGGGGAGGGTGAACAGCCAGTTGTCGTGGTGCATGTTGGCACCAACGATATAGGTAAAAAAAGGGATGAGGTCCTACAAGGTGAATTTAGGGAGCTAGGAGATAAACTTAAAAGTAGGACCTCAAAGGTAGTAATCTCCGGATTACTACCAGTACCACGGGCCAGTCAGAGTAGAAATAGGAGGATAATGCAAATGAATACGTGGCTTGAAAAGTGGTGCAAGGGGGAGGGATTCAAATTTTTAGGGCACTGGGACCAGTTCTGGGGGAGGTGGGACCGGTACAAAACAGGACGGTTTGCACCTGGAATGGAATGGAACCAATGTTCTTGGGGAGTGTTTGCTAGTGCTGTCGGGAGGATTTAAACTAATGTGGCAGGGGATGGGTACAAGAGCAGAGAGGCAGGAGGGTGTAAAATGAGGGTAGAAGCATTAGGTAGAAAGGTGAAAGGTAAAAGTGGCAGGCAGACAAAACCAGGGCAAAAATCAAAAAGGGCCACTTTTCAGCAAAATTGTATAAGGGGTAAATGCGTTGTAAGACAAGCCTGAAGGCTTTGTGTCTCAATGCAAGGAGTATTCGTAATAAGGTGGACGAGTTGAACGTGCAGATAGATATTAATGATTATGATATAGTTGGGATCACGGAGACATGGCTCCAGGGTGACGTAGGCTGGGAGCTGAACATCCAGGGATATTCAATATTCAGGAGGAATAGAGAGAAAGGAAAAGGAGGTGGGGTAGCGTTGCTGGTTAGAGAGGAGATTAAAGCAATGGAAAGGAAGGACATTAGCTTGGGAGGATGTGGAATCGGTATGGGTAGAGCTACAAAACACTAAGGGGCAGAAAACGCTGGTGGGTGTTGTGTACAGGCCACCTAACAGTAGCAGAGAAGTTGGGGATGGTAATCAAACAGGAAATTAGAAATGCGTGCGACAAAGGCAAAACAGTTATAATGGGTGACTTCAATCTACATATAGATTGGGTTAATCAAATTGGCAGGGTGCTGAGGAAGAGGATTTTTTTGGAATGTATGCGGGATAGTTATCTAAATCAACATGTAGAGGAACCAACGAGAGAGCAGCTATTTTAGACTGGGTTTTTGAGTAATGAGGAAGGGGTAATTAGCCGTCTTGTTGTACGTGCCCCCTTGGGCAAGAGTGACCATAATATGGTTGAGTTCTTCATTAGGATGGAGAGTGACATTGTTAATTCAGAAAACAATGGTTTCTGAACTTAAAGAAAGGTAACTTGAGGGTATGAGACGTGAATTGGCCAAGATTGACTGGCAATTAATTCTAAAAGGGTTGACGGTGGATATACAATGGAAGACATTTAAAGACTGCATGGATGAACTACAAAAATTGTTCATCCCAGTTTGGCAAAAGAATAAATCGGGGAAGGTAGTGCATCCGTGGATAACAAGGGAAATCAGGATAGTATCAAAGCAAAGGATGATGCGTACAAAGTAGCCAGAAAAAGCAGCATACCAGAGGACTGGGAGAAATTCAGAGACCAGCAGAGGAGGACAAAGGGCTTAATTAGGAAAGGAAAAATAGATTATGAAAGAAAACTGGCAGGGAACATAAAAACTGACTGCAAAAGTTTTTATAGATATGTGAAGAGAAAGAGGTTAGTTAAAACAAATGTAGGTCCCTTGCATCAGAAACGGTGAGTTGATCATGGGGAACAAGGATATGGCGGACCAATTGAATAACTACTTTGGTTCCGTCTTCACTAAGGAAGACATAAATAATCTGCCTGAAAATAGCAGGGGACTGTGGTCAAAGGAGGAATTGAGTGAAATCCAGGTCAGTCGGGAAGTGGTGTTGGGTAAATTGAATAGATTAAAGGCCGATAAATCCCCAGGGCCAGATAGGCTGCATCCCAGAGTACTTAAGGAAGTAGCTCAGGAAATAGTGGATGCATTAGTGATAATCTTTCAAAACTCTTTAGATTCTGGAGTAGTTCCTGAGGATTGGCGGGTAGCAAATGTAACACCTCTTTTTAAGAAGGGAGGGAGAGAGAAAACGGGGAATTACAGACCAGTTAGTCTAACATCGGTAGTGGGGAAACTGCTAGAGTCAGTTATTAAAGATGGGATAGCAGCACATTTGGAAAGTGGTGAAATCATTGGACAAAGTCAGCATGGATTTACAAAAGGTAAATCATGTCTGACGAATCTTGTGGAATTTTTCGAGGATTAACTAGTAGCGTGGATAAGGGAGAACCAGTGGATGTGGTATATCTGGACTTCCAGAAGGCTTTCGACAAGGTCCCACATAAGAGATTATATACAAACTTAAAGTATACGGTATTAGGGGTTCAGTATTGATGTGGATACAGAACTGGCTGGCAAACAGGAAGCAAAGAGTAGGAGTAAACGGGTCCTTTTCACAATGGCAGGCAGAAACTAGTGGGGTACCGCAGGGCTCAGTGCTAGGGACCCCCAGCTATTTACAATATATATTAATGATCTGGATGAGGGAATTGAAGGCAATATCTCCAAGTTTGCGGATGACACTAAGCTGGGGGGCAGTGTTCGCTGTGAGGAGGATGCTAGGAGACTGCAAGGTGACTTGGATAGGCTGGTGAGTGGGCAAATGTTTGGCAGATGCAGTATAATGTGGATAAATGTGAGGTTATCCACTTTGGTGGCAAAAACAGGAAAGCGGACTATTATTTAAATGGTGGCCGATTAGGAAAAGGGGAGATGCAGCGAGACCTGGGTGTCATGGTACACCAGTCATTGAAAGTAGGCATGCAGGTGCAGCAGGCAGTGAAAAAAGCGAATGGTATGTTAGCTTTCATAGCAAAAGGATTTGAGTACAGGAGCAGGGAGGTTCTACTTCAGTTGTACAGGGTCTTGGTGAGACCACACCTGGAGTATTGCGTGCAGGTTTGGTCTCCAAATCTGAGGAAGGACATTATTGCCATAGAGGGAGTGCAGAGAAGGTTCACCAGACTGATTCCTGGGATGTCAGGACTGTCTTATGAAGAAAGACTGGATAGACTCGGTTTATACTCTCTGGAATTTAGGAGATTAAGAGGGGATCTTATAGAAACTTACAAAATTCTTAAGGGGTTGGACAGGCTAGATGCAGGAAGATTGTTCCCGATGTTGGGGAAGTCCAGGACAAGGGGTCACAGCTTAAGGATAAGGGGGAAATCCTTTAAGACCGAGAGAGAAAGACTTTTTTCACACAGAGAGTGGTGAGTCTCTGGAACTCTCTGCCACAGAGGGTAGTTGAGGCCAGTTCATTGGCTGTATTTAAGAGTGAGTTGGATGTGGCCCTTGTGGCTAAGGGGATCAGAGGCTATGGAGAGAAGGCAGGTACGGGATACTGAGTTGGATGATCAGCCATGATCATATTGAATGGCGGTGCAGGCTCGAAGGGCTGAATGGCCTACTCCTGCACCTAATTTCTATGTTTCTATGTTTCTATGTTTACCTCATGTCAGCAAAGTCAACATCGGTTTAAAAAGATAAATTAATATTTGACAAACCTGTGGGGTTTTTGAGGTTTTAGCTGCTAAAATAAATAGGATATAGAACGGTACAGTACAGGAACAGGCCCTTCAACCCACAATGTCCATGCTAAACAAAACGCCAGTCATAGACCACAGAACAGTACAGCCTAGGAACAGACCCTTCAGCCCACAATGTCTGTACCCGACAGAATCCAAAATTAAATTAATCTGCACGTGATCCATATCCCTCCATTCCCTGCATATCCATGTGCCTATTTAAAACATTCTTAAATGCCTCTATCGTTTCTGCCTCCACTACCATCCCAGGCAGCACGTTACAGATACACACCACCACACATCACTGTGTAAAAAAATCGCCCCATGTATCGTCTTTAAACTTTGTCCCATTCATTGGAAGGCTATGGCCTAGGGAAAAGGTTCTCACTGACTATCTTATTTATGCCTCTCAATCTTTGACATTCCAGAGAAAGCAATCCAAATGTGTGCAACCAGCCCCTGCAGCTGAAACCCCGTTATTTGATATCCTGCCCATTCCAGTGGTGTTGTCCACAAATTTGTAAATTGGATTGGATTTGTACTTGGCTGCAGAGTCGTGGGCGTACACGGAGTGAAGGGGGTGAGGGTACATATCTATGGAGCACCAGTGTTGAGGATTATTGATTATCTTCAAGGATTGGGGTCTGTTGGGGTCTTGCCATTCTCACCATGTGGGACCTTAGAACAGTCTAAATCTTCCCAGGTGCATTAATTTTCTGAGGTGCTGCACTTTGGAAGTTCAAATGTGTACAGCTACATAAAAGATGTGTGCACAAAATTAAAGTATGTGTGACCACGAGGAATAGTGTAGGAAGGAACTGCAGATGCTGGTTTAAACGGAAGATCGGGACAAAATGCTGGAGTAACTCAGTGGGACAGGCAGCATCTCTGGAGAGAAGGAATGGGTGACGATTCGGGTCACGACCCTTCTTCAGACTTCAGTTCCGCTGAGGTACTCCAACATTTTGTGCCTAACCACAAGGAATGTATTTAAATATATAAAAAATAGATGTATATGTGCTTGTGGCCCAGTGATTCATGATGTGTGTCAAAGATTCAGATAAGGGAAGCAGAGGTGGTGTTTCTATCTTGGCCGCCAAAACAAAGCTGGCTGGGATGATGCGGGGGCTTCGAGGCAATTTGGACAACCATTGTAGATGCAGCATGCTGGATGAATGTGAAGTTGTCCGCATGGGTAGGCAAAGTAATGTGTGGGTAGGCAGTGATAGCCTGTCGGCAATTGCACCAGGAGATTTCAAATACAGGAGCAAAGGTGTAAGTGAAGTGGTGTCGGGGATGACAATCACTTCACCCACTCGAGGCAGGTGAACTCGTAATGTAATTTATTTATAGTGAAGGACAATAGCAACGAGAAGGAATCTCTCTCTCGCTTTCTCTTTTCCCTCTCCTTCTCTCCCCTTCCTCTTCTCTGGTTGGAACTGCCTTGGTGTTAAAGGTGTGGGCTGACGAGGAGCAGGTTGGTCAATCTAATCCCCACATATTGGCCACGACCTTTGCTCAGTGCCGAGTGCTGTCCACAGTGCGGGGTGTATTCAGCTCGATCCTGTCCACGGTGCTGGGTGGGTTCAGCTAGCCCCTGTCCACGGTGCTGGGTGGGTTCAGCTAGCCCCTGACCACGGTGCTGGGTGGGTTCAGCTAGCCCCTGACCACGGTGCTGGGTGGGTTCAGCTAGCCCCTGACCACGGTGCTGGGTGGGTTCAGCTAGCCCCTGTCCACGGTGCTGGGTGTATTCAGCTAGCCCCTGTCCATGGTGCTGGGTGGGGTCAGCTAGACCCTGTCCATGGTGCTGGTGTATTCAGCTAGCCCCTGTCCATGGTGCTGGGTGGGTTCAGCTAGCCCCTGTCCACGGTGCTGGGTGTATTCAGCTAGCCCCTGTCCACGGTGCTGGGTGTGTTCAGCTAGCCCCTGTCCACGGTGCTGGGTGTATTCAGCTAGCCCCTGTCCACGGTGCTGGGTGTATTCAGCTAGCCCCTGTCCATGGTGCTGGGTGGGTTCAGCTAGACCCTGTCCACGGTGCTGGGTGTATTCAGCTAGCCCCTGTCCACGGTGCTGGGTGTGTTCAGCTAGACCCTGTCCATGGTGCTGGGTGTGTTCAGCTAGACCCTGTCCATGGTGCTGGGTGGGTTCAGCTAGACCCTGTCCATGGTGCTGGGTGGGTTCAGCTAGCCCCTGTCCATGGTGCTGGGTGGTTTTAGAAACATAGAAACATAGAAAATAGGTGCAGGAGGAGGCCATTCGGCCCTTCGAGCCAGCACCGCCATTCAATACGATCATGGCTGATCGTCCACTATCAATAACCCGTGCCTGCCTTCTCCCCATATCCCTTGACTCCACTAGCCCCGAGAGCTCTCTCCAACTCTCTTAAATCCATTACCTAAACCGTGTCCATGGTGCTGGGTGGTTTTTCCTAAACCATGTCCATTGTGCTGGGTGTGTTCAGGTCGACGCAGTCCACAGTGCTGGGTGTTTTTCGGCTGCCAGATGTTGTCCACGATACTGGTCTTCATTCCCTCCGGGCCGGTCTGCCGTTAACAACAAACAGAGCGGCACACAAGCTTCGTTAAGCTGCATTTAAACATGACCTTGACCAGGACACCCTGGAGTGTTGCACACAGGAAATGCAACTAAAGCTCCTGTTCGAGTGGAGTTTATTGTCATGTGGTTTAGGTTTGAGTTTATTATAGTCACGGCACGGTGAAAAGTTTCATTCTGCATGCTATCCAATCTGATCAGATAATATATATAAACATAATCAATCCAAACTCCAGTACAAAATGTAGAGCAAAGGGGAAGATACAGAGTGCAAATATAGTTCTCAGCATTGTAGGCACCAGTTCCAGAGACAAAGTGTGGGAGGAAACCGAAGTTCTTGGAGAAAACCCATGCACATCACAGGGAGAACATACAAACTGCGAACAGACAGCACCCGTAGCCAGGATCGAACCCGGGTCTCTGGCGCTGTAAAGCAGCAAAACTACAGCTGCACCACCGTGCCACCCACATAATCTTTGCTTATGTTGGCTGCTTTCCCGAGGCAGGGTGAAGTGTAGATGGAGACAATGGTGAGAAGTCTGGTCTGCGTGACGGACTGGACTACATCCACAACTTTCTGCAAATGTTTTGTGTCTTCTGCAGAGCTGCTGCCAAACTAAGCTGTGATGCAACCCGACAGTCTGGTTTCTGTGGACGTTTGTAAGTGATTGTAGACATGCAGGGTTTCCTATTTATCCTGAGGAAGTAGAGGCATCGTTGAGTAGAGGCATCAATGGCTGTTGCGACAATGTCGTTGATTTACGACAGATAATTGGTATTATTAACGCCAAGGAAGCTGTCAACCATTTCCACTTCGGCACCAGTGATGCTCTTTGTACTCCACCACTCTTCCTGAATTCCATAACTAGCTCCTTCAGCTTGCTGACATTGAGGGAGAGGCTATTGTCTGGACCATGTAACTGTTCTCTGTTCACAAGTACAGTGAGATACAGAAACAATGAAAAGGTCCTTCGGCCCAACTTGCCCACACCGGCCAACATGTCCCAGCTACACTAGTCCCACCTGCCTGCATTTGGTCCATATCCTTCCAAACCTGTCTTATCTATGCACCAGTCCAACTTAAAGTTTGGGGTGGTCCCAGCCTCTGGCAGCTTGTTCCATACACCCACCACCCTCTGAGTGGAAGAACTACCCCTCAGATTCCTAATAAATCATTTCCCCTACACCTGTATCTACCCGATCTATTTCCCTCATGATTTTATACCCCTCATCCTCCTGCGCTCCAGAGAATTGTTCCAGCCTGCCCAACATTTCCTGATAGCTCAGACCCTCTAGTCCTGGCAACATCCTCGTAAACGTTCTCTGTACCCATTCCAGTTTGACAGCATTTTTCCAATAGCATGATGCCCAGAACTGAACACAATATTCTAAATGCGGTGTCACCAACGTCTTATACAACTGCAACATGACCTCCGAACCTCTATACTCAATACGCTGACTGATGAAGGCCAATGTGACAAAAGCTTTTTTGACCACCTTATCTACCTGTGACTCCACCTTTAAGAAACGATGCAACTGCACTCCTCGATCCCTCTGCTCTACAACATTCCCCAGAGCCCTACCATTCACCGCGTAGGTCTTGCCCATGTTAGACTTCCCAAAATGCAACACCTCACATTTCTCTGTAAAAAAAAGACCACAGTGCAAAATCGTATTCACAGAGGAATAAGACCACTTTATTGTCACATGTGACGAGGCGCAGTGAAATTCTTTGCTTGCGTAACCAATGTATACAAATCCTTAAATGCCTTTTCCATATCTGCTTCAACGCCCCCTGGCAGCGCGTTCCAGGCACTCACCACACTCTAAAAAAATAAACATTCACTCCTGCCTTCCCACCTAAAAACTATGCCCTCTTTGATTTTTCGATTCTGGGAAAAATGTTCGATTCTTTACACTATCCAAGCCTCACATAATTCTATAGTCATTCACCTGTTTTTTTTTTATAATTATGTTCTATTTTTTCTCTCATACCACCAATATTCTTCAGTCCTTTCTCTCTTCAGACCTCAATATCGTGTTACTAAATGGAACCTCACTCTGAAAGAAATGGTCGCTCATTCGGGCAAAGTAAACAATGAACATTTCAATCATGATTTTTCCGGTATCCAGTCGCTGGGGATTCTCTTGGCCTGAGCCTGAACTGTACAACTCCTCCCCTGCTGTCATGTGGTAGACTGCGACTGAGACTGACTCTCCACCCCCCCCCCCCCCCACAACCCTTTCCACTCGTCACTTTAATTTCATGTTTCATGTATTTTGTGTTTTTATGACTGTTGGCAGATCAATTTCCCTCCTGGGATAAATAAGGTTCTAACGTACCCTAAGTCACGTCTGAGATGTGTCATTTCAGTAAAGACTGGGCTGCAAGCTGTGTGGGAAGGAACTGCAGACGCTGGTTCACACCACAGATAAACACCAAATGCTGGAGTAACTCAGCGGGTCTGAGCAGAGAAAAGTGACGTTTTGTTTCAGACTAGGTCTGAAGAAGGGTCTCCATCTGAAACGTCACCAATTACTTTTCTCCACAGATGCTGCCTGACCTGCTGAGTTACTCAAGCATTTTGTGTCTACATGTTCATAAGTGATAGGAGCAGAATTAGGTCTTTCGGCCCATCAAGTCTACTCTGCCATTCAATCATGGCTGATCAACCTCACCATCTCAACCCCATTCTCCTGCCTTCTCCCATAACCCCTGACACCCTTACTGATCACGAATCTATCTACAGTATTTCTGCCTTAATAATATCCATTGACTGTTTCCATAACATAGAAAACATAGAAATAGGTGCAGGAACAGGCCATTCGGCCCTTCGAGCCTGCACCGCCATTCAATATGATCATGGCTGATCATCCAACTCAATATCCTGTACCTGCCCTCTCTCCATACCCTCTGATCCCTTCAGCCACAAGGGCCACCTCTTCTGTGGCCCTTGTGGCTGAACCTTCTGTGGCAATGAATTCCACCCTCTGACTAAAGAAATTCCTCCTCATCTCCTTCCTAAAGTAACATTCTTTAATTCTTCAGGTACAAGATGTCATTGAATGTCAGTCAAACCAGCTGAAATGAGGAAATTGATTATTTCTGATCCTTTGACAGGTTGCGATCGTGAGTCCGATCCTGAGGCGCACGGCATCTGCCAAGTGCAGCCTAAGACGTGCACCCTCGGTTCTGGGCGTTGAGAGGGGCAGAGTGCTTCAGAAAACAAAGGTAAGCTTCACCACCCAAACTCTCCCTCGATTACTCAACCTACCACAGGCACATAACGGTCCAAAGAGAAAATCCAGGGGGAAGACAGTGGGTGGGGAATCATCGATGGGGAGAGAAACAGAAGCAAATAAAACACCAGGTGATTGTTCTCCAGTTGAATCTTGTAATCAGCATTGTTGCCAATAATGTGTCCTCCTGACCTATTCGACACTTAAAGCAGAGTTTTCTGTAAATTCACTTTGTACAGAACAATGGTGGGCGGCACGGCAGTGCAGTTGCTACTTACGGCACCAGAGACCTGGATTCCATCCTGACTATGGGTGCTGTCTGTAGGGAGTTTGCACGTTCTCCCTGTGACCGTGAAGGTTTTCCCCAGGAGCTCCAAAGACGTACAGATGTGAAGGTCCTCACATGCTCCAAAGACGTACAGGTTTGGAGGTTAATTGGCTTGGTATAAATATAAATTGTCCCTAGTGTGTGTGTAGGATAGTGCTAATGGGCAGGACTGGCTTGTCTGTGGGCCAAAGTGTCTGTTTCTGTGCTGTATCTCTAAACTAAAAATAAATGAAAAGAGGAAAGGCTGGAAACAGAGTGCAGGTCAGGCATGGTGGTTGGGGAAACAGTGTGGGTCAGGTGTGGTGGATGGGGAAACAGTGTGGGTCAGGCGTGGTAGATGGGGAGGACATCAAGGTACGTAACTCATCGCTGTTCTTCCAGTTCGGTCAAAGGGTTACTGACCTTGCTTTTGGTTAGAAGGCTGTGCGATCGTCACCCGTCCAAGAACATAATCTGGGCTGTCACTTCAGCTCAGGATACAGGGAGTATGGCCACAGTGTGGGGCTACTGGCACCAGAGGGCAGTAGTGAGACACGTCTGCATGGCAAAGGGCAGCAGGCATAGGCTTGGCGGTTAGACGGCATCAGCAAATGTGAGGCATTGTTCAAGGGGCAATGCTGGAGGCGGCTGCCCCCTGAGAATCTGCATGGTCAGGGAATGGTGCATGGTCAGGGCTGCATGGTTACAGAATGGTGCATGGTTAGGGCTGCATGGTCAGGGAATGGTGCTGAGAGAGCGTTGTACTGTCAGGGGCAGGACTAATGTCGCTTCCTCCCCTTGCATGTTCACATTTTCACAACTGTGCCAGTGAACATCCCCTCTCCCCCCCTTGTAGACGGGGTGAGCAGTCAGAGTCGTTCCCCCACGGTGGAAATGTCAAATACCAGGGGCAAATGATTCAGAGAGAGGGGATCGTTCCAAGGAGATTTCTGAGGCACGTTTCTATGACACAGGGAGTGGGCACAGTGCCAGTGGCGCTGGTAGCAGATCCGTCAGTGGCAGTGATGAGCCTGTATTCACACAGGCACACGGCCAGGGAGGGAATGGAGGCATATGGACCACATGCAAGCAGATTGGATGACATTGACATCATGGTCAGCACATACGTTGTGGACCGAAGGGCCTGTCCCTGTGCTGTACTGTTCTATATTCTATGTTTATCCATACATTAAACAGTGACTCTGCTGGCATTCACAAGCCGGAACAGAATGTGGAAAATATTGAATATGCAATATATTTATGTAGAATACAGAGCAGGCCTTTCGGCCCCAATGTCTTTGCTGAACATGATACTAACGCCATTTTATTATCTGCCTCTGTATAATCCATATAATTCCTTACATATCAATGTGCCTATCCAAAAATCTCTCAAATGCCACTGATGTATCTGCCTCCACCACTTCTCCCTTGGCAGGCTTTCACACCCCCACCTTTGTGTGCAGTTACCTGCCCCTCTCACCTTAAAGCTATGCCCTCTAATATTTGATGTTTCCATCATGGAGGGAAAGGTTCTCACTTTCTACCATAAAAAACATAGAACATAGGTGCAGGAGTAGGCCATTCCGCCCTTTCAGTCAGCATCACCATTCAATATGATCATCCAAAATCAGTACCCTGATATCCCTTGATTCCGTTATCCCTAAGAGCTAAACCTAACTCTGCCTGGGCCTCTCATAATTGTATACACGTCTACCAGGTGCGCGTCTCCCAGGGCTTCAGGTTGTGCCCATCAGTTCACCCGCAGATGGGTTGCCCAAATGCCCAGTCATGCCAATCCCAGTGATCACCTGACATAGCCGAAGGTAGACACAAATGCTGGAGAAACTCAGCGGGACAGGCAGCATCTATGGAGCGAAGGAATAGGTGATATTTCAGGTTGAGACTCTTCTTCAGACCAGGCACGTGCCGTCGGGGTAGGCAAGGTAGGCACTGCCTACACTAACTAAAATTATAACATGATAATTACTAAATATAAATAGTAAAGGCATGGGAGAATTATGCCAATCTAAGATCTCTTAGGTAGGCATAATTCTCCGTGCCTTTCATCCGCAGCGTTGTCACCCTTGAACGACTGTGCAGCTCACGTGCCGTCGATGCTGCTTCAAGCCGTCAATTTCAAGCGGGGCTGAAGGCAGCTGAAATTCTGCCTTTGCAGCACTGTGCAGGCGCAGCAGCCTACTGCACATGCGCAGCGCTAGTTTCTTGGCGGGATTTTCAAATATGGATTGTCATTATTTTAAGTGTATCTTAGGAAACAAAGAATGGAGTTTGTGTACCGATAATGTGGTAACTACATTTCTTGGTGATGTTTTTAAATACCGTATTTCCCGGGCGTGGGGAGAGCTCCTTTCACAGCGTTTGTGGAGTCTGCCCCGGGGTAAAGTCGGGGGGAACGTAGGAGCGTTGTGAAGGAGGGGATCTGGCTCATACCAGTAACCCACTTGTGACGCTCCTTGCACGGAGCCACCGCATTGAGGCGGGGGGGGGGGGGGGGGGGGGGGAGAAGTAGCTCGGGTGGCTGCGAGCGGCCGCCGGGCTGGACAGCGGAACCGGCCGCCACCTCAGCGCCTTCTGCCGGCCCCCGCTCACCTCTGGCAGCTCTCCATCTAAAAACCTCTCTCCTGTCGCTCGCTGGCCTCACTCATGTCAGCTGCTTCCTGCAAATCCTTAAATTCCGACAGCGTGATTGAGGTTACTCGGCTGTGGGAATTTAAGGATTTGCAGGAAGCGGCTGACATGAGCGAGCGGCAGGTGAGAGGTGTTCAGACGGAGAGCACTGCCAGAGGTGAGCGGGCCGGCAGAAGGCGCTGAAGTGGCCGCCAGTTCTGCTGTCGGGTCCCGGCGGTCGCTCGCAGCTACCCGAGCTGCTTCTATCCCCGGCTACAATGCGGTGGCTCCGCGCCCGGAGAGCTGCGGCAGCGGTGAGTGAGTGAGCTACTGGCATTATCCCCGACCCCCTCCTTCTCAACGCTCCTGCTCTCCCCGCAACATTAAGAAAGAATCTTAAGAAAGAAATTAGGAAGGCTAAAAGAAGATATGAGGTTGCTTTGGCAAGAAAGGTGAAAGTAAATCCAAAGGGTTTCTACAGCTATATTAATAGCAAAAGGATAACGAGGGATAAAATTGGACCATTAGAGAACCAAAATGGACAGCTATCTGCAGAGCCAAAAGAGATGGGGGAGATATTGAACAATTTCTTTTCTTCGGTATTCACCAAGGAGAAGGATATTGAACTCTGTGAGGTAAGGGAAAAAAGTAGAGTAGCTATGAAAACTATGAGATTCAAAGAGGAGGAAGTACTGACACTTTTGAAAAATATAAAGGTGGATAAGTCTCCAGGTCCTGACAGGATATTCCCTAGGACATTGAGGGAAGTTAGTGTAGAAATAGCAGGAGCTATGACAGAAAATATTTCAAATGTCATTAGAAACGGGAATAGTGCCGGAGGATTGGCGTACTGCGCATGTTGTTCCATTGTTTAAAAAGGGTTCAAAGAATAAACCTAGCAATTATAGACCTATTAGTTTGACGTCAGTGGTGGGCAAATTAATGGAAAGGATACTTAGAGATAATATATATAAGCATCTGGATAAACAGGGTCTGATCAGGAACAGTCAACATGGATTTGTGCCTGGAAGGTCATGTTTGACAAACCTTCTTGAATTTTTTGAAGCGGTAACTAGGGAAATTGATGAGGGTAAAGCAATGTTGTCTATATAGAAAACATAGAAACATAGAAATTAGGTGCAGGATAGGCCATTCAGCCCTTCGAGCCTGCACCGCCATTCAATATGATCATGGCTGATCATCCAACTCAGTATCCCGTACCTGCCTTCTCTCCATACCCTCTGATCCCCTTAGCCACAAGGGCCACATCCAACTCACTCTTAAATATAGCCAATGAACTGGCCTCAACTATATGGATTTCAGTAAGGCCTTTGACAAGGTTCCCCATGGAAGGTTGGTTCAGAAGGTTCAATCTTTGGGTGTTAATGGCGGAGTAGCAAGATGGATTCAACAGTGGCTGAATGTGAGATGTCAGAGAGTAATGGTGGATGGCTGTTTTGTCAGGTTGGAGGCCGGTGACCAGTGGGGTGCCTCAGGGATCTGTGTTGGGTCCACTGTTGTTTGTCATGTACATCAATGATCTGGATGATGGGGTGGAAAATTGGATAAGTAAGTATGCAGATGATACTAAGATAGGTGGTATTGTGGATAATGAAGTAGATTCTCAAAGTCTACAGAGAGATTTGGGCCATTTGGAAAAGTGGGCTGAAAGATGGCAGATGGAGTTTAATGCTGATAAGTGTGAAGTGCTACATCTTGGCAGGACAAATCAAAATAGGACGTACATGGTAAATGGTAGGGAATTGAGGAATGCTGTGGAACAGAGGGATCTAGGAATAACTGTGCATAGTTCCCTGAAGGTGGAATCGCATGTAGATAGGGTGGTAAAGAAAGCCTTTGGTGTGCTGGCCTTTATAAATCAGAGCATTGAATATAGGAGTAGGGAAGTAATGTTAAAATTGTACAAGGCATTGGTAAGACCAATTCTGGAGTATGGTGTACAATTTTGGTCGCCTAGTTATAGGAAGGATGTCAACAAAATAGAGAGAGTACAGAGGAGATTTACTAGAATGTTGCCAGGGTTCCAGCAACTATGTTACAGAGAAAGGTTGAACAAGTTAGGTCTTTATTCTTTGAGCGCAGAAGGTTAAGGGTGACTTGATTGAGGTCTTTAAAATGATGAAAGGGATAGACAGAGTTGACGTGGATAAGCTTTTCCCATTGAGGGTAGGGAAGATTCAAACAAGAGGGCATGACATGAGAATTAAGGGACAGAAGTTTAGGGGTAACGTGAGGGGGAACTTCTTTACTCAGAGGGTGGTGGCTGTGTGGAATGAGCTTCCAGCAGAGGTGGTGGAGGCAGGATCGATTTTAACATTTAAAAGTAAAGTGGATAGGTATATGGACGTGAAGGGAATGGAGGGGTATGGTCTGAGTGCAGGTAGATGGGACTAGGGGAAAACAAATGGTCGGCACGGACTGGAAGGGCCGAGAGGGCCTGTCTCCGTGCTGTAATTGTTATATGGTTATATGGTTATTACCCCAGGCACAGACTCCCCACACGCTGTGAAAGGAACTCTCCCCCCAATTGGTCCCTTGAACAAGTGTTGTCATTCAATAAGATGGCAACTGATTCAACTTTTCCCTGTGTTCCCGTTTTTCCCACCATCTCTCCACCTGCCATCACCCTTCACCCCCATCCATTCAGTAATTCAGAATAAAAGAGACTTGGAAACCTTGGGCAACTTGAATTGTTACTGTCTTTACTTATTTTTTTTATTTTTACGGAGAGAACAATCTGCACATGCGCGGTTTAAATTTTTTTTTAAGCCGAATGACTGCCTACCCTGAGTAATTACTCACGGCACATGCCTGCTTCAGACAGATGTGGAGATGGGGTGGGGGGGGCGGGACTTCTGCAGTTCTTTCTTGACACCTGACATAGCCGTGTTATTTTACAGGAATGGGAGATGAAGTCCTCAGTGTAAATGACATGGAAAGGGATGTTCCAGTCTTCAGCCAGGAGTGATCTCGGAGTGTGGACACTCTGCTCCGTGAGACTCTGCGCTCTCAGTGGTGCAATCGCCACGTGGGTCTTGCATCAACAACGACTCTCTCCTGCCTGCCTGTCCTGCCAACAGGGCCAATACCATGGCACGCCTGGGTTTCCTGTTGGAATCTGTGACCTGAACCTCACGTGTAGTGGCTCTAATGCAGCGGCCAGGGTCTGACTGTATTCTCAGCATGGGAGAGGGGGGCCACACAATCCCACACAGCTCGTTACACTGCAGACCCACCATCCCACACAACGCATCCCACCACTGATCCACCATCCCACACAACTCATACGTTGTACGTGCAAAATTAGCGCATTCGTCCCATCAGGTCCACTCTGCCATTAAATCATAGCTGCTCTGTGTTTCTCTCTCAACCCCATTCTCCTGCCTTCTCCCCATAACCCCTGACACCGTTACTAATGAAGGATCTGTTATTCTCCACCTTAAAGATATCCAGTGACTTGAGTCCACCTCCCTGGTGGACTAAAACTGGGTGAAAAAAAGGTCTTACCTTCCACTACCTGCAACCTCCGGCAACCACCTTCAACTAGCATCGCAACCGGTTTCGACTAAAAAATTACCGATTTTTAAAATGGCAACCTATTTTTAGTCGCGGCCGGTTTTGAATTTTTTTAAATAATCGCCGGAACATAGAAGAAGCGGAAACCACTTTCGACCATTAGGGAGACTGACAAAAACCTCCGGGAACCGCACAGAAACCTTGGGTGAGGCGCAAAGTCTCCAGAGGTTTCCGTTCAGGTTTCGTAAGTGGGACAGGGGCATAACTTGCAACAGCATAACAGTTCTTTAAACACAGTAGTAACACGTTAAACAAAAGCCCAAAGTCCCAGTTTGTAGTTCAACATTTAGTTGATGTTTGCAGTATTCAATAGGCTGATGGTTGTGGGAAGCAGCTGTTCCTGAACCTGGAGATCACATTTTTCTGGCCCCTGGCAGGAATGAGAGTGTGGCCATGGTGGGTCTCTGGTGAAGCTGCCTGTCTTTTTGAGGCAGTGCCTCCTATAGATCCCTTTGATGGTGGGGAGGTCAGTACCCGTGATGGACCTGGTAGTGTTCACCATTTTTTGCAAACTTGGGCGTTCCTGGACATTCAAATTGCTGAAGCAGGCCGTGATGCGACCGGTCAATATGATCTCTACTGTGCACCTGTAGAGGTAAAATATAGTATTCGTCGGCATACTGGATCTCCCCAATCTTCCAAGAATTCTCTTACATTTGACCTTCCAAAGTGCAGCACCTCACACTTGTCCAGATTAAGCACAATCTGCCATTGATTGCTCCACATTTCTAATGGATGTATATCCAGCTGAGCCTTTTGGCTGGCTTTCTCACGATCCACACACCACTAGTCCTTGTCAACAAACTTCCCAATCAGCCCATCTCTATTTTCATGCCAGTGCTGATCACTGCAGTACACCACTGACCTCCACTCAGAAGTACACCCCTCCACCACTACATTCTGACCAATCCGATATTGAATCCAAACTATCAGGTCACTGTGGGTCTCATGCGCCTTAATCTTGTGGATCAGCCAACCGTTCGGTTCAGTTTAGTTTATTGTCACGTGTACCAAGGTAGTGAAAAGCTTTTGTTGGTTGCTAACCTGACACCGTGAGGGACCCTGTCTTACTAAAGCTTTACTAAAGGCCATACAGACAACACCCACTGCCCAACCTTCATCAATCATCCTCACAATCTCCTCAAAAACTCAATGACCTTTGTAAGAGAAGGCCATTCCCAGCATATTGTCTATTGTCTAAGCCCATGCTCTTTCCAGATGTAAGTCAATCCTATCACTAAGAATACTATCCAATGATCACCATGATCACATTGAATGGCGGTGCTGGCTTGAAGGGCCGAATGGCCTCCTGCACCTATTGTCCATTGTCAATAGCTTCCTTCCAATTTATGAATGACTCACAGCTCTTTCATTTCCTGGATTACCCCTATCGCCTTTCTTAAACAAAGGAACGACACTGCCCACGCACATCCTCTGGACCTTGCCTGTGGGTGGAAGGGATATAGAGATGTCCATCGAGGCCTCACTTCGGGAAGATCCCATCAGGCTCTGGGGACATATCCACCTTAGAACCAAGTTCTTCAGCAGACTCAACACCTCCACCTCCTTGATCTCAATATGCCCCCCCCCGTCTCATTATTCATCCCTTCTCCTGGGCAGGAAGAGGGAGCTAAAGAACATTTAAAAAGGGAATCACAAACTTTCTAAAGCACTTATTAATCACACTGGAGCAAAGTAGCACTGCCTGTAAATATCACTGATAGCACCGCAAATCACATTCAATATCAGAGATCAGCAGCCAATTGTATACATCTGTATTTCACTGTATGTTTATAAATTGTAAATGTCTGTTTTTTTTCATAAAATGATTTGTACCTCATGGTGAGTTGAAGAAATCCATGGTTTGGGGATGAGAGTGTTCCCATACTCTCGGTAAATGACTTTGTGCATTCACTCGTTCACCATTTTATATACTTCCACTCATGGTTCCATTTAACATCAAATCAAACTGTTAAAAACTATTTTCAACATAAAATAATTTTGAATGGAACAAAAGTTACATATAAAAACAAAGAAAACAGCCAAAGCTGCAGGGGGAGAATGAGGCGACCGTGGCTGACAAGGGAAGTCAAGGACAGGATGAAACTGGAAGAGAAGGCATATAACATTGCAAAGATTAGTGGGAAGCCAGACGATTGAGAAGCTTTTAAAGAACAACTGAAGGTACTAAACAGGCAATATGGGGACAAAAGATGAAATACAAAGATAAGCTAGCTAATAATATAAAAGAGGATAGCAAGAGTTTCTTCAGTTACGTAAAGAGTAAGAAAGAGGTAAGAGTGGACGTTGGACCGCTGGGAAATGATGCAGAAGTGATAATGGGGAATAAAGAAATGGCGGAGGAGTTGAATAGCATTTTTGCATCAGTCTTCACAATGCAACGCGCCTGAAATTCAAGAGTGAGGGGGTGGAAGTTAGTGGAGTGGCTAGTACTAGGGAGAAGGTGCTTGGGAAGCTGAAAGGGCTGATGGGCTGCACCTTAGGGTTCTGCAAGAGGTGGCTTTAGAGATTGTAGGGGCATTGATTGTGATACTTCAAGAATCATTAAGAAATTAAGTGGTTTCAAAAGATTGGAAAATTGCCAATATTACCCCGCGGTACATAGACAATTATTAAGGGATTGGACAGTCTGAAGAAGGGTCTCGACCCGAAACGTCGCCTATCTCCTTCGCTCCTTAGATGCTGCTGCACCCGCTGAGTTTCTCCAGCTTTTTGTGTAACCGACAATTATTAAGGGATTGGACACGCTAGATGCAGGAAACATGTTCCCGATGTTGGGGGAGTCCAGAACCAGGGGCCACAATAAGGAGAAGGCCTTTTATAACTACGATGAGGAAAAACATTTTCACACAGAGAGTTGTGAATTTGTGGAATTCTCTGCCTTAGAAGGCAGTGGAGGCCGTTACACTGGATGCATTCAAAAGAGAGTTAGATAGAGCTCATAGGGCGAAGGCTGCAACAGGATACTGATTACAGATGATCAGCCATGATCACATTGAATGGCAGTGTTGGCTTGAAGGGCCGAATGGCCTACTCCTGCACCTATTGTCTATGTATGTATCTACAGTGGCTTGCAAAAGTTTTCATACCCCTTGAACTTTTCCACATTTTGTCATGTTACAACCACAAACATAAATGTATTTTATTGGGATTTTATGTGATAGACCAACACAAAGTGGCGCATAATTGTGAAGTGGAAGGAAAACTGAAAAGTGTGGCTGTGCAAAAGAATTCAGCCCCCTTTACTCTGATACCCCTAAATAAAATCCAGTGCAACCCCAATTGCCTTCAGAAGTCACCTAATTAGTAAATAGATTCCACTGGTGTGTAATCTAATCTCAGTATAAATACAGCTGTTCTGAGAAGGCCTCAGAGGTTTGTTAGAGAACATTAGTGAACAAACAGAATCATGAAGCCCAAGGAATACACCAGACAGGTCAGGGATAAAGTTGTGGAGAAGTTTAAAGCAGGGTTAGGTTATAAAAAAATATCCCAAGCTTTGAACATCTCACGGAGCACTGTTCAATCCATCATCCGAAAATGGAAAGAGTATGGCACAACTGCAAACCTACCAAGACATGGCCGTCCACCTAAACTGACAGGCTGGGCAAGGAGAACATTGATCAGAGAAGCAGCCAAGAGGCCCATGGTAACTCTGGAGGAGCTGCAGAGATCCACAGCTCAGGTGGGAGAATCTGTCCACAGGACAACTATTAGTCGTGTACTCTACAAATTGGGCCTTTATGGAAGAGTGGCAAGAAGAAAGCCATTGTTGAAACAGCCATAAGAAGTGAATGGCACGTACAGTGAGTTGGTCACACTGCAGGTTAAGCAGACAGAAAGGGAACGGGTGGCCATTAGCCAGCGTAGCAGTAGGCAGGTGGTGCAGGAGTCCCCTGCGGTCATCTCCCTCCTAAACAGATATACCATTTTGGATACTGTTGGGGGAGATGGCTCATCAGGGGAAGGCAGCAGCAGCCACGTTCATGGCACCATGGGTGGCTCTGCGGCACAGGAGGGGAGAAAAAAGAGTGGATGGGCTATTGTAATAGGGGATTCAATTGTAAGGGGGATAGATAGGTGTTTCTGCGGCTGCAGACTAGACTCCAGGATGTCTCTCTGGTGCAAGGGTCAGGGATGTCACTGAACGGCTGCAGAACATTCTGGAGGGGGAGGGTGAACAGCCAGCTGTCGTGGTGCACATTGGCACCAACGATATAGGTAAAAAACGGGATGAGGTCCTACAAGGTGAATTTAGGGAGCTGGGAGATAAACTTAAAAGTAGGACCTCAAAGGTAATAATCTCTGGACTCCTACTAGTGCTACTAGTGCTAGTCAGAGTAGAAATAGGAGGATATTGCAGATGAATACGTGGCTTGAAAAATGGTGCAAGGGGGAGGGAATCAAATTTCGCAGGCATTGGAACCAGTTCTGGGGGAGATGGGACCAGTACAAACAGGACGGTCTGCACCTGGGCTTGAAGGGAACCAATGTCCTTGGGGGAGTGTTTGCTAGTGCTGTCAGGGAGGATTTAAACTAATGTGGCAGGGGGATGGGAGCATGAGCAGAGAGACAGAGGGATGTAAAATGAGGGTAGAAGCAATAGGTAGCAAGGTGAAAAGTAAAAGTGGCAGGCAGAAAAATCCAGGGCAAAAATCAAAAAGGGCCACTTTTCAACATAATTGTATAAGGGGTAAGAGTGTTGTAAAAACAAGCCTGAAGGCTTTGTGTCTCGATACAAGGAGCATTCGTAATAAGGTGGATGTTGATAGTTATTAATGAATATGATATAGTTGGGATCACGGAGACATGGCTCCAGGGTGACCAAGGCTGGGAGCTGAACATCCAGGGATATTCAATATTCAGGAGGGATAGACAAAAAGGAAAAGGAGGTGGAGTAGCATTGCTGGTTAGAGAGGAGATTAACGCAATAGAAAGGAAGGACATTAGCTTGGAGGATGTGGAATCGATATGGGTAGTGCCGCAAAACACTAAGGGGCAGAAAACGCTAGTGGGAGTTGTGTACAGGCCACCTAACAGTAGTAGTGGAGTTGGGGATGGCATCAAACAGGAAATTAGAAATGCGTGCAACAAAGGTAAAACAGTTATAGTGGGTGACTTCAATCTACATATAGATTGGGTGAATCAAATTGGCTGGGGTGCTGAGGGAGAAGATTTCTTGGAATGTTTGCGGGATAGTTTTCTAAACCAACATGTAGAGGAACCAACGAGAGAGCAGCTATTCTAGACTGGGTTCTGAGTAATGAGGAGGGGTTAGTTAGCAGTCTTGTTGTGCGTGGCCCCTTGGGCAAGAGTGACCATAATATGGTTGAGTTCATCATTAGGATGGAGAGTGACATTGTTAATTCAGAAACAAGGGTCCTGAACTTAAAGAATGGGAACTTTGAAGGTATGAGACATGAATTGGCCAAGATAAACTGGCAAGTGATTCTTAAAGGGTTGACAGTGGATATGCAATGAAAGGCATTTAAAGACTGCATGGATGAACTACAACAATTGTTCATCCCAGTTTGGCAAAAGAATAAATCAGGGAAGGTAGTGCATCCGTGGATAACAAGGGAAATCAGGGATAGTATCAAACCTAAAGATGAAGCATACAAATTAGCTAGAAAAAGCAGCCTACAGAGGACTTGGAGAAATTCAGAGTCCAGCAGAGGAGGACAAAGTGCTTAATTAGGAAAGGGAAAATAGATTATGAAAGAAAACTGGCAGGGAACATAAAAACGGACTGCAAAAGTTTTTATAGATATGTGAAGAGAAAAAGGTTAGTTAAAACAAATGTAGGTCCCCTGCAGACAGAAACTGGTGAATTGATCATGGGGAACAAGGACATGACAGACCAATTGAATAACTACTTTGGTTCTGTCTTCATTAAGGAAGACATAAATAATCTGCCGGAAATAGCAGGGGACCAGGGGTCAAATGAAATGGAGGAACTGAGTGAAATCCAGGTTAGCCGGGAAGCGGTGTTAGGTAAATTGAATGGATTAAAGGCCGATAAATCCCCAGGGCCAGATAGGCTGCATCCCAGAGTACTTAAGGAAGTAGCCCCAGAAATAGTGGATGCATTAGTGATAATTTTTCAAAACTCTTTAGATTCTGGAGTAGTTCCTGAGGATTGGAGGGTAGCTAATGTAACCCCACTTTTTAAAAAGGGAGGGAGAGAGAAAACAGGGAATTACAGACCAGTTAGTCTAACCGGTAGTGGGGGAAAATGCTAGAGTCGGTTATTAAAGATGGGATAGCAGCACATTTGGAAAGTGGTGAAATCATTGGACAAAGTCAGCATGGATTTATGAAAGGTAAATCATGTCTGACGAATCTTATAGAATTTTTCGAGGCTGTAACTAGTAGAGTGGATAAGGAATTCTGCAAACATTCACAAAGATGATTCCAGGCATTAGGGGGTAGAGTGGATAAGGGAGAACCAGTGGATGTGTTATATCTGGACTTTCAGAAGGCTTTCGACAAGTTCCCACATAAGAGATTAGTATACAAACTTAAAGCACACGGTATTGGGGGTTCAGTATTGATGTGGATAGAGAACTGGCTGGCAGACAGGAAGCAAAGAGTAGGTGTAAACGGGTCCTTTTCACAATGGCAGGCAGTGACTAGTGGGGTACCGCAAGGCTCAGTGCTGGGTCCCCAGCTATTTACAATATATATTAATGATCTGGATGAGGGAATTGAATGCAACATCTCCAAGTTTGCGGATGACACGAAGCTGGGGGGCAGTGTTAGCTGTGAGGAGGATGCTAGGAGGCTGCAAGGTGACTTGGATAGGTTGGGTGAGTGGGCAAATACATGGCAGATGCAGTATAATGTGGATAAATGTGAGGTTATCCACTTTGGCGGCAAAAACAGGAGGGTAGACTATTATCTGAATGGTGGCCGATTAGGAAAAGGGGAGATGCAACGAGACCTGGATGTCATGGTACACCAGTCATTGAAAGTATGCATGCAGGCGCAGCAGGCTGTGAAGAAAGCGAATGATATGTTGGCATTCATAGCAAAAGGATTTGAGTACAAGAGCAGTGAGGTTCTACTGCAGTTGTACAGGGTCTTGGTGAGGCCACGCCTGGAGTATTGCGTACAGTTTTGGTCTCCTAATCTGAGGAAAGATATTCTTGCTGTAGACGCAGTATAGAGAAGGTTCACCAGACTGATTCCTGGGATGGCAGGACTTCCATGTGAAGAAAGACTGGATAGACTCGCTGGAATTTAGGAGATTGAGGGGGTATCTTATAGAGACTTACAAAATTCTTAAGGGGTTGGACTGGTTAGATGCAGGAAGATTGTTCCCGATGTTGGGGAACTCCAGAACAAGGGGGTCACAGTTTAAGGATAAGGGGGAAGTCTTTTAGGACCGAGATGAGAAGATCATTTTTCACGCATAGAGTGGTGTGGAATTCTGTGGAATTCTGTGGAATTCTCTGCCACAAAAGGTAGTTGAGGCCAGTTCATTGGCTATATTTAAGAGGGAGTTAGATGTGGCCCTTGTGGCTAAAGGGATCAGGGGGTAAGGAGAGAAGGCAGGTACAGGATACTGAGTTGGATGATCAGCCATGATCATATTGAATGGCGGTGCAGGCTTGAAGGGCCGAATGGCCTACTGCTGCACCTATTTTCTATGATAAGTCCCTTTTGCAGTTTGCCACAAGCCATGTGGGGGACACAGCAAACATGTGGAGGAAGGTGCTCTGGTCTGATGAGACCAGAATTGAAGTTTTTGGCCTAAATGCAAAACGCTATTTGTGGCGGAAAACTAACACTGCACATCACCCTGAACACACCATCCCCACTGTGAAACGTAGTGGTGGCAGCATCATGCTGTGGGGATGCTTTTCTTTAGCAGGGACAGGGAAGCTGGTCAGAGTTGATGGGAAGATGGATGGAGCCAAATACAGAGCAATCTTGGAAGAAAACCTGTTAGTCTGCAAAAGACTTGAGACTGGGGTGGAGTTTCACTTTCCAGCAGGACAACGACCCTAAACATACAGCCAGAGCTACAATGGAACGGTTTAGATCAAAGCATATTCATGTGTTAGAATGGCCCAGTCAAAGTCCAGACCTAAATCCAATTGAGAATCTCTGGCAAGACTTGAAAATTGCTGTTCACAGACGCTCTCCATCCAATCTGACTGAGCTTGAGCTATTTTGCAAAGAAGAACGGGCAAAAGTTTCAGTCTCTAGATGTGCAAAGCTGGTAGAGACATACCCCAAAAGATTTGCAGCTGTAATTGCAGCGAAAGGTGGTTCCATAAAGTATTGACTCAGGGGGGCTGAATACTTTTGCACGCCACACTTTTCAGTTTTTTATTTGTAATAAAATTTGGAAACCATGTATCATTTTCCTTCCACTTCACAATTATGTTGGTCTATCACATAAAATCCCAATATTTACGTTTGTGGTTGTAACGTGACAAAATGTGGAAAAGTTCAAGGGGTATGAAAACTTTTGTAAGCCACTGTATGTAACCAGTTTAGTGGGAACTATTGGCCGGATAGTCAGACTTCAGTGGTTGGTAAGATTTTAGAGTCCATTATAAAAGATGAGGTTACAGAGTTCTTAGAAGTTCATGATAAAATAGTCCAAAGTCTGTATGGTTTTGTGAAAGGAAGATCTTGCCTTACAAATCTGCTGGAACTCTTTGAAGAAGTAAATAGTAGGACAGACAAAGCAGTCAGTATATGTTGTTTACCTAGATTTTCAGAAAACTTTTGATAAGGTGCCACACGTGAGGCTGCTAAGGAAGATGAGAGCCCACAGTATCAAAGGGAAGATACTAACATGGATAGCAGGTTGGCTGCATGGTAGAAGTCAAAAGGTAGCAATAAAGGGGCTTTTTCTGGTTGTCTGCCAGTGACTAACGGAGTTCTGCAGGGCTCGGTGCTGGGGCCGCGACTCTTCACGTTGTATATTAATGATTTGGATGCAGGGATTTAAGGCTTTGTGGCCAATTTGCGGATGAAACAAAAACAGGTAGTGTAGAGGAAGCAGGGGCTCTGCAGAAGGACTTGGACAGGATGGGAGAATGGGCAGAGAAGTGGCAGATGGAATATCGTGTAGCAAAGTGTGGAGTCATGCATTTTGGTAGTAGGAATAAAGGCGTAGACTATATTTTCTAAATGGGGAGAGAATCCAGAATTCGGAGGTGCAAAGCGACTTGGGAGTGCTGGTGCAGGATTTCCAAAACGTTAATTCACTTGCACCTCCTCCAACCTCATCTACTGTATTCGCTGTTCCAGGTGTCAACTCCTATACATCGGTGAGACCAAGCACAGGCTTGGCGATCGTTTCACTGAACACCTCCATTCTGTCCGCCTTAAACTACCTGATCTCCTGTCCCGGGCCTCCTCCATTGTCAGAGTGAGGCCCTGCACAAATTTGAGGAACAGCACCTCATATTTTGCTTGGGCTGCTTGCACCCCAGCGGTATGAACATTGACTTCTCTAACTTCAAATAGCCCTTGTTTCCTTCTCTCCCCATCCCCTCCCCCTTCCCAGTTCTCCCACCAGTTTTACTGTTTCCGACTACATTCTATTTCTGTCCCACCCACTCCCCTGACATCAGTCTAAAGAAGGGCCTCGACCCAAAATGTCACCCATTCCTTCTCTCCAGCGCTGCTGCCTGTCCCGCTGAGTTACTCCAGCATTTTGTGTCTACCTTCTATTTAAACCAGCATCTGCAGTTTTTTCCAGTTAATCGGCAAGTCTAATCAGTTGTAAAGAAAGCAAATGCAATGCTAGCAATTATTTCAAGAGAGCTTGTAATCAAAAACAGGGATCTAATGCTGCGGCTCTATAAGACACTGATCAGGTCGCATTTGAAGTATTATGAGCAATTTTGGGCACCATATGTGAGGAAGGATGTGCTGGCTATGGAGAGGGTCCAGAGGAGGTTTACAAGAATGATCCCAGGAATGAGTAGGTTAACATATGATGAGCATTTGATGGCACTGGGCCTGTACTCGCTGGAGTTTAGAAGAATAAGGGAGGACCTCATTGAAATGTACAGAATAGTGAAGCGCCTGGACAGAGTGGATGTGGAGAGGATGTTTCTACTAATGAGGGAGTCTAGGACTCAGTATTAGAGGACGGTCCTTTAGGAATGTGATGAGGAGGAATTTCTTTAATCAGAGGGTGGTGAATCTGTGGAATTCTTTGCCACAGATGGCTGTGGAGGCCAAGAGTGGATATTTTTAAGGCAGAGATAGATAGATTCTTGATTAGTACAGGTTATGGGGAGATGGCAGGAGAATAGGGTTAGGAGGGAGAGATAGATAGGTATTATTGAATGGCGTAGACTTGATGGGCCGAATGGCCTAATCCTGCTCCCATCACATGAATTTAAAGCAAGTGTGAGAGATCCAGAGAACGAGCCCGGTGAATTAACAGGAAATATAGAAAAGGCAGATATGTGTTGCATCTTCCTTCACTGTGGAGGATAATGCACGTATCCCAAAAACAGGTGGGCAAATCTCAAATAACAGGGCAGCACAGTGGCACAGCTGGTAGAGCAGCTGCCTCACAGCGCCAGAGACCCGGGTTCAATTCTAATCTTGGGTGCTATCTGTGTGGAATTTGAACACTCTATCTGTGACCATGTGGGTTTCCTCCAGGTGCTCCAGTTTTCACTCACATTCCAAATATGTGTGAGTTTGAAGGTTAATTGGCCTCCTTAAATTGCCTCGTATGTGTAGGGAATGGATGAGAAAGTGGGATAATACTGAACTAATGCGAACAGTGATTGATAATCGGCGTGGATTTGGTGAGCCGAAGGGCCTGTTTCCATGCTGTATCTCTAAACTAAACATGAACATCCCAATCACAAGCTTCAATGGTCCTTTATTGTCACGTGTACTGAGGTACACTGAAACTTGATTTACCATACAATCATACCAAAAAAAAGCATCAAGATACAAAACTACATATAGATTAAACATAAACAGCCACGACAGCGGCGAGTGAGAATCCCCAGGGCACACAGCATCAGCGGAGACCAGCAGCCATCAGTTCAATGTCTGGGCCACACACACGCTCCTTCACCGTGATGTGACCAGAGTTGTACCGACCGCTGTCACTCTCTGCAGTCCCTGTCCACCCGAACAGCCAGAAAGCCGTCCACACTCGCACTAGACTCCAGGATGTCCTCATGACTCTATGTCCCCACAGACACCGAGATGACCGCACTCACGGCACTCCCTCCGAGTGAGTCCCCACCAGTGCAGGCAGCACATCTATCTTGTTTTTCAGCTACCTCACATTCCCCACTGTGATGGAATAACTTTTACCTTCTTCCTCTTTTTCTCCCGCGGTCAGGGCGATCGAAGCATCCGCAGTCGGAACGATCGAAGCCCCCGCAACAGGGCGATCGTGGCTCCCGCAATCGGGGCGGCCAAAGCTCCTGTGGTTGGAGCTCCCGAAGTTGTTTCCTAACAAAGGGACTGGCAGCTCCATGATGTTAGGCCGCAGAGTGGACGGAGATACGATACGGAAAAAGTTGCATCTCCGTCGTGGGAGGAGATAAAAAAAGTTTCCCCCATCCCGCGCCCCCCCCACATAATACAAAAACTACAGATACACTAAAACACACCAATAAAACAGACTAAAAACAAAAGTAGAAAAGGACGACAGGCAAAGGATAAAGAAGGAGAAATTCACCAGGCTAAAGGCAGACACGTTGCTGGACCTGCTGGTCTTTCAAAACTGGCACAATTCCAGGAGTTGCAAGAAGATTGAAAAGCAACCACTGTGATTGTTGAAAGAGGGAGGGATGCACATGACAAGGAGCTATAGACCAGGTCACAGCTGTGGTGGGCAAGATGCCAGTCCACAAACAAAGAGAAGTAACTAATCATTTAGGAAAGTGAATATAATCAAACCTAGTCAAACATGGTTTTATGAAAAGTAAATCATGTTTGACAAATTTGCTTGATTTCTTCTAGAATGAGGGGAAGAATTGAGGGTATCTAGTGAAGCGGAGTTGCTAGATTTCCAAAAGACAAGGTGCCACAGAAGACATGCTATCAAAGGAAGTGAGTTAGCATGGACTGAAGACTGGCCCTTTGGAAAGTCAAGGCAAGTCAAGTTTATTGACATCTGCACAAGTCTTGATAGCTGCAGCATCGTAGGTACATACTCAGATAATACACTTTAGACTTTAGAGATACAGTGTGGAAACAGGCCCTTTGGCCCACCATCTGCGCCCCATACACGTGTTCTATCCTACACTAAACACAAATTCTACAAGACAGTGTAAAGAAAAAGAACACGCAAAAGCAAGACGTTAATGCAAAACATAATTAGACACAAGTCCATGATGGTGTAGGAGGCGAGGTAGCATTAGGGTTGTGCTGGTCGGCTCAAGAATGGTGGCGCAGCGGTAGAGTTGCTGCCTTACAGCGAATACAGTGCCGGAGATCGGGTTCGATCCTGACTACGGGTGCTGTCTGAACGGAGTTTGTACGTTCTCCCCATGACCTGCGTGGGTTTTTTCTGAGATCTTCGGTTTCATCCCACACTCCAAAGACATACAGGTATGTAGGTTAATCAACTAACTTTGTTTTCTTTACTACTGATTTGACTTGCAGATTAACTATTTAGGAATTCTGCACCAGCACGCCCAAGTCCCTTTGCACCTCCGATTTCTGGATTCTCTCCCATTTAGAAAATAGTCTACACCTTTATTCCTACTACAAAAATTCCTCCACACATTGCGACACAATATTTTATCTGCAACTCTCCCAACTGTCCGTCCTTCTGCAGAGTACCGGCTTTCTCTACACTATCTCTCCACCTATTATCGTATCATCCGCAAACTTGGCCACAAAGCTTTCAATCCCCTCGTCCAAATCATTAATATACAAAGTGAGGAGTAGCAGCCCCAGCACCCACCACTGCGGAACTCAGCTAGTCACTGGCAGCCAAACAGAAAAAGCCCCCTTTATTGCCACGCTGTGTTCTGCCATCCAGCCAACCTGCTATCCATTCCAGTATCTGCCCATTGATACCGTGGGCTCTCATCTTCCTTACCAGCCTCACGTGTGGCACCTTATCAAAGGCTTTCTGAAAATCTAGGTAAACATCTACTGACTCTCATTGTTGTCCTGCTATTCTTCAAAGAATTCCAGCAAACTTGTCAAGCAAGACCTCCCCTTCATAAAGCCATGCTGACTTCAGCCTATGTTATCGTGAACTTCTGAGTACTCCATAACCAGGGGGCACCAGCAATGGCTGCCTCGCCAACAGTCCGTCTGTCCTTTCTTCTGCTTTGGTATTTTAAGAAAGCGTTTAAGAGTATGTTTTTAGTGTTCCTTGGTTTGTTTTATGTAGGTGGGGGGGGGGGGGGGCTGGGGGAATTTTTTTCAATCTCTTACCTCGACGTTATATGCAACACATATCTCCGTCCCCACTGCGGCCTAACATCGTGGAGTGGCACGGCCTTTCCTGGAGACCAACTGCGGGTGCGCTGTGGACCTGCCATCATGGAGCTTGCAATGCCTTTGCCGGGGATCGACTGTGGAGAGCTCCAACTGCGGGCCTGTGGACTTTAACATTGTGGAGCCTACGGTCCGTGGTTCGAGACCGATTCGGGAACTCCAGGCCACGGAGAGTTTCAACCGTCCCGACGCGGGAGTTTCAATCACCCCGACGAGAGGGGTTTCGGATCGCCGGCCGCGGGAGCTTTGATCGTCCCGACTGCGGATGGTTCGACAGTCCCGACCGCTTTATTTTATGTGGCTGTGTGTCTTGTTGCTTTTCACTTAGTTTGGCTGTATGGTAACTCAAATTTCACTGTACCTTAATTGGTACATGTGACAATAAACTGACCTTGAAACCTTGAAACTTCATCCTAGATAATGGATTCTAAAATCTTACCAACCACCAAAGTCATACAATCCGGCCTATAGTTCTCACTATTCTGCTCTGCTCCCTTCTTGTGCTGCGGGGGTAATATTGGCAATTTTCCAATCATCTGGAACCTCTCCTGTCTCTTGTGATTTTTGAAATATCACTGTCAATGCCTCCACAATCTCTAAAAGCCACCTCTTGCAGAGCCCGAGGGTGCAGTCCATTTGGTCCAGGTAACATCTATCTTCAGCTCTTTCAGCTTCCCAAGCACCTTCTCCCTAGTAATAGCCACTTTGCTAACCTCCACCCCCCGACTCTCTTGAATTTCAGGCAATTACAAGTGTCTTCCACTGAGATGTTGTTACTGATCATCACTGATTGAGGTCTGCCGATGAGGAAGCCAAGGATCCAGTTGCAAGGGACCGAAGCTCAGGTCTTGGTGAGGAGGTTGGAGGGGATGACAGCAGAGAATTGTGTACGCAGCCGAGACCATCACATAAACCAACCTCCCTTCCATTGACTCCATCTACACTTCATACTACCGCGGCATGGTCACCTGCATAATCACAGACGAGTCTTACACCTCACGTTCCCTCTTCTGCCCTCACCCAACAAGTAAGAAGTAGAAAAGTGTGAAAACGTACTTCGAAATTATGGGATAGTTTCTTCCAAGCTGTTATCAGGCAACTGACCCATCCTACCAACAACCAGAGAGCTGCCCTGAGCTACTGTCTACCTCATTGGAGACCCTCAGACTATCTTTAATGGGACATTACTGGACTTTATCTTGCACTAAAGGTCATTCCCTTTCTCAGGTATCTGTACAGTGTGAGCGGCTCAATTGTAATCATGTATAGTCTTTCTGCTAACTAGCTAGCATGCAACAAAAAGTTTTCACTGTATCTCGGTATGCGTGACAATAGACTAAACTAATAGTGCTGAACACCACGCTGTAGTGGATAACAATAGCCTGGCATGTGCTCCTGTTCAGATGGTCCAGTGCAGAGAGCCAGTGTAATAGCTGTTGGTTGTAATTAAAGGGTCCATTTGGTGCTGGAGGGATGTAACTAGTGAAGTACTCCAAGGATCAGTTCTTAACTGATTATTATTTACATTAATGATGATTAATGAATTCGAGTTTCACTGTACCTTAATTGGCACACGTGACAATAAACTAACCTTTGAACCTTTGAATTATTACTCACATTAACGAGGTGGAGGAGTGAATGAAATGGAAGGTTTCCAAGTTTGCTGATGATATGAAATTAGATGAGGGCGCCTGATGTGATGAGGACAAGGAGATTCTGTAATGGGACGTAGATTGATGGAGTGATTGGGTGAAAACCTGGCAAATGGAGTCAAGTTCACATTTATTGTCACATGCACCAATTAAGGTACAGTGATATTTGAGCTATCATACAGCCATATTAATTGAAAAGCAACAATACACGCAGTCACATAAAATAAAATTTAACATAAACATCCACCATACTGGAATCAGCATTCCTCACTGTGATGGAAGGCAATAAAGTTCGGTCATTCACCCGTGGTCAGGGCCGAACCCTCCGCACTTGCCGCTGCCGACGGTCCGATGTTCAGGCCCTCGCGTCGGGATGATCGAAACTCCGACGTCAGGACAGATTGGAACACTCCGTGGCATTGAGTTCACGAGTTGGCCTCTTCTTACCGGAGGCCGTGGCTTTACGGTGTTAAAGACCACAGGCCTCGCGGTCGGAGCACTTTCGCTGGCGATCCATGGCAAAGGATTGCAGGCTCTAAGATAGAAAGTGGGCCTAAACGTGGCCAAGTGTGAAATCATACAATTTGACATGAGGAATCAAAAGGCAGATTCCTATCTGATTGGAGAGAGAGTACAAATTTAGTCATAGAATCATGAGAGTAATAGATCGGGTAGATGCACAGAGTGTCTCGCCCAGGGTAGGTGAATCGAGGACCAGAGGACACGGGTTTAAGGTGAAGGGGGGAAAGATTTAATAGAAATTTGAGGGGTACCTTTTCACACATAATGAGGTGGGTGTATGGAACAAACTGCCAGAGGAGGTAGTTGAGGGAAGGACTATCCCAACATTTAGGCAGATACATGGATAAGACAGGTTTGGAGGGATATGGACCAAAGGCGGGCAGGTGGGTCTTATGTAGCTGGGACATGTTGGCTGGTGTGGGCAAGTTGGGCAAAAGGGCCTGTTTCCACACTGTCACTTTATGACTCTATAATCATACAGTGTGGAAACCGGCTCTTTGGCCCACACTGACCAACATGTCCATCAACTCTTGTCCCTCCTGCCTGCATTTGGCCCATATCCCTCTAAACCTATCCTATCCATGTACCTGCCTAAATGTTTCTTAAAAAATGCGAAAATACCTGTCTCATCTACCTCCTGCTGTAGTCTGTTTCATACATTCACTACCCTTTGTGTAAAAAGCTTTTGTAAAGTTACTCCTCACCATTCTATTAAATCTTTCCCCCACCTAAAATCTATGTCCTCTGGTCCTCGATTCTCCTACTCTGGGCAAAAGACTGCATTTACCTGATCCATTCCTCTCAATATTTGGTACATCTCCATAAGATCACCCTCTCATCCTCATGTGCTCCACGGAATAGAGTCTTAACCTGCTCAACCTCTCCTGTAGCTCAGACCCTTCGAGTCCGGGCAACATCCTCGTAAATCTACTCTGCACAGCTTTGATGCTTGACAACATCTTTCCTATTACAAGGTGACCAAAACTGAACACATTATTCTAAATATGGTCTCACCAATGTCTTACTATATCTGTAAGATATCCTCCCAACTTCTATACATCTTATATGCAAATGATTGAAGTTCAGAGTGATCTCAGTAATCTAGCGCATGAACCACAGAAAGTTGGCAGACAGGTTCAGCAGGTAGTTAAGAAGATGACGAACATGTTGGCCTTTGTTGAAAAAGGGATGGATTTTAACAAGGAGGTTATGTTACAGTGTACAGAGTGTTGGTGAGGCCATGACTGGAATATTACTCACAGGTTTGCTCTCCTTACCGAAAAAGGAATAGCGTTGGAAGCAGTCCAAAGCAGATCCTACAGGCTAACTCCTGCGATGATAGGGTTGTCCTATGAAGAGAAAGTAGACAGTTTAGAAGAATGAGAGGTGACCTTATTTAAATACATGATCCCAGGATTGATGATGGAGTATTTTTACCCATTGGAGAATCCCCCCTACCCCCGCCCTCTATCCCCTACAAGGGGAAACAGATGCAGGAAGATTGTTCCCGATGTTGGGGAGGTCCAAAACAAGGGGTCACAGTTTAAGGATAAAGGGGAATTCCTTTAGGACCGAGATGAGGAAAACATTTTTCACACAGAGAGTGGTGAGTCTCTGGAATTCTCTGCCACAGAAGGTAGTTGAGGCCAGTTCATTGGCTATATTTAAGAGGGAGTCAAAGTGGAAACACTGCACCCCACCCTCCCCTGCTCCCAACTTCCTCCCCGCCCACTCCATCTCACCTCTGTGAGGGATAAAGTGATTAAACCCCCTATTAAAGAAAGAGTTTTAAAGAGAATTCAAACAGAGAGGGGCTGGAGAGGAGATTCTGACAGCAGTTGTCTGAAAATTGCCAGACCCATCTTGAGGCCTTGAGTAAGAAGAATATAGAGCTTTGCTCGCTAGAGAAGGGGGTGATGTAGAGAGAATCCCTATCAGTGGAAAGGAGTGAGGATGGGACCCTAGTCACTATAGCTTAGCTTTAGTGCTGATATAGGAAAACTGAGAGGTTCACCACTAGATGGGAGCAAAGTGACCAGGTCATGAGCAATTGAGCAGCTTAATAGAAAAAATGATATTACAACACAGGCAAACCCCTGTGCAAGAAATTGCTCATTACCATGAAACATGCAATGAATGATGTGGGAGGGTACAGGGGAAGAAACGGTGGTTGACCTACAGATTGTGCACCTCCGACTCTGATTGGAGAGAGGTCCCGTAGGGAGAAATTGAATGTAAGATTTTGTGTATAAAAGGGGGAATGATCTCCCTGGCTACAGTGTGTCTAGTGGATTCTCGGGTTGGAGAGGCACCCGTCAGCAGACTCGTAAAATAAAGAAATCTCTGCTTCCCGGATTTAGTCTTTGAGTATTTATTGTGAGCATAAAGGGTATCTCACAATTGGGGCTCGTCCGCGATCGGCCACCTTCCGCTTGCTTGTGGAGACAAGGAATAGGGAAGTGCTCCTGCTGATTTCAGCAGTCCTCTGATCTCGCTTCTTGCCATCAGCATTTGAGCGAGTGATATCCGCTGAAAAGACTCGGAAGCAAAGGGTGTAAGGTAAATACGTACGGACGGTCGAGTGAATCTTGTGCACGCACACCACAACTCGCTCAACCAAACACCAAACACGAAGGTCCCAGTAAGAAAAACGACTATAATATTGCCGGGCGAGTCGGGATATGTCGGACGGGAATAGTCCACAAGGTTAATGGGATAACCGGAACGGGAGGAGTAAGGACCGGGGAACCGGGATGAGGCTCATACTGATATGGAGCGAACATTTCCGCCCGATAGTCCGTTGGGGCGAATGTTGGATGGGGTGGAAGGGAACACCCGGGGTAAAGAGTAAGGAAACTATGGCCTGTCACCAGTATGGGGGTGAGGAACTTTAAAAAGGAGATGAAAAGTTTATTGAAGACCCCTTGGGACTGGCTGAACAAATGATCATTCCTAGGGGCCAAAAAAAATGTTTTTTATGAAAAATATTATGTTGTTTCAAACCAATCTCATTTGAAGAAAGAAGGGAACTAATGTAAGAAACCGGTTTTGTATAATGAGGAAGTTTGTATATGTGATTGGTTTGTTGCTTGCTGTGGGGCCATGTTTAAGGGTGTCTGGGTGTGTTCCTTTAAGGAAATGTAAGCAAATGGGGGAGGTTATTGAAAGGTAACGGACAATGCTTTTGATCATCGCTACTAAAAGGGGAAGTTGGAAAATGAGGTTGCTTGCTCTATAGATTTCTTTTTCAGTAAATTAATTTGCAAATTGTTTAGTCGTATGTATTGTAGGGGGAATGGTTTTTGAATACAAAATTAGAAATAAGTTAATTGCTGAACAACAAGCACTTGTATGGTTTGTTTAGATTAAACATTCTGGGTTGAGAAGGGTAAATAATAAATGGGGCCCCCCCCCCCCAAGGGAACAAAAAAGAGAGAAAAAAAAGGAGTTGCAGACAATGATGTCGATACTGGGAAGTTTTGTTTACCTCAGAAGAAGAACAGATGGTCCACCGGCAGGAGAAGGGTTGCAGCGATGCGCCGACTGAAGTAACCAAACAGAAAAGTGAGAGATACTCAGAGATAATAATCAAGGGAATCAAAAGCCCGTTTCCAGGACAGAATTTTCGAACGGGCTTTTGAAATCAGCCGAAAAAAGGACGAACTTCCTATACCGTGTTTTTATACCAAAGATTAAGGAGAATGTCCAGCAGTATTCGGGAAAGACCCTGATACGACCGCAGTCAGCATTTTTTGAAGGTTAATTTTGTAACAAAATCATGACCAGATATTAGCAAAGAATGAAAAATTTGAAGATTGGAATGAAAAACCATTGAATCATTTTGTTTAACAGAGGCTCAAAAGGTAGATGTAGACGGGATAGGGAGAACAACGGGAAAGGCAAAAATGATTTGCAAGCATACAGCAAGTAAGGCACAGAAGGGGGGGATTGAAGTGAGAGAAGGCCGGGCGCTCATGGAGACCGGGAAAGGGAAGCGGTAGTATTAGAGGACGAGGAAGAGGTGAATGAGGGGACCCGAAGTGGGGTCTCCCGGGAAAACAAGGAAACAATGATCAGGAGGGTGTACACGGTTGCCACCCTGGTGTGTATTAATTGTAAGAGCGGGTCATTTCAAGAGGGAATGTCCTAAGCGGACGACGGTAGGTGCAGTCGTACCCACTGCATGGAGGAAGAATAGGGAGTCAGGGGTTCCGCTCCCTGGGGTGTATAGGATACACACACGGAACCTCTTAAATTTGAAATAGGACCCCAGGGAGAGGAAATGATATTATGGTAGATTTCGGGAGGCAGAAAGATCATATAACTAAGGTACCAGAAGGTATGAGATGGGTAAAAAACAGGTTAGAAATATCAGGGGTAGAAGGGAAAGTGATGAACATTACCCGAGGTAGAAAGGGTGGGTGGTATAATACGAGAACGAGAAGTACATGAAGATTTAAAAGGAAGGTGAATAAAGTTTGCAAAGGAGATAAACTATCGGATAGTAAGACATTGAGTTTAGAATAGAAAGAAGGCAGATTCAGAAGGATAAAGTGGGAAGCAGAGGGATGAATTGATGAGACTCTTTAGAAAGAAAGGCATGAAAAAGGAAAGACAATGTTGTCATTAACAACAGACCTGGTTGAAGTCGGAATAAGTGATGCACCGACACACAGTGAGTCCTATGACAGAGCCAAACAGGGGCCAGAGATTCCATGCCAATAATAAATGTATTGGGAAGTGTATACTCAAAAGCCCTATCGGCGAGTGAAATAAATCCTGATCTGAGCCCCAGACAAAGGCTATAAGGCGATAGGGTAATGGATAAGGTGTGTTGGGGTATGTGAACAGTACGAAATCATGAATAATAAAACTAATAATAATAATAATAATGATAATGAACTAATAAAAATATTAAGATAATGTGAACATAGCTATGATAAAAACATTAAGAAGATTAATTAAAACACCTAGGCTAGGATGCTACATACTAGCGGTCGTGTTTTAATCAGATGTTGTAGCAGATTTGGAAGGTGTTGATATAGTATGTGGAATGATTTGTTTTTTGTTCCACAAGTAGGAGCAACGTGAGAAAGAGACATTGTAATTATCGTGGAAAAGAGGCACAGGAGTCATGATGTATCACGTAACGAATTTTTGTTTTGCAGCAGCAGGAGAATATTTTGGACGAGTAATATCTAAAGAAGTAAAAGCTATAGCCAGATCAAATTGTAACTTGCTCAATCTTGCATAGCTCATTAGGCAGAAATTAAGCTTTAAGAGCAGCAATGTACATGGAGTCTGCATATGTTGGAGTCAGTAGGAAACAGAAAGGCTTTGAGAAAAGCACGGAGACCCCATGCAAAGTTAGCAGTGGTTTCCCCTATGGAATGTTGTTTGGGTTACTATTTGGAAAGATAGAACATACCCACCATAGAGGGCAGTGATGTATTCTCAGGAACTATTTACAGGCAATGTTCCCGATCCCTTACAGAATAAAAAGCTAAAGGATTATTTGCTCAACCGCCACTTGACTTTCCACAACATCTGTAAAGGCCGCGACTGGGTACTGGTCAAAAATTGGAAGGAGGAGAAACGCCAGCCCCGTGGACCAGCCCGTACCTAGTATTACTGACAACCGAGACAGCCTACGAACAAAGAGAAAGGTGGACCCACGCGATCCGGGTTACAGGACCCCGTCGATCCACCCACCTGAGGAGGAGGAACAGTGTACGTGAAGCCGGGAAGTAAAACCCCTAACCTAAATTTTAAAAAGAAAGCATGAATGTATAACTGACAGAATGAAGGAGTCAGTCGTGTATTGTTTGCTCTTTGTAGTAATTGTTTGTAAAAGGTATTAATAATTGTGATAAATGTTTATCATCCTATTCAATACCAGAGGGGAATAACCAGTTCATTTACCTATCATTTCCCTTTGCATAAAGCATGCCATGACCGAAAGACAATAGAATCATTGTAAAGAGGGGGGAAAGGAGTATTGATAGGCATCAATAGGGGGTATATAGGGAAGTTTGGGGCCGTTACCTCCAAGGGAGAGAGATGGTTTGTGTACAGTTAGTTTTCCCTTCTCAGATCATAAAAGGGGCAAATAGATAAGACGAAGGAGAAGTAGTGAAAAGATTACTAAGGTAGTATCACGAAGCCTCCCCTCCCCCACATACTCAGCTCAAGTGTGCACCAGACACTGTACGAAGAAATCAAGAAGCAGATCGAAATCCCTGAAGGGAAAAAAACCTGTTATGTGGACTTGGCCACACCCCGGATAGCTGGGACTCTGAATGTGACGAACTGTTGGGTCTGCGGAGGACCACGATGAATACACGTTGGCCGTGGAGAGGAATCCATTGTTGAAATATGGGACCTATGGGGTGAACCAGCAATTTGGACAAGACCGAGATCCCCAGGCATGGTGCTGACAAGATCTCCTTCGGGACTGATTGTATCGCTAGCCCTGGGCACAGATGCCGTCCTAGTAGGCAGCCCCCAGCCCCCTGCCAGCGCAAATTCGTCACCCAGTGGCCAAATCAGTCCCGAGTGTGGTGGCCCAGAGCCTAAATGGTATCTAACTAAGAAATATTGGAAAAACTGCGCATCCGGATGGAGATCGATGGAGTGGAACTGCTGGACTATGGAACTGCACCTGGAATAACACTTATCAGGGGATCCCCAGTATTTGCAAGATATATGAACAAGTTATGCCTCTAGTGGAGACCGGCCCCTGAAGGATTGTTATGGATAAGCGATACAAGGCATACTCGGTTTTACCGATGAATGGAGTGGGACTTGTTTTATTGGACTGGTACAACCTGGATTCTTCCTGTTAAAAACCCCAAGAAGGCCAGTCGATCAGGAACACCTGTATTTTGATGACCTATATCGGAAAAAGAGGAAATAGACATAGGAGAATGGGAAGATGAATGATGGCCAACAGCAAGAATCATCTCTACTACGGACCAGCCACTTGCAACAACGATGGACCTGGTGGCTCCGACCACCAGTATATATGATACACCGGATCATAAGGCTAACAGGCAGTACTGGAGTAATTACCAACCAAACTGCGGGCGCTGGATATGCTGGCAAAGCAGCAAGACGCAGAAGAGAACAGCAATATATCAGAACAGTTTAGCCCTAGATTCCCTTCTGGCAGAGAAGGAGGGTAAGCGGAATTCAACCTCTCTAATTGGCTGTTAACATCCGATGATAATGACAGGCAGTGATGGACAATATCAGAAAAGGCATCCGAAGTTGGGGCGCATGTTCCAATACAAAAGTGGAATTCGATTATGGAACCCAATGGTGGATTCTAACCTCTGAGGAACATGGTTGGAGAAAACGTGGACTTGTGTTTCTATGTGCAGTGGCTGGACTATCTTCATCCCCAGTTATAATCGCCTTGTTTTTTAGGAACATAATAACCAGAAGTATAAGTCAATGCAGGCTTGTCGTCCATGCCTATGGAGAGAAAGGGGAAATACAGAAATAAAGATAATGCGGCCAGGGAAGTTTATGATTTACAGGCGGAGAAGGTTAGGACGAATGTTACGTCCAGTTCGAATTGAAGGAACTTAAAATGAGGGACTGTATTCCCCCCCCAAGTTTGTATGGAGCAAAGAAAAAGGGAGGATAGTGAGGGATAAAGTGATTAAACACTATTAAAGAAAGAGTTTTTAAACGAGAATTCAAACAGAGAGGGGCTGGAAGAGATTCTGACAGCAATGTCTGAAAATTGCCAGACCCATCCTTGAGGCCTTGAGTAAAAGATATAGCTTTTTCTCCTAGAGAAGGGGGTGATGTAGAGAGATCCCTATCAATGAAAGGAGTGATGTAAGGGACCCTAGTCACTAGAGCTTTAGCCTTTAGTGCTATAAGGAAAACTGAGAGGGTTCACTAGGAGTGAGCGAAAGTGAGGCCAGAGTCAGACATTGAGCATGCTTAATAAATAAATGAATATACAACACACCCCTGGTCAAGAATTGCTCACTACCATGAACATGCAATGTATGATGTGGGAGGTAAGAGGGGATGAAACGTGGGTTTGTACCTACAGATTGTGCACCTCCCGACCTGATTGGAGAGAGGTCCGGAGGAGAATTGATGAAAGATTTTGTGTATAAAGGGGATGGAGAGGAAAGATGAATGAATGAAGAAAGAAAGAAGGTGAAGAAAGAGAAAAGGAGGGGAAGGAATAGAAGAGAGAGAGATAACTCCTCCCTGGCTTCAGTGAGTCTCGGGTTGGAGAGGCACCGCGGTCTGCAGACTCGAAAATAAAAAATCTCTTGCTTCCAGGATTTAGTCCTTTGAGTATTTATTTTGAGCATAAAGGAATCTCACACCTCTTCTACCGTCCACCCACCAGCCCACCCTCCCTCTACGACCCCTCTTTCTACACCACGCCCCAACAGCTCGTCCCCCTCCGTCAAACCCCTACTCTTGCCTCTTACCGCCACTACACCCCCTCCTTCCCTCTCCCTGCAACCCACCACCCTTCCAACTAAGCCCACCCTACCCCCTCTATCCCACCCTTCACCCCATCCCCTTCTCTCTGCCCTCACCTTTCACCCCACCTTTTCTTCCATCCTCACCCTCCATCCCCTACAACCGGCCACCCGGCCCCTCTACCCCCCTCCCTCCCCCCTCCCCCCCTCCCTCCGTCCACCCCCTCACTCTGCCTCCCCTCCCTCCCCCCCTCCACCCCCTCACTCCTTCCCCTTCTCCCTCCCCGCCTCCATCACCCCCTCCCTCCCCCCTCCACCCCTTCCCTCCACCCCATCCCCACCCTGCACCCCGCCCTCCCTCCCCTCCTCCCACCCGTCACTCCTCCTCCCCCCCTCCTCCCTCCCCCTCCACCCCCTCTCCTCCTTCCCCCCTCGTCCACCCCCTACTCCCCTCGCCCCCTCTCCACCCCCACCTCCCACCCCCACCCCCTCCTCCTTCTCCCCCTCCACCCCCCCTCCCTCCCCCCACCCCCACCCTTCCTCCACCCCCCTCCCCCCCCTGCACACCCCTCCCTCCCTCCCTCCCTCCACCCCCTCCAGCCTCCTCCCGCTCCCTCACCCCCTCCCACCCCCTCCCTCCACCCCCCTCCACCCCCACCCTCCCTCCTCCAAGCCCTCAACCCCTCCTCCTCACACCTCACTCCTCCCCCTCCCCCCTCCACCCTCCCCCCTCCACCCCCCTCCCACCCCCTCACCCCTCCCTCCTTCTCCCCCTCCACCCCTCCCTCCCCCCACCCCCCACCCCCCACCCCATACCCCCTCCACCCCTCCCACCCTCCCTCCTCCAACCCCCTCCCACCCTCCTCCACCCCTCACTCCTCCTCCAAACCCCTCCCCACCTCCTCCACCCCCTCCCTCCCTCCACCTGGGCCACCCAGCCCGTTTTCCAGGGTAAACGGCAGTGCCGAGATCGGGCCCAGTCCTCGGATCGCCGCCGCCGCCCAGGCGCCCGTCCTCCCAGCAGCGAGCGGCAGGAGGCCGCCGGCACAGCGCACATGTTGAGCAGGCTCGAGCGCGCTGCTTCAGCGGCCGTGGAGATGGTGGAGCCGGGAACGTGGATGGGGCCCGTGTCGGCCCGGCCCTCATCCGCTCCCAGGCCGGGCCGGGGTGAGGAGAGGCCTTCGGTAACCTCCCGTGAGAAGCGGGCCCGGCCGGAGGGTGGATGTGAGTGGTCCGGGGGCCCACGGCAGCAGGGAGGGAGTCAGCGGGCCGGGAGATGGGTAGGAAGACGGGAGCCCGAGAGTGGTCACGGCGACAGCAGTTGGTCAGGGTGCGCTGAGGAGTGTTGTAGCTGGGGCTGAGGGTGACATTACTTAGGGGTACATGCACAGGGGGGGTACAAGAACAGGGAGGGAACAAGCTCAGGGGGGGTACAAGATCATGGGGGGTCAAGATCAGGGAGGTACAAGCTCATGAGGGGTACAAGAATCACGGGGGTTACAAGATCAAGGGGGGTACAAGAATCAGAGGAGTATAATATCAGAGGTGGTACAAGACAGGGGGGGTACAAGATCAGGGGAGGTACAAGATCAGGGGGGGTAAAGATCAAGGGGGTACAAGAATCAAGGGGGGTACAATATCAGGAGTACAAGATCAGGGGGGGTAACAAGAATCAGGGGGTACAAAGATCAGGGGAGGTACCAGCTCAGGAGGGTTCCATAGATCAAGGGGGGTACAAGATCAGGAGGGGTACAAGATCAGAGGGTACAAGATCAGGGGGGTACAAGATCAGGGAGGTACAAGACAGGGGGGTACAAATCATGGGGGGTAACAAGATCAGGGGGGGTACAAGATCAGGGAGGTACAAGCTCAGGAGGGGTACAAGATCAGGGGGTACAAGCTACAGGAGGGGGTACAAGATCATGGGGAGGGTACAAGCTCAGGAGGGGTAAACAAGTACAGGGGGTACAAGATCAGAGGGGGTAACAAGATCAGAGGGGTACAAGCTCAGGGGGGTACAGATCATGGGGGGTACAAATCAGGGGGGTACAAGATCAGGGGGGGTACAAGATCAGAGGGTACAAGATCAGGGGGGGTACAAAACAGGGGGGTAACAAGATCAGAGGGGTACAAGCACCAGGGGGGTACAAGGATCAGGGGGGTACAAAGATCAGGGAGTACAAGCTCAGGGGGGTACAAAGAAAAAAAAAATCAGGGGGATCAAGACAGGAGGGGTACAAGCCTTAGGGGGGGTACAAGAACATGGGGTAACAAGATCAGGAGGGTACAAGATCAGGGGAGGTACAAGCTCAGGGGGGTACAAATCGGGGGGGTACAAGATCAGGAGGGGTACAAATCAGGGGGTATCAAGATCAGGAGGGGTACAAGATTAGGGGTACAAGATCAGGAGGGGTACAACCTCATGGGTACAACAATCAGGATGGGTACAAATCAGGAGGGGTACAAGATCCAGGGGGGTACAAAGTTCGGGGGGGTCCAAGATCGGGGTGGTACAAGATCAGGAGGGGTACCAAGATCGAGGGTACAAGCTCTGGGGGGTACAAGCTCATGGGGGGTACAAGACAGAGGGTACAAGAATCAGGAGGGGTTAACAAGACAGGGGGTACAAGATACAGGGGGTAACAAGCTACAGGAGGGGTATTCAATGATCACAGGGGGGACACAGATCAGGGGGGTTACAAGATCATGGGGTACAAGATCATGGGGGGTACAAGATCAGGGGGGGGGTACAAGATCAGGGTGGGTACAAGATCAGGAGGGGTACAAGCTCAGGAGGTGTACAAGCTCAGGGGTACAAGATCAGAGGGGTACAAGATCAGGTGGGTAACAAGATCAGGGGGGGGTACAAATTCAGGGGTGGGTTCAAATCAGGAGGAGGTACAAGCTCAGGGGGTGTACAATATCAGGGGGGTACAGACAGGGGGGGTAAAAGCTCTCAGAGGGGGTACAAGCTCAGGGGGGTACAAGCTCAGAGGGGTACAAGATCAGGGGGTACAAGATAAGGAGGGGTACAAAGCTCAGGGGGGGGTACAAGATCAGGAGGGGGTACAAGATCAGGAGGGGTTACAAAAGCTCAGGGGGGTACAAGATCAGGGGGGTACAAGCTCAGGAGGGTACAAGCTCAGAGGGGTACAAGCTCAGGAGGGGTACAAGCTCAGAGGGGTAACAAGCTCAGGGTGTGTACAAGCTCAGAGGGGTACAAGCTCAAAGGAGGGTACAAGCCAGGAGGGTTACAAGCTCCACAGGGTGGGACAAGCTCAGTAGGGGTTACAAGCTACAGTGGGGTACAAGATCAGGAGGGTTACAAGCTCAGGGGGGGGTACCAGATCAGAGGGGGTAATCAAGATCAGGGGTGGTACAAGCTCAAGGGGAGAACAAGCACAGGGGGGTACAAGCTCAGGAGGGGTACAACTCAGGGGGTACAAGATCAGGAGGGTACAGAGCTCCAGGGGGGGTACAAATCCAGGAGTGGTACAAGATCAGGAGGGGGTACAAGTTCAGGGGGGGTACAAGATCAGGGGGGGTACAAGCTCAGGAGGGTACAAGCTCAGGTAAGGGTAGACAAAGCACCAGGAGGGGTACAAGCTCAGGAGGGGTACAACCAGGGGGGGTACGAAGCTCAGGATGGGTACAAGCTCAGGAGGGGTACAAGCTCAGGGGGGTACAAGCTCAGGAGGGGTACAAGCTCAGGGGGGTACAAGATCAGGAGGGGTACAAGCTAAGGGGGGGGTACAAGCTCAGGAGGGGCACGGATAAAGTAACTGCTCAGTCCTTTCCCCAGGGAGAAGATTCTGAAACTCGAGAATAGATACAGATGCTGCTTTATAAAAAAGATACAAAGTGCTGGAGTAACTCAGGGTGTAAGGCAGCATCTCCGGAGAACATGGATAGATCTAAAACTAGAGGGCATAGGATTAGGATGAGAGGGGAGAAATTTCAGAAGGACCGGCATTTGCCAGGATTACAAAGTGCAAACTAGTGCATTTTAGGAATTTAAACCTGGCAAAACTTACACAGTAAAGGGTAGGGCTTGAGAGAGTATTGTAGAACAGAGAGATCTTGTGGGTAGTGCTGATCTTGTGGGTAGTGGGAGGGCTTGCGTTTTGAGGAAAGACTGGGACTGTTTTCCCTGTAGCTTAGGAGGTTGAGAGGTGATTTTGTAGAGATTTATAAAATAACTAGAGCAAGTGGGACCCGTTGTGCCTCGTTCCCCCAACGCAATATTCCACCACTCACCCGTTCGCCCAACGCAACCCGTTCCCCCAATGCAATATTCCACCACTCACCCATAGACCCGAACTGCACAGGCGCGGATCATTTCCCCTCATCCCCAACACTCCCTCTCCCTCCCCTCCCTCTTCCTCCTCCCCCTCCTCTTCATCCACTCTCTTCTCCCCCCTCTTCACACTCCCTATGGTCTTCTCTCCCCTCTCATCCTCCATTCCCCTCTCCCTCCCTATCCCCTACACTCAGTCACTCCCTCCCTAACCCCTCTCCCTTCCCTTCCCTTCCCTTCCCTTTTGTAAATTTAAAAATGTGAATAACTTGTAAAATATACCAAGAATCTGAACAAAACTTGATAAAAACACACCACATGATAATTGTGAGTAAGGTGGTCCAACAATTGTAGCACTGCCGAGTACCGTTTTGGCGTATTCCGGCATGAATAATCACAGACAGACAGACAGGCAGTCTCACAAACAAACAAGATGAGAGTTTTAGTAATATAATAATAAATAGTACAGATGAGAGACAAAGATAAGGTGAACTGTCACATTTCTTTCCTCTGGGGTGGGTTCTAAAACTAGAAGGTATATATTTAGGGTACGAGGGAAAAGATTTAAAGGAGATGTGAGGGGCAGGTTATTCACACAGAGGATGGTGGGTATATAGAAACATAGAAACATAGAAATTAGGTGCAGGAGCAGGCCATTCGGCCCTTCGAGCCTGCACTGCCATTCAATATGATCATGGCTGATCATCCAACTCAGTATCCTGTACCTGCCTTCTCTCCATACCCCCTGATCCCTTCAGCCACAAGGGCCACATCCAACTCCCTCTTAAATATGGCCAACGAACTGGCCTCAACTACCTTCTGTGGCAGAGAATTCCACAGATTCACCAATCTGTGTGAAATGAGCTGTCAGAGAAGGTGGTGGAGGCAGGTACAATTACAGTGTTTAAAATATATTTTGAAAGGTACATAGATGGGAAATGTTTGGAGAGGTATGTCTAAATGCAGGGAAATTAAACTATCTCAAAAAGACACTTTGTTTGCCATGGAAGAGTTGGCCAGGTGAGCAATAGAACATTCAAATACTGTGGGATGGGCTGCAGCGTGCCTTATGTGATTGTGGGTGGGGAGTGTTGTAGAACTGAGATGGTATAAGTTCAAAGTCCCATGAAAGTGGAAACACAGATAGATAGTGGTGAAGAAGGCGTGGGCATGGATCATTGAGTACAGATATTGTAACCACCTTGTTATACCTGTGGAGGACGTTGGGGTTACTGCACCAGGAATATTGAGTGCAACTCATTTTGCGGTGTATAGGAAGGGTGTGATTAAGCTGGAAGGGTTGCAGAAAATATTCAAAGCATGAATGTGTATAGCAGTAATCTCTATCTTTGGGAAACCAGATGTCAGGGTCCAGGAATCAGGATTGGTCAAAGTAACAGGTTACGTGAGTGGGTGAGAAGTTGGCAGATGGAATATAATGCGGAGAAATGTGAGATCTTTTACTTTGGGAAGAATAAAATATTGAATTATATAAATAATATGCAGTACCCGGACTGCTCTGTGTGGTTTTGTTGAGACATTCAAGAGAGGATATTTTGCATCGGAGGCAGTGCAGAGAAGGTTCAGCTGGTTGGTTCCTGGGTTGTATAAGACTTTGGTGAGGCCACATTTAGAGTATTGTGTTCAGTTCTGGGCACCGTATTATAGGAAAGATGTTGTTAAGATGGAAAGTGTACAGAGAAGATTTACAAGGATGTTGCCAGGACTAGCGGATGTGAGCTATAGGGAAAGGTTGAGTAGGCTGGGACTCTATTCGGGTTCGGCCGAAAGGTTGAGCAAATTTGGTTTGTACTTTGCTGCTCACACTCCTAGCACCTGACTCAACTGAAAAGGGGTTGGCATTGGTTGTTGATAGCCTGAGGGTTTGGCCAGATTGGAGTAGAGAGGAGGGGGGATCCCTCAGTCACTGCCCTGTCACAGATTTCAAAGGCTCTGATAGTTCTGTCCCTTCGTCATTATACACACGCTTCCCTCTGTTCCTTCCAAAGTGTTGCACAACAGTGTCTTTCCAGTATAATTCCACATGCAATATTTTATTTTGTTTCTCTTTTAAAGGAGGAAGAGCCGGTTCAGCTGCTGGAGTCCTTCAGAGGTCACTGGAAAGGAATCACCAATTATTACATTGTGACCACAGGTCTGGCCGCAGGGTTGTGTTCAATAGTCTTTGTGGAGTTTTAGCTATGAAATGTGTGGCTAGGGGCTGTCCGGTGTGGAAGCAAACTGGATGCTGCACTGATCTGCTGGCTGATAGATGGGTGGGCTTCAATCGGAGACTCAGAGGAACACAGGAGTTGGCTAGTCTGATATTCAATGTGGCACGGTGGTGCAGCATTAGAGTCGCTGCCTTACAGCACCAGTAGACGCGGGTTCGATCTGACCTCAGGTGCTGTGTGTTGGACGTTCTCCCTGTGACCGCGTTAGTTTTCTTCGAGATCTTCGGTTTCCTTTCGCATTCCAAAGACGTACAGGTTTGTAGGTTAATTGGCTTGGTATGAATTTAAAATTGCCCCAAGTGTGTGTGGGATAGTGGTAATGTGCGGGATCGCTGGTTGGTGCAGACTCGGTGGGCCGAAGGGCTTGTTTCCGCGCTGTATCTCTAAACTAAACTAAACTGAGGGTGGGCCTTGGTGGTAGAATCAGGGAACGAGAGAAGACGGCTCTATTTAGTTTAGTTTAGTTTAGTTTAGAGATAGAGCGCGGAAACAGGACCTTCGGCCCACTGAGTTCGTGCCAACCGGCGATCCCCGCACACTAACACTATCCTACACACTGGGGCAATTTACAATTATACCACGCCAATTAACCTACAAACGTTTATGTCTTTGGAGTGTGGGAGGAAACCAGATCCTGAAAACCCACACAGATCATGGGGAGAACGTACAAACTCCTTACAGACAAGCACCCGCAGTCGGATTGAACCCAGGTCCCATTTCTAAGCTAGCCCCATTTCCCTGGCATTGTGAGGCAGCAACTCTACCGCTGCGCCACCATGCTTCACACACAGAGTGGTGAGTCTCTGGAATTCTCTGCCACAGAATGTAGTTGAGGCCAGTTCATCGGCTATATTTAAGAGGGAGTTGGATGTGGCCCTTGTGGCTAAAGGGATCAGGGGGTATGGTGAGAAGGCAGGTACAGGATACTGAGTTGGATGATCAGCCATGATCATATTGAGTGGCAGTGCAAGCTCAAAGGGCCGAATGGCCTACTCCTGCACCTATTTTCTATGTTTCTATGCCACGCTGATTAACTTTCCATTGAGAAAGTCGGGAGCCTTGAATGGAGGGATATGATGGAAGAGTTGGGAAACTTGGGGATAACTTCCGTGTACGAATATGAGATGAGCTTCAATAGAACAAGTAGACTTTTGTCAACATAAAATGTTTTTGTGCACTTGCATACATGGTGTTATTGCCACGATTGGTACAGTCCTGATGTCACTGTCCGGTAAAGGAGGCTGAAAGGGGTAATTATCGTGCTGCTGCTCCTCATTCTGGTGCTCATTGTATCCATTACACTGTGTGCAGCACTTCAGGCCTTAGAACTGTGGTTGCATTAAATTCCAGGACCATCCTGTGCAAACGTTGTGAGAGATTCAGCACGTTGCCCTGATCATAGAGTCACACAGCTGGGAAACAGGCCCTTTGGCCCAACTCATCCATGTCAACCAAGATGCCCTAGCTAAGCTAGTCCCATTTGCCTGGTATTGGTTTTCTATTACAAATCTCAAATTGTGGAGTACAGAGAATAAACGATGGGTCTTTGTCCCAAACATTATGGAGGGCACTGTACATACCTGTAAATCTTTGGAGTGTGGGAGGAAACCGAAGATCTCGGAGAAAACCCATGCGGTCACGGGGAGAACTTATAAACTACATACAGACAGCACCCGTAGTCGGGATTGAACCCGGGTCTCTGGCGCCACTAGCGCTGCAAGGCAGCAACTACGCTGCACCACCGTGTCGCCCACATGAGAAACAACACTCTGCCCTATCTTTCCTTATAACTACAGTCCTCCAAACCAGGCAACATCCTGGTGAATCTCTTCTGCACACTTTCTATTGCTCTCTTGGTACGGTGAACAAAACAGTACATAATATTCCTAGTGTGGTCCGAACAATATTTTGTATAGCTGCAAAATAACATCCATCTCTTAAACTCAGTCTTAGCCAAAGAAAGCAAGAATATGGAATGCCTTCTTCACCTCCAGTGTCATCATCACTTTCTGCAAGCTATGGACTTTCCTCCAACGTCTCTGTACACTCACACTCCTAGGATCACTCCCAATTATTATACATACCCAATCAGAATTTGACTTCCCAAAGTGCATTACCACACACACTTCTTTGGATTAAATTCCATTGGTCACAGCAACCCCCACATGTCCATCTGTTCGACATCCTGCTGTATCATCTTCTTTGCTATCTATAATTTCACCATTTTTTGTGTTATCGAGTCATAGAGTGATACAGTGTGGAAACAGGCCGTTCGGCCCAACTTAGCCATATCAGCCAACATGACCAAGCTACACTAGTCTCACCTGCCCGCATTTGGTCCAAATCCCCCCAAACCTGTCATATCCATGTACCTGTCTAACTGTTTCTTAAATGTTGGGATAGTCCCAGCCACAACTACTTCATCTGGCAGCTTGTTCCATACATTCACCACCCATTGAGTGAAAAAGTTACCCCTCAGATTCCTATTAAATCTTTTCCCCTTCACCTCAAACCTATGTCCTCTGGTCCTCAATTCACCTACTCTGGGCAAGAGACTGTGCATCTACCTGATCTATTCCTCTCATGATTTTATACACCTCTATAAGAGGTATACATAGTATTCTGTAGTGCTGCTGCAAGTAAGAATTTCATTGTTCTATCTGGGACATATGACAATAAAACAGTCTTGACTCTAGAAATCTTCAATATCCTTTATGAGCCTAGGTTCCCTAAACCTACTATCTTTGTGTCTTACTCTTACAGGGATATACTGACGGAATTTTAACTTTCTCGCTTTTAAACACCGCCCATTTAATGGATGTTGATCTCCCTTTAGCCGTTACTCCCTTATCTACTTCCTCCAAGTCCTGCCTTACGCTACTGAAATCTGCCTTAATTCAGTTTGGGGCTCGAGGACTAGCTTTATCATTCATGACTACCTCGAAGCTCACCAAACTATGGTCACTGTAGACAAAGGGTCCCTCTGCGGACACTCCTATATCACTTGCACAACTTCATTCCCCAAGATAGAGTCATGTCCAGCCCTCTACCAAGTAGAACTCTCTACAAACCGTTTCACAAAACCCTTGCATGCACTTTACAGAAAAAACCCCAAAATGCTGGAGTAACTCAGCGGGTCAGGCAGCATCTCTGGAGAACATGGACAAGCAATGTTTCAGGATAGGACCCTTTTTTAGACTGGTTAAAGTAGTGGGAGAAGGCTCAAAACGAGATGGGGTAAGTGGATACAGCTGTGGTGGGGGAGGGGTTTGATAGGCAGATGGTTGGACAAAAGTCAGAGATGAAAAGGAGACAGGGTGTAAGATAAGAGAGGAGTGAAATGTGAAGTTAGAGGAAGGGATGTAGGGGAAAGGGGGGAAAGAGGGGAGCAAACTAGTGAGTGAAACAGATACACACCCAGGTGGGACATAGGGAAGAGAGGCAGGTATAAGGAAGGAATTACCCAGAAGATGCAGGATCTTTTCATTCCAAAGAGGAAGAAAGACTCTAGAGGGAGAAAGTCGCAACAGCGGCTGTCAAGGGAAGTCAGGACAGTATAAAACTAAGAGAGAAGGCGTATAACATAGTAAAAATTAGTGGGAAGCCAGAGGATTGTGCAAATTGCCAATATTACCCGAGGAGTGTTCCCTGAAATGAGAGTTATGTTGATACCATTGGGTTCAGGAACAGATATTATGAATCAGTAACTGGTTTCACCAGGTTTGGATCAGTGCGCTATGTTGTTTCAGTACATGTGCTGACTGCTTCAGTGTCTACCGTGTGTCATTGTCATGGCGGGATCAGAGATGGGAAGTCCTTCCTCTTGGAAGTGAATGGGCAGTCACTGGTGGCTGGAAATACAAAGACAAATGTGCCCTTATGATGGTCAAAGATGCTGTTTTCCAGATGAAAACCTTCCGGTGAAACAGACGGACATCCCATGGCGCCTGAGACAGATGGTGGATATACTTGTTTATGAGGAGAAGCAGAGTGAATCGGGAGAGACAGGACCATGTATGGAATACTTCTTGCAGCACAAAATCCTGGAGACCCTCTGCACTCTGGCCAAGGCAGGGGTAAGTAAAGTTATTAGGGAGGGAGGGAGGGAGGGGTACACACTACAAAGGGCAGGAGGGCGGAAAGTGAATCCGTCTCAGGAGGGTGAGATATGTTAGAACACGCAGGCATGGAGGATAAGAGGAAACAACTGGTGTGGAGGGGTAAGATAAGATAAGATGCATTTATTTGTCACATGTGCCAATTGGCACAGCAAAATTAAATCACCATACAGCCATACAGTAAAAATAAAGAACACAACATTGAGTAGATAGAATTCAACATAAAACATCCCCCCACAGCAGGATCAAAATTTCCCACTGTGAGGGAAGGGACCAAAGTCAGTCTCTTCCCAATGTTCCCCACTGTTCCCCCGTGGTCGGGACCTCCCCGAGCCCCCTGCAGTCGCCGCTATAGGCGGCCCGATGTTCAGGCCCGTTCCCCGGGGTGATGTAAGTCCGACGTCGGGGCTGGAGTATGTCCTCAGCGGCCTGGACCCTGAGTCGGCCCCGTCCGCGGCTCCCAAGTCCACTGGCCGCGCCGGGTGGAGCTGCTGGAGGCCCTCGGCAAAGGGCCCCAGGACTCCAGGGAGTTGTTCAGCGCCGCTCGCGTTGGGAGCTCTCTAAACCAGAGCTCCACGATGTTGGAGAAGCGACCCAACGCTCTGGAGCTCCAAAGGCGACCCAGGTAGGCATCTCCAGCGCCGTACTGCTGCTGTTGCAGCTCTGGTCCGGTTCCCGGTCCCCGGCAGGAAAGGCCGCTCCGGTCCAGGAGGTAGGCTGCGAGGTGGGGGGCGAGCACACGACTCGGAGAAATAGTCGCGTCCCCGCCAGGAAGCGACTGGGAGTTAGTTTCCCCCTTACCCTGCCCCCCTCCCCACATAGAAAAGACTCCCCCAAAAACAAACTTTAAACTGACTAAAAATTTAAAAAAAAAGATGGAAAAACAAACGGGCTGCAGGCAGAGGCTGCTGGCAGTCCAGCGCCCCTAGTGGCTTTACTGTAGTGCTGACGAGGTAGTGCTGACGAGAGGTGTTGCTGGGAATGTATGGAATGGGTGAATTTGGGGAGTAAGTATGTAGAGCTGGGAGGTAATGAGATGAGCAAAGGGGAAATGGTATAAATGCTCAGTGGTAAGTGAGATTTGATGTGGAAAAGTTTAGTTTTGAGATACAGCATGGAAACCGGCTATCGATCACCTGTTCACTGTAGTTCTATGTTATCCCACTTTCATATCCACTCCTGAAACACTGGGGGTAATTTACAGAGGCCATTTAAACAGCAAACAAGCACATCTTTGGGGGGTGGAAGATTGCAACCTTCACGTGGTCCGCCCTGTTTCGACTAATGCAATCAACTCGACGTGCACAAACAGAAGATCAAATAGAACAAGTTGTCCGACAACTTTAGGCCGTGCACGCCACACGGAAGAAGAAGAAGCACATCTTTGGGAGGTGGGAGAAAACCGGAGTACCCAGAGTAAATCCGCGTGGTCACAGGGAAAACATCAAACTCCACACAGACAGCGCCTGAGGTCAGGCTTGAACATGCGTCTCTGGTGCTGTGAGGCAGCAGCTCTACCAGCTGCGCCACTGGTGTGAAGGGAAGGGATGGGTTGGACTGGGCTGTCTAGAGTGTGGTACAGAGAGTGAGTGGGTTGGGTTGCCAGGGAACATTGGGAGTTGGTTCAGTTGTGGGCCGAGCTGATCTCTGCCGTCTGTCTCCTTGTTCACAGTATCCCCCAGGTATGAAACAGCAGGTATTGGTCCTGGTCACCAAACTCCTTGGGCAGTTTCAGCAGCCGCTGCTGCCTCATGTCAACGTGCACCGCCCAGTGCAGGTGAGTATCGTGCGTTCCCCCACTAGCCAAGCACTTTCACCGTCTTTTATCCATTTTCTCACTCGCCCTGACATGCAGCTTGCTTTCACCTCTGTGAGGCTTTGGGCAGTGGGTGTCACAAGTTCACGTGTTACATTAGTAGAATTAGGCCATTCGGCCCACCAAGTCTACTCCGCCATTCAATCATGGCTGATCTCTGCCTAATCCCATAATCCTTGACGCCCGCTCTAATCAAGAAACGGAGGTATCTGCAAGATAGACACAAAATGCTGGAATATCTCAGCAGGACAGTCGGCATCTCTGGAGAGAAGGAATGGGTGACATTTTAGATTGAGACCCTTGTTCTCAGGGGAGTGGGCGGTACATAGATAAAATGTAGCCGGAGACAGTAAGACTGGTAGGAGAACTGAGAAGGGGGAGGGGATGGAGAGAGAGGAGGAAAACAAGGCCTACTTGAAGTTAGAGAAGTCAGTGTTCATATAGCTACAGTGCAAGCCACCCAGCCAAATATGAGGTGCTGTTCCACCCCACTTGCACAAGGGGTGTCTACAACGTGTTCGACCGCACTGTCTAAGCATGTACTCGGAATGGCTCCTGGCATTTCCATCGTGCCCAGCCATAGTCAAGAGTGTTTTATTGTCATATGGACCAAAGTGGAATAACAAAGTTCTTACTTGCAGCCGCGTAATAGATCTGTAAACGCAGTACTCAGCAGATAACAATCATAAAAAAACCGATGTTAGTGCAAAACAAAACAAAAGCCCAGTGTAACCAAGGCAGTCATTGTTCAATAGAGTGATGGTTGTTGGGAAGCTGCTCAGCACCTCATGTACAAGAGGTAATGGGTGAAACAAGAGGATGGTGCAGAGGAGGTATTGATCCTATTATATGACAGGACATCATCTGGTTGCTTCCCGTGTACAGTGTGGAGTTTTGTGATTTCCATCCGCAGCATCATTGACCCAGTTACAGGCCCCTCTCATTTTACATGTGTTTGATTTATGCCTTTATAAAATACCGCACTTGTTCCTTTTATGCCAAAGCTAGAATGATGTGCTCATGTATTTGGTATAAAGCACACAAATTTACTGCTGACATCATAGTCGCAAATGTGTTTAATTTATGTGTTTTTGAATTACGCTCTGCTGTTCAAGCACGTAACCCCGCAGAAAACGAGGGCTGCCAGCAGTCTCAGTGAACAGGTACCTTAACTCGAAGATAGTCACAAAATGCTGGAGAGAAGGAATGGGTGACGTTTTGGGTCGAGAACGTCACGCATTCCTTCTCTAAAGAGTTGCTGCCTGTCCCGCTGAGTTACTCCAGCATTTTGTGTCTATCATGGGTTTAAACCAGCAGGAGTACCTTGACTCCTATAGCTTTCCAGTTTCCTCTTTACGTTGTAATTTCTGAACGTTATGCAATCTAGTTAAAATTTCCGTTGGTGTAACGTTTTAAAGTGGAGACTCCAGTGATGCGTCATGTGGCTAATCTGCCAGTTTGCTCTCCGTTGGTTCCGCTAGAAGTTGATCTGTTTGTGTGGCGGGGACCCGGCATCCAATACGGAAAAAGAAGAAGCGCAGTTTCTAACCACAGTCTGTGTGAAAATAAAGCAGGATCCTTACCTGATGAACTTCTTCATAGAGGTAGGTTGTGTTGCTGCAGCCATCTGTTACACTGTCACATCACTGTCTATCTGCATCCAATACGTCTTAGAGTTTGTGTATGTTGGACTGGAATTATGATATGGAAAAAAAAACACTGGAGGAACTCAGCAGGTCAAGCAGCATCTCTGGAGAACGTGAATAGGTCAAGATTCTTCTTCAGACTGATTGTGGTAATGGGGAGAATGCTGGAATATGAGGTGAGTTTGAATGGCAGTTAAGGTCAGAGATGGCAATAGACAAGAGGCTGTGAGCTTAGGAGATGCAAAATGTAAAGCCAGAGGAAGGGATATAGGAGGAAGGCAGAAGGGAGGCAGGATAATGGGACAAATAGGTGCACATCCAGATAATTCCTCAACCAAGGCCAAGGGGCGATAAAAAAGGGGGGGGGGCTGTTGGTTACTTAACTAAAATTCTGAGTTGAAGTTTGACATTGACATCGCTTTTGGTATTGCAGATGTGGCCTGAGGCTGAAACCAGGAGGGCCACCTTTTGTAGTTGGGATGCTGTTTGCAGTCCTTGGAGCACAGGATGAAGGGATGATCTTATAGTGGTGTATAAAATCACGAGGAGCATAGATAGGATGAATGCATGGAAGATAGACACAAAATGCTGGAGGAACTCAGTGGGACAGGCAGCATCTCTGGAGAGAAGGACTGAAGAAGGTCTCCGCCCGAAACGTCACCCATTCCTTCTCCCCAGAGATGCTGCCTGTCCCAATGTTACTCCGGCCGTCGCATACAGCATATAATCCTCCAACATTTTCGCCACCTCCAACGGGATCCCAATATTGGCCACACCTTCCCATCTCCACCCCTTTCTGCTTTCCGCAGAGACTGTTCCCTTCGCAACTCCCCGGTCAACTTGTCCCTTCCCACCCAAACCACCCCCTCCCCGTGTACTTTCCCCTGCAACTGCAGGAGATGCAACACCTGTCCCTTTACCTCCCCCAAGGACCCAACAGTCTTTTCAGGTGAAGCAGAGATTTACTTGCACCTCCTCCAACCTCATTAACTGTATCCACTGTTCCAGGTGTGGACTGCTGTCCGAGACCAAGCGCAGGCTCGCTGATCGTTTCGCTGAACACCTCCACTCGGTCCGCCTAAACCTATCTGATCTCCCGGTTGCCCAACACTCCATTCCCACACAGACCTTTCCGTTCTGGGCCTCCTCCATTGGCAGAGTGAGGCCCAATGCAAATTGGAGGAACAGCACCTCATATTTCTCTTGGGTAGCATACAGCCCAGCGGTATGAACATTGACTTCTCTAACTTCAAGTAACCCTTGCTTTCCCTCTCGCTCCATCAATGAAAGTAAACATGCAGGTACAGCAGGCACTGAAGAAAGCGAATGGCATGTTGGCCTTCATAACAAGAGGAGTTGAGTATAGGAGCAAAGAGGTCCTTCTGCAGTTGCACAGGGCCCTAGTGAGACCACACCTGGAGTATTGTGTGCAGTTTTGGTTCCCTAATTTGAGGAAGGACATTCTTGCTATTGAGGGAGTGCAGTGTAGGTTTACAAGGTTAATTCCCGGGATGGCTGGACTGTCAGATGCTGAGAGCATGGAGCGGCTGGGCTTGTATACTCTGGAGTTTAGAAGGATGAGAAGGGATCTTATTGAAACATATAAGATTATTAAGGGTTTGGACACGCTAGAGGCAGGAAACATGTTCCCGATGTTGGGGGAGTCCAGAACCAGGGGCCACAGTTTAAGAATAATGGCTAAGCCATTTAGAATGCAGATGAGGAAACACTTTTTCACACAGAGAGTGGTGAGTCTGTGGAATTATCTGCCTCAGAGGGCAGTGGAGGCCGGTACTCTGGATACTTTCAAGAGAAAGCTAGAAAGGGTTCTTAATGGTAGCGGTGTCAGGGGATATGCGGAGAAGGCAGGAACGGGGTACTGATTGGGGATGATCAGCTCTTATCACATTGAATGGTGGTGTTGGCTCGAAGGGCTGAATGGCCTAATCCTGCACCTGTTGTCTATTGTCTATTAAGAGGCAGCTGTAAGCTTGGGGTCACTCCTGTGGTCTGAACTAGAAGCTCTGGAAAGCAATCACCCAATCTGCATTTGTGAGGTAAACCACATTGTGACCAATGACTGCCTTAGACCAGGAAAGGCTCTTTCGACTTTCGACTTTACTTTAGAATTTAGAGATAAAGTGGCCCTTTGCCCACCGAGTCTGCACCGACCAGCGAGCACCCTATGCACTAGCACTATCCTACAGACTAAGGACAATGTACAAATTTTACCAAAGCCTTCAAACCTGTACATCTTTGGAGTGTGGGAGGAAACCGCAGCACCCGGAGAAAATGCACGTGATCACAGAGAGAATGTACAATCTCCATACAGACAGCGCCCAAGGTCAGTATCGAACCCTGGTCGCTGGCATTGTCAGGCAGCAACTCTGCGCCACTGTGCCTCCCTCTTGAAGGATTGAGAGTATTGTCGAGTTTGAGTTTATTGAAATGAAGAAATTTGTCAATGCCTTCTGGCTCTTTTTATTTAGTTATGCTGATGCTTCTTTCTAATGAATTGCTCTTGCAGAAGAAGAATTTTGCTGAATCCCAAAGTTCATTGTCATGTTCCTCTGAAAAGAGTGAAGTTGAGCAGCAGGAAGCTGATTCTACTCACGCAAGATTGAGTTTGGCTGCAGGGTCCAGTCCATCGCACACTGACCAACCTGTGGCAGGTAAAAGTACCAAAGACAAAGGCACTCAGCTGGAGAAGAACCTGCTTCATGCTGTACTCATCCTCACCTCAAGTCAGGTATGTCCAAAGTAATGTGGTGTCATAAGTGATAGGAGCAGAATTAGGCCATTCGGCCCATCAAGTCTACGCCACCATTCAATCATAGCTGATCGATAACCTAACCCCATTCTCCTGCCTTCTCCCCATAACCCCTGACACCTGTACTAATCAAGAATCTATCTCTGCCTAAAAATATCCACTGACATGGCTTCCACAGCCTTTGTGGCAAAGAATTCCATAGATTCACCACCCTCTGACAAAATAAATTCCTCCTCATCTCCTTCCTAAAAGAACGTCCTTTAATTCTGAGGCTAAGACCTCTGGTCCTTGATTCTCCCACTCGTGGAAACATCCTCTCCACATCCACTCTATCCAAGCTTTTCACTATCCGGTACATTTCAGTGAGGTCTCCCCTCATTCTTCAAAACTCCAGCGAGTACAGGCCCAGTGCCGTCCAACACTCATCATATATTAATCCACTAATTCCTGAGATCATTCTTGTAAACCTCCTCTGGACCCTCTCCAGAGCCAACACATCCTTCCTCAGATATTGGGCCCACAATTGTTCACAATACTCCAAATGCGGCCTGGCCAGCGCCTGATAGAGCCTCAGCATTAGATCCCTGTTTTTGTATTCTAGCCCACATTAAATAAATGCTGGCATTGGTCTGTGGTCAGGGGTGCGGAGAGGCAAGAGATGTGGAGCACAGAAATGGAGAGTACAAGAGATTGGGAGCCAGCGATGCATAATTAACTATTAATTTTAATTGTGGAATATTTGGAATATCATTCCAAAATGTGCCTCTCTGAAAGAGTTATGTTAAAAATAGTAATTGTGTAAAAGATCTTCATTCTTGTAGATTACATTAAGAATGGAAGTGTTTGGAATCTTGCATTTTATCTTTGCACTAATTTGTCGACTATATTGTCCTCTTTACAAATTGTTCGTCAATGGTTAAAAAATTCTAATTGAGATTTAATTAATTTATTTTTAGTTTGTGTAAATTAATTTTTCAGAATCACTGGCCAGTATTTATTGCCCAGCCCTAATCTGTTGAACAAAGGGGGAATTCTGCAAACATTCACAAAGATGGTTCCAGGCATTAGGGGGTAGAGTGGATAAGGGAGAACCAGTGGATGTGTTATATCTGGACTTTCAGAAGGCTTTCGACAAGTTCAACCACATCTTCCTAAGCCTGTCCAATCCCCTTAAGATTTTGTAAGTATGAGATCACCCCTCAACAAACTTAAAGCACACTCTGGTGACCCGTTCTCTGTAATGGGGTCTTTCCTCAGATTAGGAGACCAAATTACGCAATACTCCAGGTGTGGGATAGAGAACCTCCCTGCTCTTGTACTCAAATCCATTTGCTAAAATGCCAGTAACCTGCATGCCTACTTTCAATGAACCATGGTTGCATCTCCCCTTTTCCTAATTGGTCACCATTCAAATAATAGTCTACTTTCCTGTTTTTGGCACCAAAGTAGATAACCTCACATTTAGCCACATTATACTGCATCTGCCGTGCATTTGCCCACTCACCCAGTCTATCCAAGTCATCCTGCAGCCTCCTAGCATCCTCCTCATAGCTAACACTGCCCCCCAGCTTCGTGTCATCCGCAAACTTCGAGATGTTGCATTTAATTCCCTCGTCCAAATCATTAATGTATATTGTAAATAGCTGGGGTCCCAGCACTGAGCCTTGCGGCACCCCACTAGTCACTGCCTGCCATCCTGAAAAGGACCCGTTCACTCCTACTCTTTGCTTCCTGTCTGCCAGCCAGTTCTCTATCCACATCAATACTGAACCACCAATACCGTGTGCTTTAAGTTTGTATAGGAGCAGGGAGGTTGTACTGCAGTTGTACAGGGTCTTGGAGAGACCACATCTGGATTATTGCGTACAGTTTTGGTCTCCTAATCTGAGGAAAAATATTCTTGCCATAGAGGGAGTACAGAGAAGGTTCACTAGACTGATTCCTGGGATGTCAGGACTTTCACATGAAGAAAGACTGGATAGACTCAGCTTGTACTCGCTAGAATTTAGAAGATTGAGGGGAGATCTTATAGAAACTTGCAAAATTCTTAAGGGGTTGGACAGGCTAGATGCAGGAAGATTGTTCCCGATGTTGGGGAAGTCCAGAACAAGGGGTCACAATTTAAGGATAAGGGGGAAATCTTTTAGGACCGAGATGAGAATAACATTTTTCACACAGAGAGTGGTGAGCCTCTGGAATTCTCTGCCACAGAAGGTAGTTGAAGCCAGTTCATTGGCTATATTTAAGAGGGAGTTAGATGTGGCCCTTGTGGCTAAGAGGGATCAGGGGGTATGGAGAGAAGGCAGGTAGGGGACACTGAGTTGGATGATCAACAACAATCATATTGAATGGCGGTGTAGGCTCGAAGGGCCGAATGGCCTACTCCTGCACCTATTTTCTATGTTTCTATGTTTCTGCAAGGAGAGGTGATGCAGATTCAGCCCACACTCTCCAACGTTTAGAAGGATGCACTGATCTCATTGGAACATACAAAACTCTGACATGGCTGAGTTGAAGGGTTAACAACTAGGGATCACAGTCTTGCAAGAAAAGTTGGCCTTTCAGAGCAGAGGTGTTCCAGTTGATGCATTTGCTGCTCATGATGAAGTCTCTACATTCGAAAACCCAAAGACAGACAGGATGACTGCCTTTCACAACACTCCTGGATGTATTCCCAATATTCTCCTTTATTTCACATTTGCAGCATCTGCATTGTTTTCATATCTCACTTTTATTGCTCCAGTCTATCCCTTTCATTCACCTATTCTATTGACGTGACCCCCAGACAGATTGTGCGTGTTTGAGAAGCCATCACCACCCTCACTCAACTGCTTCACCACTGCTGCAATTTGTTGGTCTCCACCCTATCAGGACATTCCCTCTACACTCTACCCCTTCCCCACAGATTCTGCCTGACCTGATGAGTAATTCAGCACTTTCTTTCCTGACTTCAGAATAGGGAATGCTAGATTTTTGGATGTTAAAGGAATCAAAGAATGTGGGCTGAATACAGGAAAGTGAGAAGATGAGTTGAAGAAGGGTCTCGACCCGAAACGTCGCCTATCTCCTTCGCTCCTTAGATGCTGCTGCACCCGCTGAGTTTCTCCAGCATTTTGTGTAACCCTGAGATCTTAACATGTTGCACAACAGGCCCAAACATCAAGTACCCAACTGCCTTTGCTATTAGTTATGCTCTCATGACAAACTGTTCTGCTGGTGGTCAGACACAGAGGACACAGGTGTACATGACAATGGCAGACTCTGTTGAAAGAATGATTGGTTTAGAGAAACCGCGCGGAAACAGGCCCTTTGGCCCACCGTGTCCGCACCAACGAGCGATCCCCGCACATTAACACTACCCTACACACATTAGGGACAATTTACGCATACACCAAGCCAATTTACCTTCATTATTGTGCGTCTTTGGAGTGTGGGAGGGAAACAAAGATCTCGGAAGAAACCCACGCAGTCACGGGGTGAACGGACAAACTCCGTACAGACAGCACCAAAAGTCGGGATCGAACCCGGGTTTCCGGTGCTGTAAGCGTTGTAAGGCAACAGCTCTATCGCTGCGCCACTGTGGCCGAGTGATTGGTTGAGCACAGGGGATTCATAAATAAAAGCATGGATTTCAAAACGTGGGAAATATGGGAGGCAGTTGTGTCTTTGACCTGTACCCTGAATCTGGCTTTCACATGGGGCCCAGTCACACCCCTGATTACAACTCAGATCAGGACAGCACAGAAAGAAAATCTCGTAGAGTTGTGGTGAGTTTGTCAAACAAGTCGAGTTATTCAAGGCCTTAACAGCATATCCAGAGAAACACTGAGAGAACCCAAAGTGTTTCACTGATTCTCAGCAGTAACAGCCTTTTTATAGTTTGTGGTACAATGGTTACGTGTGGATTTTACATTTTTGAATTAATTTCTCAGTGAGAACTTTTCCTTGTGGTCTTTCATCCTTTTTTACTGTGTTGCAGTTTCCTGTTATTTAGAAAAACATTCTCCTATTTGTCTGACAAAGTGACTTATCTTAGCTCCTGATCAGTTTTATTGCCCTTAGCCTGGTTTACAACCTCCTATATTTCTCTTTACTCCAGCTAGCTAAACACTTGGTAAATCAGTTTATACCTCTCCTAACATGGCCTTCAAGTTACCATCACTATGTTGGCCTCTTTTTCCATTGTGCATTCCCAGTATAGTATATTGGCCTTTTTTCTTATAACTTTATCAGGGAGGTTCATTGCACGTGTATTAAACTTGGGCTAGCCCTCAGATGTAGTACGGTGTTCAGTTCTGGACATCACACTTGAGGGCGGACAGTTAGAGGATATTGACTTCTCAACTTCATAACCGTTTCCTCCCCCTTCACAGCTCTACAATCAGTCTGCTGTCCCCCTGATTACCTGGAAACATAGAGACATAGAAACATAGAAAATAGGTGCAGGAGGCCATTCGGCCCTTTGAGCCAGCACTGCCATTCATTGTGATCATGGTTGATCGTCCCCAATCAATAACCCGTGCCTGCCTTCTCCCCATATCCCTTGATTCCGCTAGCCCCTAACTCTCTATCTAACTCTCTCTTAAATCCATCCAGTGATTTTTCCTCCACTGCCCTCTGTGGCAGGGAATTCCACAAATTCACAAGTGTCTGGATTTAAAAGTTTTTTTTCTCACCTCAGTCTTAAATGGCCTCCCCTTTATTCTAAGACTGTGGCCCCTGGTTCTGGATTTGATCTCTGTTTGTTTTGTTGTCACCTTCTCATAGCTAACAATTCTACATTTTCCTTGATCTGCATCACTTTTGATCTCTCACACGTCCTTATCTCTGTAACTCCCTCTCCCCTGACGCTCAGTCTGAAGAAGGGCCTCGACCCGAAACGTCATCCATTGCTCTGTCCAAAGATGCTGCCTGTCCAGCTGATTTTTGTATCTATTTTAGGAGAAGGTGAAAATGCGCTTTAATGGCTCTTGATGTTTGGGCTTTCAGGCAGCACAGTAGCGCAGTTGGTGGAGCCACTGCCTCACAGTGCCAGAGACCATGGGTTCAATCCTGACCCATAGGGAGTTTGCAGATTCTCCCTATGACCATGTGGGTTTCCTCAGGTTTTTTGGTTTCGCATCCAAAAGACACGCAGGTTTGAAGGTTAATTGGCCTCTGTAAATTGCCCCTAGTGTGTAGGGAGTGGAAGAGAAATTGGGATAATCTAGAACTAATATGACTGGCTGATCATTGGTTGAAGTGGACTAGGTGGGCCAAAGGGCCAGTTCCATGCCAAGCCAGATTTGGTCGAGGTATACAAGATCATGACAGGTAAAGAGGGAACAACTCTAACTAATAGAACATGGCTCAATGACAAAGATTGAACATTTGGAACACAATCTATAAGGGGATGGGTGTATGCCAACAGGGTGCTATGAGTGCAGTTACAGGATAATCCAAACTTATCGCAGACAAGGCCATTCTGCTCGCCATGTCTGTGCCAGTGTACAGTGCCGCCCAGTCAGCATCACAACCCAACGACTCCATGCAGTTGGGAACAGAATGACTTGCAAATGGGAATTGCATGGGCACTTGAAGGAAATGGTTTGCAGCCCATGGCAGAAAAGTGGGGGAGTGGGACTGTGCCTGGAGCTGGTACTAACGTGATGGGCTGAATGGCCTCACCCAACTCCACAGTAGTTCTGTGATTTTATAAATGTGGATTCTGCTGGAAATCTAGACGAGCGACGTAGAATTGGCAATGGACACAAAAAACTGGAGTAACCCAGTGGGTCATGCAACATCTCTGGAGAAAAGAACTAGGTTTCGAGTTGAGGCCCATCTTCAGTCTCAAACCCCTGTCTCACTGTGCGAGTTGGCCCACGAGTGACCCCGAGTTTTCACTCGTGGTGATCACGTAGCGGGAACGTCGGAACTCGCACGAGCAACTTATCGACTCGTGGCGCTAACGGCAGGTACTCGGGAAACTTGTTAACTCGTGAAAAAAATCAAACATGTTTGATTTTTTCCACGAGTCAAATTAACTGTTCAAGTTAAAAATGGAAACATTTAAACTCGTTGTAATAACGTAGTGGCCCCGTGCGTTTATCTTAGTGTCTCGTGAGTCTACCGTGGGAACTTTAATAATCTGTTCTTTTGCTCGAGTAAAGACTGAACCAAAGATAGACACAAAATGCTGGAGTAACTCAGCGGACCAGGCAGCATCTCTGGAGAGAAGGAATAGAGTCGAGACCCTTCTTCAGACTTACCCGAAATGCCACCCATTCCTTCGCTCCAGAGATGCAGCCTGTCCCGCCGAGTTACTCCAGCATTTTGTGTCTATCTTCGGCCTTTCTGCCACTTGTCCTTTATTACTGAGGCGCCTGCCCCGTGGTTTCACTCTGTCTCAATGAACGGCTTAAAGACCTGCCGAAGGGGCAAGTCTGGGGTGGTGGGTGGGATGTGTCCACGTGTGATGCTCCATCCACCCCCCCCGGGGCCGAGAGTGTGGGATTGGGAAGGAACTGCAGATGCTGGTTCACACCGGAGATAGACACACACAATGCTGTGAGTAACTCGTGCGGGACAGGCAGCATCTCTGGAGCGAAGGAATGGGTGGCATTTCGGGTAAGTCTGAAGAAGGGTCTCGACTCTATTCCTTCTCTCCAGAGATGCTGCCTGGTCCGCTGAGTTGTGTGTGTGTGTGTGTGTCTCTCTCTCTCCCTCTCTGTCTATCTGTTTGTATCTGTGTGTGTGTCTGATGTCGGGTCCCGGTGGCCGCTCAAAGTCACCCGAGCTGCTTGATTCCTCTGAAGTGGTGGCCAGCTGCTGTCTGTGTGTATCTCTCTGTGTGTGTGTGTGTGTGTGTGTGTGTGTGTGTGTGTGTGTGTGTGTGTGTGTGTGTGTGTGTGTGTGTGTGTGTGTGTGTGTATGTGTATGTGTATGTGTATGTGTATGTGTATGTCTATGTGTATGTGTATGTGTAGTGTGTGTGTGTGTGTGTGTGTGTGTGTGTCTGCTGTCGGGTCCCGACGGCCGCTCAATGTCAGTCACCCGGGCTGCTTCCTTTTTTAAAATTATTTAAAATAGAGATCCATTGCAAAAAAGTATTTAAAAACATAAAACAACAAGAAATGCTTGGTTACTGGAGGATGCGCATTTTCCCATCCGCGCTGAAATAACTCAAAACCACAGGATGGAGATGTATTTTAACATTGTTGCTTTATTAAAACATACCTTCATTCACGGTTGGCTCAAGAGTAACGGGAGAGGAACTTGCTAACTCGGGAGAGGAACTAGGAACATCGCAGCAATGACATACCCGTGGGAACTCGTATTACACACTTGATCATAAACTTGCAGTCTCGTGCACAGCCACGAGTCTGTCACTCGGGGTACCTCGTGGGTCAACTCGCACAGTGACAGCAGAGAGGGAAACGAGAAATATGAAAAGGTACAAAGAACCAAATGAATGAAAAGTATGCAAAAGGACAAATGAAAGCCAGCGACGATGATCAAGGAAAGATGGAGCCCACAGTGGCCCAATGTTGGCTGTGGAGAAGATGATAATGCAATGTTGAAGATACAAATACAATGTTGGCCTGGAATTGCAGCTTACAGCTCTCATCATATCTATATTCTCCCCATGTAGGAAAAGCGTTTTGCACTGAAGGCCTGCGAAAGCTTGCTCCTGTTGGTCACATTACCGGAGGACGTGACGGCACGGTACTTGGTCGAAGGCACAGCATTATGTGGAACACTGGCTGACCGACTGGCTGACCTCTACAGGCTAATACCCGAAGACACTGACCCGGGACAAGTTGAGTTGCTGGGGAGAGTGAACTGGCGGTACTTAAAACTATTCAAGTTTAAGAATCAGAAAATGAGGAGATGTTTGCATTGTGTCAGATTATTGCAATGTTTCGTATTGCTTAAGCGATGAATTCCACATGATCCCTGACTTATGCAGACAACAAAGGATTTTCACTGTACCTCGGTACACGTGACCATAAACTCAACTCAAACTTATGAAGGAGATGCTTTCATCAAGTGCTAATCTATGAATCAAAAAGGCCATTCCAAATAGGTTTTACTCCTAGTTGCAATCTGGAATTCAATATTACGGTGAACAAAAACGTAGACATTTAAAAATACCTTAACAAAAGTATCTGAAGAAGAGGAATCGTATTATATTTTATAGTCTTAAATTAAGATAATAAATAGATAGTCAGTCCCGACCCACAATGTCACCCATCCTTTTTCTCCAGAGATGCTGCCCGACCCACTACGTCACTCCAGCACTTTGTGTCCATCAACGGAGTTCTGGCAGGTGGGCATTTCCTCTCACAGGACAGGGTTTCCACTTCAGCAAAAGGCAGTTGAGGCAAATATTTTCTTTCACAAGTTTACAAGTTATAGGAGTAGAAATAGGCCATTTGGACCATTGAGTCCACTCTGTCATTCAATCATGGCTGATCTCTGTCTCCTAATCCCATTTTCCTGCCTTCTACCCTTGACACCCATTCTAATCAAGAAATCTTTCTCTCAGAGTGTTGTGAATCTCTCAAAGGCATTTTTTAAATTTGAGTATAAAAGTCATGTTGCAGCTTTATAATACTTTGATGATGCCGCAAATGTAATGCAGTGTGCAGTTCTGGTCCTCCCATTGCAGGAAGTATGTAGAGGCTTTGGTGCAGAAGAGGTTACCAGAATGCTAACCAAAAAACACAAAGCGCTGGAGTAACTCAGTGGGTCAGGTAGCATCTTTGGAAGACAAGAATAGGCAATATTTTGGGTTAGGACCCTTCTTCATTCTGGAGTAGTTAACTGTGCAAATATTGTAGGTAGACAAAAAAGCTGAAGAAACTCAGCGGGTGAGGCAGCATTGATGGAGCGAAAGAATAGGTGACGTTTTGGGTAAAGACCCTTCTTCAGAGTGATGTCAGGGGGGGGGCGGGAAAAAGAAAGGAAGAGGCAGAGACAGTAAGCTGTGGGAGAGCTGGGAAGGGAAGGGGAGAAAGCATGGACTACCTGAAATTGGAGAAGTCAATGTTCATACCGCTGGGGTGTAAACTACCCAAGCAAAATATGAGGTGCTGTTCCTCCAATTTGCGGTGGGACTCACTCTGGCCATGAAGGATGCCCAGGACAGAAAGGTCGGATTCGGAATGGGAGGGGGAGTTGAAGTGCTGAGCCACCGGGAGATCAGGTTGGTTATTGCGAACTGTGCAGAGGTGCTGGGCGAAGCGATCGCCAAGACTGCGCTTGGTGTCACTGATGTAGAGCAGTTGATACCTGGAACAGCTGATGCAGTAACCATATAACCATATAACAATTACAGCACGGAGACAGGCCCTCTCGGCCCTTCCAGTCCGTGCCGACCATTTGTTTTCCCCTAGTCCCATCTACCTGCACTCAGACCATACCCCTCCATTCCCTTCACGTCCATATACCTATCCACTTTACTTTTAAATGTTAAAATCGATCCTGCCTCCACCACCTCTGCTGGAAGCTCATTCCACACAGCCACCACCCTCTGAGTAAAGAAGTTCCCCCTCACGTTACCTCTAAACTTCTGTCCCTTAATTCTCATGTCATGTCCTCTTGTTTGAATCTTCCTTACCCTCAATGGGAAAAGCTTATCCACGTCAACTCTGTCTATCCCTTTCATCATTTTAAAGACCTCAATCAAGTCCCCCCTCAACCTTCTGCGTTCCAAAGAATAAAGACCTAACTTGTTCAATCTTTCTCTGTAACATAGTTGCTGGAACCCTGGCAACATTCTAGTAAATCTCCTCTGTACTCTCTCTATTTTGTTGACATCCTTCCTATAACTAGGCGACCAAAATTGTACACCATACTCCAGAATTGGTCTTACCAATGCCTTGTACAATTTTAACATTACTTCCCTACTCCAATATTCAATGCTCTGATTTATAAAGGCCAGCACACCAAAGGCTTTCTTTACCACCCTATCTACATGCGATTCCACCTTCAGGGAACTATGCACAGTTATTCCTAGATCCCTCTGTTCCACAGCATTCCTCAATTCCCTACCATTTACCATGTACGTCCTATTTTGATTTGTCCAGTAGATGAGGTTGGAGGAGGTGCAGGTGAACCTCTGCCTCACCTGGAAAGACTGCTTGGGTCCTTGGATGGAGTCGAGGGGGGAGGTGAAGTGACAAGTGTAGCATTTCCTGCAGTTGCAGGGGAAAGTACCATGGGTGGGGGTGGTTTGCGTGAGAAGGGACGAACTGACCAGGGAACAGCCTCAGGGGAAAGCAGAAAGGGGAGGAGATGGGAAGATGTGGCTAGTGGTGAGGTCCCATTGGAGGTGGCGAAAATGTCGGAGGATTATATGTTGTATGTGACAGCTGGTAGGGTGGAAGGTGAGGACAAGGGGGACTCGATACGAGTGGGGGGATGGGGAGTGAGAGCGGAGCTGCGGGATATAGAGGAGACCCTGGAGAGAGCCTCATCTATGGTGGAAGAGGGGAACCCCCGTTCCCTAAAGAATGAGGACATCTCTGAAGCCCTGGTTTTGGAAACGTATCTTGGGTGCAGATGTGGGGTACGCCCCTTCTCTCCCCCCTCTTTTATCGATGCCAATCAACCCACAAACCTGTACCTCAATAGACAATAGGTGCAGGAGTAGGCCATTCGGCCCTTCGAGAAAGCACCGCCATTCACTGTGATCATGGTTGATCGTCCACAATCAGTAGCCTGTTCCTGCCTTGCCCCCCATGCCCCATCCCTTGACTCCGCTAACTTTAAGAGCTCTATCTAACTATCTCTTAAAAGCATCCAGAGAATCGGCATCCACTGCCTTCTGAGGCAGAGAATTCCACAAATACACAACTCTCTGGGTGAAAAAGGTTTTCCTCATCTCCGTTCTAAATGGCCTACCCCATATTCTTAAACTGTTGCCCTTGGTTCTGGATTCCACCAACATCGGGAACATGTTTCCTGCCTCTAGCGTGTCTAATCCCTTAATAATCTTATATGTGTCAATAAGATGCCCTCTCATCCTTCTAAATTCCAGTGTATTCAAGCCCAGTCACTCCATTCTATCAACATATGACGGTCCCGCCCTCCCGGGAATTAACCTCATGAACAGTTAGGTAGGTACATGGATATGGGTCGAATGCGGGCAGGTGGGACTAGTGTACCTGGGACATGTTGGCCGATGTGGACAAGTTAGGCCAAAGGGCCTGCGTCCACACTGTATCACTCTATGACTCTAGTCACCACTATCATATCTGCTTCCACCACCACCCCTGGCAATCTTCTCTGATCACGTCTCTATCACTGCTGTGGTGCTTACTGGCCTATAATTCTTTGTTCTTTTCTTGTCCTACCAATCTACAGATTGTGTGCATTTTATTGCACAAACATAGAAACATAGAAATTAGGTGCAGGAGCAGGCCATTCGGCCCTTCGAGCCTGCACCACCATTCAATATCATATAACAATTACAGCACGGAGACAGGCCCTCTCGGCCCTTCCAGTCCGTGCCGACCATTTGTTTTCCCCTAGTCCCATCTACCTGCACTCATGGCTGATCATCCAACTCAGTATCCTATACCTGCCTTCTCTCCATACCCCCTGATCCCTTCAGCCACAAGGGCCACATCCAACTCCCTCTTAAATATGGCCAGCGAACTGGCCTCAACTACCTTCTGTGGCAGAGAATTCCACAGATTCACCACTCTCTGTGTGAAAAACGATTTTCTCATCTCGGTCCTAAAAGACTTCCCCCTTATCCTTAAACTGTGACCCCTTGTCCTGGACTTCCCCAACATCTCTATTAACACAACTCTATTAACCCTGATCTCTCTAGCCTGATGAGGCCATTATTGGGGATGTTAGGCTATTGATGGACCAATGGATCAGGAATATCACTTTGCATCTAAAACTTTACTTGAGACTTTAGAGATACAGCATGGGAACAGGCACTTTGGCCCACCCGGTGTCCGCGCCGACCAGTGAGCACCCCGTAGACTAGCGCTATCCTACACAATAGGGACAATTTACAATTTTTACCGAAGCCAATTAACCTACATGTCTTTGGGATGTGGGAGGAAACCGGAGCATCCGGAGAAAACCCACGGTCACAGGAAGAACGTACAAAGTCCATACATACAACACCCGTAGACAGGATCAAACCTGGATCTCTAGCACTGTAAGGCAGCAACTCCACAGCTGCGCTCACATGCTGCCCTTGGAGAGTGGGAGGAAACCGGAGCACCTAGAGAATACCCACCTGGTCTCTGGGACTGTGAGACAGAAACTTTACCACTGTGCCACCCAGCCACCGGTCATCCTGCCAGTGAATATGCCATTAAGCTGGAAAGAGTGCAGAAAAGATTGATGAGGATGTTGCCAGGACTTGAGGGACTGAGCTATAGGGAGAGGTTGGATAGGCTTGATTCCTTGGAGAGCGGAAGGCTGAGGGGTGATCTCATAGAGGTGTATATAATCATAAGGGGGGTCAATAAAATAAATGCACAGTCTGTTTCCCCCAGGACTGAGATCAAAACTAAAAGGCATAGTTTTAAATGAGAGGGGACAGATATAATAGGAACTTGAGGGACAACTTCTTCCCCACACAGGGCAGTGCGAATGTGAAATGAAATGCTAGAGGAAGTGTCTGAAACAAGTAAGAAAAACAACATTTAACAAATATTTAGACAGGTAGAAGGAAAGGAAAGGTTTGGGGGGGATACGAGTCAAACACAGGCCAGTGGAACTAGCATGGTGGGGCATCCTGGTTGGCATGGACCATTTGGGCCGAAGAGTCTGTTCTGTGCTCTATGCCTTGTCTGTGTGGAGTTTGCTTGTTCTCACTGTGACTGCGCCGGTCTCATCTGGGTGCTCCAACATCCTGCTGTATCTCAAAGCCATACTGGTTAATTAGCTGTTATAAGTTTGTATGTGAGTGCAATGGTAGTTTCCGAGGGAATTGATGGGAATGTGGTGAAATTAAAATAGGATCAATGTAGATGGGAGAATCTTGACCCGAAACTTCACCCATTCTTTCTCTCCGGAGATGATGCCTGTCGTGCTGAGTTACTCCAGCATTTTGTGTGTATCTTTGGTTTAAACCAGCATCTGCAGTTCCTTCCTGCACATTCAGTGTAGATGGGTGCTTGATGATCGACGAGGACTCGTGGGATTAAATCACCCGTTTCCATCCTGTATGGTTCGATAAACAACAGCTGTTATTCAGTTGTACAGCACATTGTTGTACAACACAGCTCCTTTCCTACCACCTCCATACCAACTTTGTTGTCCACCTAATCTAACCCATCTACAAGCATTAGCTTCATAGAAACATAGCATTGCAGTCGGTCTAAGCACTTCTTAAATGTAATGATTGTATCTGACTCCACCACCCCTCTGTCAGCCTGTTCCAGATATCAACCACTCTGTAAAAAAAATAGCCCTCAGATCCTCTTTCAAACTTTCCTCTTACTTTAAACCTATGTCCTCTTGTTAACCCTTCCATGGCTAGAAGGAAGGGGTAACAATTCCTTCTGTTATTGATGGAAACATGATTTTGACTAGATGCCTCTCATAGTCTTATATACTTCCATTAGGATCACCTCTTTGCCTTAGTCGCTCCAGGGTAAACAAGCTCAGCCTACTCAATCTCTCCCAACAACGAAGGCCCTCCAATCCAGACAACATCCTGTGTGAATCGCCTCTATACTTCTTCTTGGTGTTATTTATCCAATGCATTTTCTCCCATTCAACCTCATCCTGCCTATAGTCTGGCAACCAGAACTACACACACAAATGTGGCCGAGCTGGTCTTTTGAAAAGTTGCAAAGTGATGTTCTACCTCTTATATTCCATGCCCTGATTTATGAAGGCAAACATGCCAAGTGCATTCTTCCCCATCCTATCTGCTTGTGTTGCTACTTTCAGGACAATGCAGACTTGGACCAAGAGTCCCCTAGGTTGGTCAGAATTCCTTGGTGCTCTGCCACCCACTACTGCACGTCCTACCCCCATTTGAGTTCCACAGTGCATAGATGCCATCACGTCTCGGGATGACTTTCCCCCTGCCTTTGCTCCCCCAACATTCCGGATGATCCACATCCTGCTGCAGCCTCAGATCGCCTGCCGCACCACCACCACAAATCTCCATGTGATGAGCAGGGGCCCCGTGTTCTCCTGCAGAGCCTCTGGCACTGCATAGCCGTGCCGCTGCACAAACGCGCCACAGCTGGGATGTGCGGCATAGACTTGCTCTCAGCTGCGACGTTTGCTGGAATTCCCACTGAAGAAGGTTCAGTCGGTTTCGACTAGCTTATTGTCATGTGTACCGAGGTACAGTGAAAAGCTTTTGTTGCGTGCTAACCAGTCAGCAGAAAGTCAAAACATGATTGCAATCAAGCCATTTATATGCTAAGGGAATAACATTTAGTGCAAGGTAAAGCCAGCAAAATCCGATCAAGGATAGTCCAAGGGTCACCAATGATGTAGATAGTAGCTCAGCACTGCTCTCTGGTTGTGGTAGGATGATTCACTTGCCTGATAACAGCAGGGAAGAAACTGTCCCTGAATCTGGAGGTGTGTGTTTTCACACTTCTAAACAACTTGCCTGGTGGGAGAGGGGAGGGGGGAGTGGCCAGGGTGCAACACGTCATTGATGATGCTGCTGGCCTTGCCGAGGCAGCGTGAGGTATAAATGGAGTCAACGGAAGGGAGTTTGGTTTGTGTGATGGTCTGGGCTGCGTCCACAATTCCCCGCAATTTCTTGTGGTCTTGAATGGAGTTGAGATGCATCCTGATAAAATGCTTTCTATTGAGCATCTGCAGAAGTTGGTGAGAGTTGTGGAGGACATGCCAAACTTCCTATGCTTTCTAAGGAAGTTGAGGCATTGGTGTGATTGCGAATATATAATACACAAGATCTATTTTGAAACTTTTGAGGAAATATTAAAAAAGAACAAGTTTATTTCTCAAACATGTTGCAATTGTGCCAAATGCCAGCTGCTGTAGGGTTGAAAAGAATGTAGCTTAATGAAACGCAATGGACAGTAATGAAAAGACTGTCTATAAACGTGATTCACAGGCATATCCCACAGATGTTACTAATGGGGCCAGCAGTGCAGTGCAACACACATAGTCGTATTGCATGGATACAGGCCCTTCGGCCCAACTCATCCATGCTGACCGAGATGTCGACCTACCTTTGCCCGCATTTGGCCCATTTCCCTCCGATCCCTTTCTAATCCGTGTTCTCAGAAGCTTAGCCCCTCAGTATCCTGTGGTAACAGTTGTCCTTCCCCACAGAGCCTCTGTATTGGCTTCAGTGCGTCCCATGGTATGTATTCCTGTGGCCTGGAACGTACGTATTGGCATAATTCCCCTACAGACATCTTGCTACACTGAACAACCAACCAAAGTGTGAAACAGGAGCTGATCTGAAGAGTATATGCTGAGAGTAGATTTCTGAGCTTAATGGTGTTGAATGCTGACTGCCTCTGCTCTGTGCTTCAAGGTCACACAGTGCTGCTGCCTCTGATGGGGCAGATGCGGAGTCATTTCCAGGCAGAGGGGATGTGGTGTCCTTCCTCTCGTGGCTGCACTATTGTGATCAGCTGGTGGGAGAAGCCCACAAGGTATGTAGTAGTCACGGCGCACGCTGAAATGTTTCACCTACTCCGTCCTCGTGAGGGCGTGTGTGTGCTTCGACGGGCTGTTGGAGGGTTGGCTGAAGCGTTCAGTGTCACAGGAACCAATGACTATTGCTTCACACAACCACTGGTATAACAGATGCAGGGCAATGCATTACAGAGCCAGAATATCTGGACAAGATTTCAGTTTCAGATCAGAACCATGGCCAATATTCTGGGCTCATCTCTTGCAAACAAATCGCCTACATAAGTATACAATAAAAGCATTTATAAGACTCGTGGACAGGTACATGAATAGGAAATGTTTGGTGGGATATGGGCTAAACACAGACACATGGGACTAGCTTAGATGGGGCATCTTGGTTGGCATAGACGAGTTGGACCGAAGGGCTTGTTTTTATGCTCTATGACTATGACCTAAGCAAACATTGAAAATTTGAAGACACAAGAATCAAGTTGAAGTGCAACTGGTTATCTGTAACTTTTCAGACAGGTGGCTTTCTTGCCATGTTATTCCTCAGCAAGGCTGTGCTGAATTCCTCACTCATAACAGTTAGAACCAGAGACTGCTCGGAGAGCCGATCCTTACATTGGGATTGCTTGGGAGTAAGTTTAGTTTAGTTTAAAGATACAGCGCGGAAACAGGCTCTTTGGCCCACCGGGTCCGCGCTGACCAGCGACCCCCGCATATTAACACTATCCTACACACACTAGCGACAATTTATTTTACATTTGCCAAGCCAATTTACCATATCTGTACGTCTTTGGGGTGTGGGAGTAAACTGAAGATCTCAGAGAAAACCCATGCAGGTCATGGGGAGAAAGTACAAACTCCGTACAGACAGCACACGATCGAACCTGCAACTCTACCGTTGTTGCTGCTCAGTGACCCTGCCACCTGGTTACAGGGGGGTGCCAGTCGTCTCACCAAGTACCAGCCAGCGGTCGGGTGCCTTTTCCCACTTGACCAGCATTCATTCACCAGTTGTGGGTGGAATTTGGTCAATGCTCTCACTGGCTGACCCTGCATTTCCAGCTGCTGCCAGTAACACCTACGTTTCGCTTTCCTCATGCAGGTAACGGCTGCCGCTCTGGCCCGTGAGATCAGGACTCGCTTCTTCCACAAGGTCTTAGAGCCACAACTACTACAGGTGTAAGTTAATGTTCTCCTTTATTCGTGTGTCCTGAAACACGTGTGAATTGAGCGGCCATTTTAACTTTCCATGAGATGGCATTCAGAGGGTGAGGGTGGCGGGTTGGTTTTGTGATCAATGCCTGTGACTGGCGCGGTCAATTTTGAAAAAGAGTCTCAACCCGAAATGTCACTGAAAAGGCTCCGTCGACCTTGGCTTCAGCCGCGGGCTTGAGTTATAAGGAGAGATTGGACAGGCTGGGAAAATTTCCTGGAGTGAAAAGGCTACGGGGCGACCTGATAGAGATGTAAGATCATGAGAGGCAGAGATAAAGAGGATGCTCACTGTCTTTTTCCCAGGGTAGGAAAGTCTGAAAATAGAGGTTATGGATTTAAGTACGAGGGAAAAGATTTAAAGGAACCTATGGGACAAGTTTTTCACACAATATGTCTGTGGAATGATCTGCCCAGGAGGTAGTGGAGGCAGATACAATTACAACATTTGAAAAATCATTTTGAATTGCGAATGGATAGGAATGTTTTAGAGCAGGGATGTCAAACTCGCGGCTCGCGAAGGATGATTTCCCCAATGCCAGAGCGGGCTGCAGCTGTCTGCGGTGCTGGATCAGACTGCGTTCGCGTGTGCGCGCCGCGATCCAGCACGCATGAAGTTGCATTTTGCCCGTGGCCTAAATGAGTTTAAATGAATTTGACACCTAAAGGAACCAGACTGATTCCTGGGATGTCAGGACTGTCTTATGAAGAAAGACTAGATAGACTCGGTTTATACTCTCTGGAATTTAGGAGATTGAGAGGGGATCTTATAGAAACTTACAAAATTCTTAAGGGGTTGGACAGGCTAGATGCAGGAAGATTGTTCCCGATGTTGGGGAAGTCCAGGACAAGGGGTCACAGCTTAAGGATAAGGGGGAAATCCTTTAAGACCGAGATGAGAAAGACTTTTTTCACACAGAGAGTGGTGAGTCTCTGGAACTCTCTGCCACAGAGGGTAGTTGAGGCCAGTTCATTGGCTATATTTAAGAGTGAGTTGGATGTGGCCCTTGTGGCTAAGGGGATCAGAGGGTATGGAGAGAAGGCAGGTACGGGATACTGAGTTGGATGAGCAGCCATGATCATATTGAATGGCGGTGCAGGCTCGAAGGGCTGAATGGCCTACTCCTGCACCTAATTTCTATGTTTCTATGTTTCTATGTTTTAGAGGGATTTGGACGAAATACAGGAAAATTGAATAAATTTGGATAGGCGTCTTGGTCCGCATGGAATTAGCATGTCGTATAATTCTGTCAATGGGAGAGTGGTGAACTTGTGGAATGCTGCATTAGAGAAAATAGTTGAAGCCAAATCATTGACTATATTCAGGGAAGAGTTGTGGTCATGAATATATTCAGGAAGGAGGTAAGAATGTCACTGTTCCCATTTGGGACATATGACTCATTCTTGGGGCCAGATGGAAGAGAGGGGCAGGGATGGGGGGGGGGGGGGGGGGGTTGGAGTTGAATGTTTTGTGAGCATGTTGACTGGCGTAGCAGATATGAAGAGCCGAAAGGCCTTCTCATGCTCCTATGCCCACGTTTCTCTGCACGTGACTGACTACCACCACTGTTCACGGTGTCTAGGTCGGAGATGGGCATCCTGTTCTCCACAGCGCTGATGACGGGGATCCTGGCTCACACCACGTCCCCTCAGCTGCTGGATGAACTGGTTTACTTTTTGCTGGGCGATGGTCGACAAGCGGAGGTGCCAGTGGACCCAGGCCGTCCCGCACTGCGCTGCCAACTAATAGAGCGTTGCAATCACCTGTCTGACGAGGTGAGCTCCAGCCCAGCATGCCAGGGTCAAGGGTCAGGGCAGTGTGGTCATTGTAATGGTGTCAGGCCAGCATGTTGTATAACTGGGGGAGGGCACACTGATATTACAGGTCAGTGCAAACTTGTCACACGTTAACACAGTTAGCTCCAGCCTCTTTTAGTTTAGAGATACAGAGCAGAAACAGGCCCTGCAGCCCACCGAGTCCGTGACGACCAGCGATCCCCGCACACTAACATTAACCTACACACACTAGGAACAATTTACAATTTTACCAAGCCAATTTGCCTACAAACCTGTTCGTCTTTGGAGTGTGCGAGGTAACCGGAGCTCCCGGAAAAATCCCACGCAGGTCACGGGGAAAACATACAAACTCCGTATAGACAGCACCAATAGTCAGGATCCGTGCTGCCCTTCATTCAGTCTTGTTGCAATCTGGTTTGTTAACTGAATCGCAAGCTTCTGTGGGTGCAATGATTGAGAAATACGGGTGAGCCAGGATAATTTGGCTGCACTTCACCCCATAGGCTGGAAGGAAGTAGGTTTGTGCCCATCTTTGAGTTTATATTTGCAACCAAGGTTGATACTGGTGAATGCTTAAACCATGAGCGGCACCATGACGCTGCCTTACAGCGCTGCCTTTGAGACCCGAGTTTGATCTCGACTACGGGTGCTGTCTGTACGGAGCTTGTATGTTCTCCCTGTGACCGTGTGTGGGTTTTCTCCAAGGTCTTTGGTTTCCTCCCACACTCCAAAGATGTACAGGTTTGTAGGTTAATTGGCTTTTGTTTGTATACTTAGTATGAGTGTAAATTGTCCTGTGTTTGTAGGCTTGTATTGGTGTGCAGGGATCGCTGGTCGGCACAGACTCGGTGGGCCAAAGGCCTGTTTCCACGTTGTATCTCTAAACTAAACTAAAATGACCATCTTGATGTTGCAAACCTCTTTCTTGCTGTCACGTAGCATGACCTCACAGTATCAGCTCATGATGGGAACATATAAAGAAAGATGTCAGGCTGGAAAGGATCAGAGAAGATTCACGCGTATGTTACCAGGACTAAAGGGTCTGAGCTATCGGGAGAATTTGAACAGGCTAGGACTTTATTCCTTGGAGCTCTGGGAGGTGATCTTATAGAGGTGTATAAGATCATGAGGGGGATAGATAGTGTGAGTCTTTTATGCAGACTAGGGGAATCAAGTACCAGAACATATAGATTTAAGGTGAGAGGGGAAATATTTAATAGGAACCTGAGAGGCAACGTTTTCACACTGAGGATGGTGGGTGTATGGAACAAGTTGCCGGAGAAGGTTGTTGAGGCAGGTACTATAACAACATTCAAAAGACATTTGGACAGTACATGGATAGGAAGGATTTAGAGGGATATGGGCCCAACGCAAACAGGTGGGCTAGTGTAGATGGGGCATCTTTGACGGTGGGGGCTGGTTGCTGTGAAGTTCCTGTCTCCGTGCTGCATGACCCTGTGCCCTGAGTGACTTGTACATGTTGTGGATTCTTGCAGATCAGCATGGCCAGTCTCAGATTCTTCGAACAGCTTCTGCAGAAATCTCACGAGCACATCATTTATAACCTGGTGCTGCGGAACCTCAGTGACCGTCGTTACGTCGCACACAACAGTGGGCCCGAGGAGGCGGCTGCAGACAGCGAACTACTGGACGAGGCAGAGTAAGGAACTGGGGGAGTTGTCAATGGTGATGGTGGGAGCGCTCGGCTGGGCATGAGAGGAGCCGCTTCTGTGCAGACCTCTTTGTCTAGCACCTCTTCCTGGACCTCTGGTTAAATTACCTCAGAGGCTCAATCCTCAGCCAATTTACCAAGACGCACAAAGTGCTGGAGTGATTCAGTGGGTCAGGCAGCATCTTGGAAAAAGATAGATAGGGACATTTCAGGTCTGGACCCTTCTTCAATCTGAACAATGATTCCAACCATGATCTCCAGTGATGTTACCTGACCCACTCAGTTACTCCAGAACTTTGTACCTTTTTTTTTAAACCATCGTCTTCAGTTCTTTCTACCAAGAGGCGGCTGGGTCCTCTACTTCCACCTGCTGCTTTGTTTGAAACTCAGACCAAGGTTTGAGAAGAGCTGCAGTACAATACAGTGGAAGTGGTCTGTGGTGCGTTCATCCAGTGAGGTGAAGCTGCAAGAACAAGACAGTATAGCACAGGCCCTTCAGCCCACAATGCCTGTGCCAACCATGATGTCAGATTAAACTAACCTCCTCTACCCACACATGATCCATATCCCTCTATTCTCAATCAGTCTGAAGAAAGGTCTCGACCCAAAATGTCACCTATTCCTTCTCTCCAGAGATACTGACTGTCCTGCAATCTCCCTGCTGAGTTACTCCAGCTTTTGGTGTCCCTCCATTCCCTTCCTGTTCATGTGTCTGTCTAAATGCCTCTGAAACATCAATATTCTGTTTGCTTCCACCATTCCCCTTGGCAGCATGTTTCAGTCATCTCTGTGTAAAAAAGCTTACCATGCACATCTTCTTAAAACTGTCCCCCTCTCACCTTAAATCGTGCTCTCTAGTGTATGATATTTCTACTATGGGGAAAGGGCTCAGGCTATCTACCCTACCTCCGCCTCCCATAATATTGGATACTTTTATCAGGGCTCCCCTCAGATTAATGATTAAAGAATCCAAGTTTGCCCAACCTCTCTTTTTAACTTTATGAGTCTGAAGAAGGGTCTCCCATTCCTTTTCTCCAGAGATGCTGTCTCACCCGCTGAGTTACTCCAGCACTTTTGAGTCTACCCTCTCTTTATAACTAATAACTCTATAATCCGTGTAAACCTCTTCTGCACCCGTCTCCAGAATCACCACATCCATCCTGTAATAGACAATAGACAATAGGTGCAGGAGTAGGCCATTCGGCCCTTCGAGCCAGCACCGCCATTCAATGTGATCATGGCTGATTTTCCACAGTCAGTATCCCGTTCCTGCCTTCTCCCCATATCCCCTGACTCCGCTTGAAGATTCAAGAACCCTATCAAGCTCTCTCTTGAAAGTATCCAGAGAACCGGCCTCCACCATAGGCAGATAATTCCACACTCACAATTCTCTGTGTGACAAAGTGTTTCCTCATCTCCATTCTAAATGCCTTACCCCTTATTCTTAAACTGTGGCCACTGGTTCTGGACTCCCCCAACATCGGGAACATGTTTCCTGCCTCTAGCATGTCCAAACCCTTACGAATCTTTTATGTTTCAATAAGATTCCCTCTCATCTCAGGCCCAGTCACTCCATTCTCTCAGCATATGACAGTCCCGCCATCCCAGGAATTAACCTTGTGAGCCTACACTGCACTCTCTCAATAGCAAGAATGTACTTCCACAAATTAGGGGACCTATACTGCACACAATACTCCAGGTGTGGGTTAAAATAATAAACCTAGCAATTATAGACCTATTAGTTTGACGTCAATGGTGGGCAAATTAATGGAAAGGATACTTAGAGATAATATATATAAGCATCTGGATAAACAGGGTCTGATCAGGAACAGTCAACATGCATTTGTGCCTGGAAGGTCATGTTTGACAAACCTTCTTGAATTTTTTGAAGCGGTAACTAGGGAAATTGATGAGGGTAAAGCAGTGGATGTTGTCTATATGGATTTCAGTAAGGCCTTTGACAAGGTTCCCCATGGAAGGTTGGTTAAGAAGATTCATTCTTTGGGTGTTAATGGCAGAGTAGCAAGATGGATTCAACAGTGGTTGAATGGGAGATGTCAGAGAGTAATGGTGGATGGCTGTTTGTCAGGTTGGAAGCCGGTGACCAGTGGGGTGCCTCAGGGATCTGTGTTGGGTCCACTGTTGTTTGTCATGTACATCAATGATCTGGATGATGGGGTGGAAAATTGGATAAGTAAGTATGCAGATGATACTAAGATAGGTGGTGTTGTGGATAATGAAGTAGATTTTCAAAGTCTACAGAGAGATTTGGGCCATTTGGAAAAGTGGGCTGAAAGATGGCAGATGGAGTTTAATGCTGTTAAGTGTGAAGTGCTACATCTTGGCAGGACAAATCAAAATAGGATGTACATGGTAAATGGTAGGGAATTAAGGAATGCTGTGGAACAGAGGGATCTAGGAATAACTGTGCATCGTTCCCTGAAGGTGGAATCGCATGTAGATAGGGTGGTAAAGAAAGCCTTTGGTGTGCTGGCCTTTATAAATCAGAGCATTGAATATAGGAGTAGGGAAGTAATGTTAAAATTGTACAAGGCATTGGTAAGACCAATTCTGGAGTATGGTATACAATTTTGGTCGCCTAATTATAGGAAGGATGTCAACAAAATAGAGAGAGTACAGAGGAGATTTACTAGAATGTTGCCAGGGTTCCAGCAACTATGTTACAGAGAAAGGTTGAACAAGTTAGGTCTTTATTCTTTGGAGCGCAGAAGGTTAAGGGGGGACTTGATTGAGGTCTTTAAAATGATGAAAGGGATAGACAGAGTTGACGTGGATAAGCTTTTCCCATTGAGGGTAAGGAAGATTCAAACACGAGGACATGACATGAGAATTAAGGGACAGAAGTTTAGGGGTAACGTACAATTATCCGGTACACCCTATCTACATGCGATTCCACCTTCAGGGAACTATGCACAGTTATTCCTAGATCCCTCTGTTCCACAGCATTCCTCAATTCCCTACCATTTACCATATAACCATATAACAATTACAGCACGGAGACAGGCCCTCTCGGCCCTTCCAGTCCGTGCCGACCATTTGTTTTCCCCTAGTCCCATCTACCTGCACTCAGACCATACCCCTCCATTCCCTTCACGTCCATATACCTATCCACTTTACTTTTAAATGTTAAAATCGATCCTGCCTCCACCACCTCTGCTGGAAGCTCATTCCACACAGCCACCACCCTCTGAGTAAAGAAGTTCCCCCTCACGTTACCCCTAAACTTCTGTCCCTTAATTCTCATGTACGTCCTATTTGATTTGTCCTGCCAAGATGTAGCACTTCACACTTATCAGCATTAAACTCCATCTGCCATCTTTCAGCCCACTTTTCCAAATGGCCCAAATCTCTCTGTAGATTTTGAAAATCTACTTCATTATCCACAACACCACCTATCTTAGTATCATCTGCATACTTACTTATCCAATTTTCCACCCCATCATCCAGATCATTGATGTACATGACAAACAACAGTGGACCCAACACAGATCCCTGAGGCACCCCACTGGTCACCGGCTTCCAACCTGACAAACAGCCATCCACCATTACTCTCTGACATCTCCCATTCAACCACTGTTGAATCCATCTTGCTACTCCGCCATTAACACCCAAAGATTGAACCTTCTTAACCAACTTCCATGGGGAACCTTGTCAAAGGCCTTACTAAAATCCATATAGACAACATCCACTGCTTTACCCTCATCAATTTCCCTAGTTACCGCTTCAAAAAATTCAAGAAGGTTTGTCAAACATGACCTTCCAGGCACAAATCCATGTTGACTGTTCCTGATCAGACCCTGTTTATCCAGATGCTTATATATATTATCTCTAAGTATCCTTTCCATTAATTTGCCCACCACTGACGTCAAACTAATAGGTCTATAATTGCTAGGTTTATTCTTTGAACCCTTTTTAAACAATGGAACAACATGCGCAGTACGCCAATCCGCCGGCACTATTCCCGTTTCTAATGACATTTGAAATATTTCTGTCATAGCTCCTGCTATTTCTACACTAACTTCCCTCAATGTCCTAGGGAATATCCTGTCAGGACCTGGAGACTTATCCACTTTTATATTTTTCAAAAGTGTCAGTACTTCCTCCTCTTTGAATCTCAGTGTCAGTACTTCCTCCTCTTTGAATCTCCATTAAAATCTTAAAATTTCATAAATCTTAAAATTATGAAAGGGATAGACAGAGTTGACGTGGATACATTTTTCCCATTGAGGGTAGGGAAGATTCAAACAAGAGGGCATGACATGAGAATTAAGGGACAGAAGTTTAGGGGTAACGTGAGGGGGAACTTCTTTACTCAGAGGGTGGTGGCTCTGTGGAATGAGCTTCCAGCAGAAGTGGTGGAGGCAGGATCGATTTTAACATTTAAAAGTAAAGTGGATAGGTATATGGACGTGAAGGGAATGGAGGGGTATGGTCTGAGTGCAGGTAGATGGGACTAGGGGAAAACAAATGGTCGGCACAGACTGGAAGGGCCAAGAGGGCCTGTTTCCGTGCTGTAATTGTTATATGGTTATATGGTGTGGTCTCACTAGGGCCCTATACAATGGCAGAAGGACCTCTTTGCTCCTATACTCAACTCCTCTTGTTATAAAGGTCAACATGCCATTTGCTTTCTTCACTGCCTGCTATACCTGCATGCTTACTTTCATAGACTGATGAACAAGGACCCCCAAATCCCATTGTGCTTCCCCTTTTTCCAACTTGACACCATTTAGGTAATAATCTGCCTTCCTGTTTTTGCTACCAAAATGGATAACCTCACATTTATCCACATTAAACTGCATCTGCCATGCATCTGCCCTCTCACCCAACCTGTCCAAGTCTGCAGTCTCATAGCATCCTCCTCACAGTTCACACTGCCACCCAGCTTTGTGTCATCTGCAAATTTGCTAATGTTACTTTGAATCCCTCCATCTAAATCATTGATGTATATTGTAAATAGCTGTGGTCCCAGTATCGAGCCTTGTGGTACCCCACTAGTCACTGCCTGCCATTCTGAAAGGAACCCGTTAATCCCTACTTTTTTTTTCTTGTCTGCCAACCAATTTTCTATCCATGTCAGTGCTCTACCCCAATACCATGTGCCCTAATATTGCCCACTAATCTCCTAAGTGGGACCTTATCAAATGCTCTCTGAAAGTCCAGGTACACTCCATCCACTGGCTCTCCCTTGTGTGATCAGAACTGCAGTTTACTCCAACTGTGGCCTAACTGCAGTTCTAGTTTTAGTTTTAAAGATACAGTGTGGAACTGTAGCGGTACAGACAAGCATCCGTAGTCAGGATTGAACCCGGGTCTCTTGCGCTGTAAGGAGCAACTCTACCTCTGCACCACCATGAAACAGTTCTGTATGGTTTAATTGCCTTCTTTACAAGAGATTGGCAATAAATAATGGGCTCAATCACAAAGCCACACATTAACAAATAAAATAAAAGCTGGGAAATAGTATTGGAGTGGACTGTTTTTATTTAACCGCTGTGATCCCATTAAATTGCTGACTCTGTGCCACAGATTGCTCTGCTGTCCATAGGTGGGCATGTACCCAATGACAGACTGACCTGGCTCTCCTCCTATTGTACTCCTAGGGAACTGGAAGATGATCCTTTCTTCACGGATATCTACGTCGGGAGCAGATTCCCAGCCGCGGATTGGCTGGTTGCACCAGCAACAACCCAAGCAGCAGCCAAAGCCAATGGAAAACCAGGGGTGAACAGAATAGTCCACAGGTCAGTGAATGAGTGGCCTCTCTCAGCTCCCTGCCTCTAGTCAGTCAAAATGGAGGTCGGAGCGAGGAGAACTTCTTCAAAGTAGGCACACCTATCCCGTCCCAAACCTTCACCTCTATCCATGTTCTCCAGGGATTTGCTTGGGCAGCTTACAAGAGAGCGGTATGAACCTTGATTTCTCCAATTTCAAGTAACCACTGCATTCCCCCTCTCTCCATTCCCCAGCCATCATCCAAGTTCCAGTGTCCACTTCCATTTATCCCTTGGTTATCACCTCTTCCACAGCCAACAAGGAATTGTAGATACTGGGTTTTTTTAAATGCACACATAGTGCTGGCGTAACTCAGCAGGTCAGGCAGCATCACCGGAGAACATGGTTAGCTGGTGTTTCAGATCAGGACCCTTCTTCAGACTAAAAAGCGTCCAGACCGCAAAGGTCATCTATGCATCCATGTTCACCAGAGATGCTGCCTGACTCACTGAGTTACTCCAGCACTTTGTGTCTTTTTTTAGTATTTGGTTGCTTAATAAATTCCTATTGAGCGGAGCACTAACGCGACTGTACATTAAACGTAAGGAACTTTGCGTGTGTGTTTTTAGATACATTGATAAGATTAATGATGGGATGCTTATATTTCTAAGCATTTCTACATAAGATGCTCCTCGCCTTACAAACCCCCAACTTTTGTACAACCTGTACATGTGTGTGAGTGTTTGGGAGACCAGTGGGTGGATTCGTTGGCTTGGGGCAACAGGAATATTCTGTTCTTTGGGAACTTCCTACTGGCAAACTGTTTAGGTTACAAACAATTCATGGGAACTGGGCCTGACAACCAGTAACATGAATATCAGTCATTTTCCCCATCAATTCCATTTCTAGTTTTACTAAGTATTTTCTTTATGCTGACATTAGAAAGTATCTACTTGCATTGAGAGTGCTAAAAGGCAATATGGGAACATTGAACATAGGAACAGTCCATCTGGCTCATGATATTTATAACAACCATAATACAACTTTAAATTAACTCCATGGCTTTCTCTCTCCATTCCCTGCCTGTTCATGTGCCTGTCTAAATGCCTCTTGAATGTGGCTATTGTGTCTGCTTCACCTCCACCCTGGCAGCAGATTCCAACCATCTCTGTGTAAACAAAACTTGCTCCACGCATCTCCCTTCAATTTAAATTTGTACTCTAATATTTGACTATTTCACCCTCAGCAAAGGACCCCACACTCTCAGAAGTTAGCATTAGCAAGAACTACTCATGTTGATAAGGCATAAGAGCAGAATTAAGCCATTCAGCCCATTGCTCTGCCATTCGATCATAGCTGATCGACTTTTCCTTCTCAACTCCATTCTCTTGCCTTCACCCCATAATTTAGTTTAGCTTAGTTCAGAGATACAGTGGGGAAACAGGCCCTTCGGCCCACTGGGTCCGTGCCAACCAGCGATCCTCGCACATTGACACTATCCTACACTCACTAGAGACAATTGTTACTAAGCCAATTAACCTGCAAACCTGTACGACTTTGGAGTGTGCGACGAAACCAAAGATCTCGGAGAAAACCCACGTAGGTCACAGGGAGAACGGACAAATACTGTGACGTTATTCTGTGACAGCACTCGTAGTCGGGATGGAACCCGGGTCTCCGGCGCTGCACTCGCTGTAAGGCAGCAACTCTACCACTGCGCCACCGTGACCGCCCTAATCTTTGATTTCCTTACAAATCAAGAACTAATCTATCTCTGCCTTAAAAATACCCATTGATTTTGCCTCCATAGCTGTCTGTGGCAATTAATTCCACAGATTCACCACCCTCTGACTAAAGACATTCCACTTCATCACCATTCTACACCATAGTGATAGCCAGCAAGACTTTGTGTGCGAGGAATTATGTGTCACTACTTTGATTCAGCTTTTTAAGGATACTGAGGATTGATTGACCAGGGCCGGCTGTAGATGTTGTCGAAGTGGACTTCAGCAAGGCCTTTGACAAAGTCCTGCATGTTGCATCAGTCTGGAAGAATAGATCACATGGGATCCAGGGCATGTTAGCCATTTCCAGGTGGAAGGAGGGTTGTTTTCCTCAGTCTGCAGGGGTGGGTGCTGGTTCCGCTGTTGTTTGTCATCTATATTAATGATTTGGATGACAATGTTGTTAACATGGTAAGTTTGCAGACACCACCAAAGTTGATGGTGTAGTGGACAGTGAAGAGGATTAGAGGACATGAGGGAAAGCTTTTTCACACAGAGGGTGGTGACTATATGGGACGAGCTGCCAGAGAAAGTAGCAGAGGTGGGAACAATTATAGTGTTTATAATACATTTGGACATTGCATGGATGGAAAAGTGACCAGCTCAGGACGACCTGGGCCTAAGGGCCCGTTTCCATGCTCTATAGTGCCAACCCTAATTGGATGTTGTGTTTCTGAAATAGTAATAGTGACTACACTTCAAAATCACTTCATTGACTCTGGCCGGCCTGAATGGTGCAGGGAAATTGCAGGGCACCAACAGTCTCTTCTCCATTTCAAAAGCTTAGCTTGTGTGCGTTGTGTTGCAGCTTTCTGTATCTCGTTCCTGATGCAGTGAAGACCTCGCACCTGGTGGCAGGCTCTGGCTACGACACGTATCTCGTGGACGCCCATCGATCGGTAAGACAACCGTACAGACCGAGTGACCGCTGTTTCCTGAAACCCTGATCCAAAGAATGAAACATTGACTAATGCCTACTGATGTAATGTCGTCATTGTGTCACACCACCCAGACAATGGCTCTGTGAACTAGCACATCCGTGCCACCGACCCTCACCTACCCATCTATACCAGCCGTGTACCAGCTCTTGGTCCACAGCCTTCTGTGCCTTGCTTGTTGAATACTGTGAGTCTTTCCCTCCATCCACAGCTGGGACAAACATTCCTGTGTTTCTGACATTTTTACACATACATCCTTGCTTTGCTCGTGCACTTTTAAAGATGGGCCATCTTAAAAAGTTTACTCTTTGATTCCCACCTGCATTACTGCTGTGCAGTCTGTGGAAATTATGTTGTAACAGAACATAGACCAGTACAGCACAGGAACAGGCCATTCAGCCCACAGTGTCTGTGCCGAACATGCCAGAAAAACTCATCTCAACCGCCAGCAGGTGATCCATAATCCCTCCATTCCCTGCATATCCATGTTTGAAAGCCCCTGAAATGCCATGTTCATATCTACCTCCACCACCATCCTATGTCCTCTAGTCTTTGATACTTCCACCCTGGGGAAAAAGATCCTGTCTACTCTATCAACATCTTTATATATTTGTATCAGGTCTCCCCTCAACCTCCAGTATTCCAGAGAAAACTATCTAAGTGTGTCCAACCACTCCTTGTAGATAATACCCTCTAATCCAGGGAGCATTCTGGTAAACCCCTTCTGTGCCATTCCAAAACCTCTGCATCCTGTAATGGGGTGACCAGAAGGGCGCACAATACACCCAATGCAGCCTAACCAAAGTGCTATAAAGCGGTACCGTCACTTCCTGACTCTTATGCTCAATGTCCCAACCAACGAAGGTTAGCATACCACACACCTCTTAGAGTAATTGAATGACACACCGTGGAAACAGGCCCTTCGACCCAACTTGCCCACACCGCACAACATGTCCCAGCTACACTAGTACCACCTGCCTGCGTTTAGTCCACATCCCACCAAACTTGTTCTATCCATATACCTGTCTCCGCTGGCAGCTTGTTGCATACACCTACCACCCGAGATACCTCTGTACATCAGTACTGTTGAGGGTCATCCTACCAATTGGATTCCGCGCCCCACACACCCGTGCCCTCTCTATTCCGTGGCCCACACACCTGTACCCTCTTTGCCCAGTGTCCCCCACACACGTGCCCTCTCTGTTCCCTGGCCCAGACACCCGTGCCCTCCATGGGGCCTCTATGCCCACTGTCTCACACACCTGTGTCCCCTTTGCCCAGTCCCACACACCTGTACCTCTCTTATTCCATGCCCCACACACCCGTGCCCTCTCTGTTCCGTGTCCCACACACACGTGCCCTCTCTGTTCCATGGCCCAGACACCTGTGGCCTCTATGCCCACTGCCCCACACACCTGTGTCCCCTCTGCCCAGTGTCCCACACACACGTGCCCTGTTTGCGCGGGTGGTCGGGTCCCGTTGCCCGTATCCCACCTGTCTCGTGCCTGCAGTTCCAGGGATGCTGCGCCAGGGCAGCAACGTGGAGTCGGTCTCAACGTCATGGTGCTCAGGAACGCTGCCGTCCAGTTGTGGACTTTTACGAAGGAGACTTCCTGAGAATGCTGTTGGACCGAATGTCACAGATCCTGCACCAGGTAACGGGGCGGGAAGGGACAGGACAGGACCTGCACCAGGCAATGGGGACAGGACAGGACCTGGCAGATGAGTTGAACTTCAAGGCACTTTGGACCTGTCTTCACTAAGGAGGACACCAACAATCTTCCTGATATAGTAGTGACCAGAGGATCTGGGGTGACAGAGGAACTGAAGGAAATCCACATTAGGCAGGAAATGGTGTTGGGTAGACTGATGGGACTGAAGGCTGATCAATCCCCAGGGCCTGATGGTCTGCATCCCAGGGTACTTAAGGAAGTGGCTCTAGAAATCGTGGCTGCATTGGTGATAATTTTCCAATGTTCTATAGACTCAGGATCAGTTCCTGTGGATTGGAGGGTAGCTAATGTTATCCCACTTTTTAATAAAGGTGGGAGAGAGAAAACAGGGAATTATAGACCAGTTAGCCTGATATCGGTGGTGGGGAAGATGCTGGAGTCAATTATAAAAGATGAGATAGCCGCACATTTGGATAGCAGTAACAGGATCGGTCCGAGTCAGCATGGATTTACGAAGGGGAAATCATGCTTGACTAATCTTCTGGAATTTTTTGAAGATGTACCTAGCAAAATGGACAAGGGAGAGCCAGTGGATGTAGTGTACCTGGACTTTCAGAAAGCATTTGATAAGGTCCCACATAGGAGATTAGTGGGCAAGATTAGGGCACATGGTATTGGGGGTAGAGTGCTGACATGGATAGAGAAGTGGTTGGCAGACAGGAAACAAAGATTAGGGATTAACGGGCCCCTTTCAGAATGGCTGGCTCGGTGCTGGGACCGCAGGTATTTACAATACACTTCAATGATTTGGATGAAGGGATTTAAAGTAACATTAACAAATTTGCAGATGACACAAAGCTAGGTGGCAGTGTGAACTGTGAGGAGGATGCTATGAGAATGCAGGGAGACATGGACAGGTTGGGGGAGTGGGCAGATGCATGGCAGATGACGTTTAATGCTGATAAATGTGAGGTTATCCACTTTGGTAGCAAAAACAGGAATGCAGATTACTATCTAAATGGCGTCAAGTTGGGAAAAGGGGAAGTACAACGGGATCTGGGGGTCCTTGTACATCAGTCTATGAAAGTAAGCATGCAGGTACAGAAGGCAGTGAAGAAAGCGAATGGCATGTTGGCCTTTATGACAAGAGGAATCGAATGTAGGAGCAAAGAGGTCCTTCTACAGTTGTACAGGACCCTAGTGAGACCACACCTTTAGAAGGATGAGAGGAGATCTCATTGAAACATTTAAGATTGTTAAGTTTGGACATGCTAGAGGTAGGAAACATGTTCCCGATGTTGGGGGAGTCCAGAACCAGGGGCCACAGTTTAAGAATAAGGAGTAAGCCATTTAGAACGGAGACGAGGAAACACTTTTTCTCACAGAGAGTGGCGCGTCTGTGGAATTCTCTGCCTCAGAGGGTGGTGGAGGCAAGTTCTCTGGATGATTTCAAGAGAGAGCTAGAAAGGGCTCTTAAAAATAGCGGAGTCAGGGGATATGGGGAGAAGGCAGGAACGGGGTACTGATTGGGGACGATCAGCCATGATCACATTGAATGCAGGTGCTGGCTCAAAGGACCGAATGGCCTCCTCCTGCACCTGTTGTCTATTGTACCAGGTAACGGGGACGGGACAGGACCCACAGCAGGTAATGGGTGAGGGGACAGGACAGTAAAGCAGATCCTTACGTTGTTGTTTGTCCTTCCTCTTTGGATGGTCGGGGTGAGGGAGCAGTGGTGCTGCCTGATGCAGTGTACTCTCAGACCCAGCTCAATGTGAGGGGGCTCACTCAGCTCACAGTCAGGACCTGGCTCCATTTGACCCTGAGCAAAAGAATCCTGCCCAGGGCTGTGTGTACACAGAGATGGTGGCACTCTGGTATTGAGGCAGTGCTGCAGTGTTGGAGAGGCAGTGTCCCGGGAGTTGTGTCAGTGAGTGCTGCATATTGGACTGCCCATGGTTTGGATTGAAAGTTAACTGAAGTCCTTCCATGGATGTAGAAACCCTGCAGCACTCACCATTCCCTGAGGTGCTGTACACTTACTGCGACAAAGTGGAGTTTACTTCATGAGTTTAGTTTATTGTCACGTGTGCCGACGTACAGTGAACAGCTTTTGTTGTGTGCTAACCAGACAGCGGGAAGACAATAGAATCAGCCATTCACAATGTACACATACACGATCAAGGGAATAATGTGAATAATGATTAGTGCAAGATAAAGCCAGGAAAGTCCAATCAAAGATAGTCTGACGGTCTTGAAAGAGGTAGATAGTAGTTTAGCACTGCTCTCTAGTTGTTGGTAGGATGGTGCAGTTGCCTTCCACGAATCTGGAGGTGTGCGTTTTCACACTTCTATACCTTTTGTCTGATGGGGACATGCTGACTGATGGGGAAGCTTTCTATGGAAGGAGAAGCATTGGTGCGCTTTCTTGGTCGTTGCTTCAATATAGGTGGTCCAGGAAAAGTTGTTGATGATATTGAATCCTAGGAATTTGAAGTTTTTAATGCAAACTGGGATATGTGAACCATCCAGCTGACATTGAGAGAAAGATTGTTGTCTTAACACCAGGACACGAGGTTCTCGATCTCCTTCCTGAACTCTGCTCATCATTATTTGATATCCGGCACACAATGGTGGTGTTGTTCTCGAATTTGAAAATTGAATTAGATTTGTACATGGCTGCACAGTCGTGGGTGTACAAGGAGTAAAGAAGGGGGCTGGGAACACATCCTTGCGGAGCACCAGTGTTGAGGATTATCGTAGAGGATAATTTGTCCCCTAACCTCACAGAAGCAGCTCCTCTCATGCCCAGCTGAGCGCTCCCACCATCACCGTCACCATTGACAACTCCCCCAGTTCCTTACTCTGCCTCGTCCAGTAGTTCGCTGTCTGCAGCCGCCTCCTCGGGCCCACTGTTGTGTGTGACGTAGCGACGGTCACTGAGGTTCCGCAGCACCAGGTTATAAATGATGTGCTCATGAGATTTCTGCAGGAGCTGTTCGAAGAATCTGAGACTGGCCATGCTGATCTGCAAGAATCCACAACATGTACAAGTCACTCAGGGCACAGGGTCATGCAGCACGGAGACAGGAACTTCACAGCAACCAGCCCACACGTCAAAGATGCCCCATCTACACTAGCCCACCTGTTTGCGTTGGGCCCATATCCCTCTAAATCCTTCCTATCCATGTACTGTCCAAATGTCTTCTAAATGTTGTTACTGTATCAGCCTCAACAACCTCTTCTGGCAGCTCATTCCGTATACTCACCACCCTCTGTTCTGTACAAGCTTGAACATGTTATCTTTAATTTCTCCAACCAAATCATTGATGGTTGTGAAGAGCTACGGCTTGTCACACCTGGAGAAGAACCCTGAAGATGGGTCTCGACCCGAAACATCACATGTTCCTTCTCTCCAGAGATGCTGCCTGTCCCGCTGAGTTACTCCAGCATTTTGTGTCTAGGGTTTATGCCAATTGTTCTGTTTGTCAAACGATTCTCCACCCAGGCCGGTGTACCACTCCATAATCACATTGGAAAGTATCGAATCCTTCATGGCACTGAGCGTGTGGGATGCAGCTTTTCCCCAAAGCTGCAGAATCTCATACCATTAACCAGTTTGGGACTGGGGGATGGTGAACATATCTTCACACAGAGTTATGAATCTTTGGAGTTCTCTCTCTGGGCAGCATTGTGGTAGAGTTGTTGCCTTACAGCACCAGAGACCTGGGTTCAATCCTGACTATGGGTGCTTGTCTGTACAGAGTTTGTACGTTCTCCCCGTGACCTGCATGGGTTTTCTCCGGGAGCTCCAGTTTCCTCCCACACTCCAAAGACATACAGGATTGAAGGCAAATTGGCTTGTGGTATAATTGATGGTGTTTGTGTGCGGGGATCACTGGGTGGCATGGACCTGGTGGGCCAAAGGGCCTGTTTCCGCACTGTATCTAAGCTAAACTGTCAGGCTGTGGGTATTTGGGACAGGGGTAGTGGTTGAGATTTATTGATTAAGAAGGTGTATTCGAAGTGTGTTAAAGAGGAATAAAGGAAGGCAGAGAGTTCATGGAAACATTGTAGAGTCTGGAGCCCTGATGGTGATGAGTGAACATCTCTGAACTCTGTTTTAGTGTGGCAGAGAATTCTCCACTGTAATTAAGTGATTGTGAATCACTGACCAAATGCTGAGTGTACACTCAGTGACTGACCAAATGCTCAGTGCCACTCGTTATTCTATTTAAACAGGAATTCCTAATTATATTGCACATTACAGCCATATTGTTGTTTACTTTTCAGCCCTACGACTTGAATCTTCAGATAACATCGGTGATTTCAGAAGTGGCGCTCTTCCCTCACCCTCAGCTGGATGAGTATGTGCTGGATCCATACGTGAGCCTGGGCCCTGGCTGCAGGTCCCTCTTCTCCGTCATTGTACGGGTGAGTATTCATCTGGCACCACTCAGCTGAGGTCGATTCTCGGGAAGTGCTGGCGTGACTGGACATACAGAGGTGGCTGCAGCTGGCCTGTGGCATAGATAGGGTAGACAGTCAGAACCTTTCCCCAGAGTGGAAATGTCAAAGACTAGCTTTAAGGTGAGGAGCAAAGTATAAAGGAGATGTGCGGGGAAAATGTAGAGGGTGGCGGGTGGCTGGAACATTAGGGGGTGGTGATGGAGGTATAAAATGTAAATTGTTCCTAGTGCGTGTAGGATAATGTTAGTGTGCGGAGATCGCTGATTGGCATGGACTCAGTGGGTTGAAGAGCCGGTTTCCATGCTGTATCTCTAAACTAAACTAAATTCAACATTCATATCGCTGGATTGGAAGCTGCTCAAGCAAAATATGAGGTGCTGTTCCTCCAATTTGCATATGGCCTTACTCTGGCCGAGGACAGAAAGGTCAGTGTGGGAATGGGAAGGAAAGTTGAAATGGTTAGCAGCCGGGAGATCCCATAGGCTTAGATGGACCGAGTGCAAGCGTTCAGTAAAATGGTCGCCAAGTCTACATTTGGTCTTGTACAGGAGCCCACATCAGGAACACCGGGTGCAGTAGATGAGATTAGAGGAGGTACATGTGAACCTCTGCCTCACCTGAAAAGACTGTTGGGGTCCCTGCATAGAGTCGAGGGAGGAGGTATAGGGGCAGGTGTTGCGTCTTCTGCGGTTGCAGGGGAAGTGAACTAGGGAGTTGCGGAGGGTGCAGTCCCTGCAGAAGGCGGAAAGAGGTGGGGATGGGACGATGTGTTAACTGGTGTTCCTCCAACGCGTTATCTTCTGAAATGGGCTCCAGTCAATGTGTGGCTGTAATAACCTGGGATGCCTGCATTGTGTGAGCAGGCCGCCTGTGGCCTATGGAACTGTGGCCTGTGGTACCAGATGCAATGTAAGCGAACTGAGAGCAAAGTCAGAACTTGCTCATTTCTTGTGCAAACCAAACAATTGTGAACAATTGCAGAAAAAGCTCCAGTCACCACATTACAGGAGAGGTCTGACTGCTCTGCAAAGGCAGAGGGAAGATTTGTCAATGGAAAATACAGGTTTTGAGAAACTCTTGGATGAGCTGAGGTTGTTTTCTTTGGACGAGGTTAGAACGGCCAAGTCAGGCTGAAGGATCTATTTGCGTGCTGTATTGGTCTACGATTCTCAGAGGCTGAAGGGAGATTTCGGATAAAAATGGATAGTACAGGTTTGGCGGGATATGGTCCAAGCACAGGCAGGTAGGACTAGTGTAGCTGGGACATGTTGGTTGGTGTGGGCATGTTGGGCCCAAAGGGCCTGTTTCCCACTGTATCACTCTGACTCTCAATCCAACGAGATCCCATCACTGGGTCATTCCTGCCGTACCCCCACTGTTGCTTCGTCCTGGCCTATGGAGTGGCCTGACTGTCAGTGTAAGGGATGGTCGTGACCTGAGGGTGAATGATCTGCTGAAAGGTTCACACCACAACAGTTCATCAGGTCAAAAATTGCAGCAAGATCTTGATCGGTTTGACAGCTGCGCTAATTAATGGTAGATGGAATTTAATAGAGAAACATGAGGTGTTGCATTTTGGGAAGTCTAACATGGGCAGCACCTACACAGTGGGGGGGGGGGGGGGGCTCTGGGGAGTCTTGTAGAGCAGAGGGATCTGGGAGTGCAGGTACATCATTTGTTGAATGAGGCACCACAGATAGATAGGGTGGTCAAAAAGGCACATTGGCCTTCATCAGCCAGAAGAGTCTCGACCTGAAACTTCACCCATTCCTTCTCTCCAGAGATGGACAGGTTTGGAGGGATGAATTACTGTCCTGCTGAGTTACTCCAGCTTTTTGTGTCTATCTTCGGTTTAAACCAACATCTGCAGTTCTTTCCTACACATATTGAGTATAGAAGTTCGGAGGTCATGTTGCTGTTGTATAAGCCTGAATGAATGATTCTTTGGAAGTATCATTTCACAGTGAGGCTCTTTGCTTTGCACACAGTTTATGGGTTTACACAAACCATTTTTAACACATTCCATTGTGGTCCCCCTTGGTTCTCGGCGCTCCCATCACGCCGGGTCCACCTTTGTTCTCCCACGCCCCACCTTCCTCCCTCGAGGATCCGCCACCCGGCTTCTTCGCAGCCTCCTGGGAGGAGTTGAGCAAGTGGGGAGGAGGGAGGCTAGGACTAGTCTTAGGAGCGCAGGAGGATGAGGGGTGATCTTATAGAGGTGTACAAAATCATGAGAAGAATAGATTGGGTAGATGCACAGAGTCTCTTGTCTAGAATAGGGGAATCAAGAACCAGAGGGTATAGGTTTAAGGTGAGGGTAGATTTTTCATACAGAGGGTGGTGGGAGTTTGGAACGAGCTGCCAGAGGAGGTAGTCGAGGCAAGGACTATCCCAACATATAAGAACCGTTTAAACAGGTTCATGGACAGGACAGGTTTTGTGGGATATGGGCTAAATGCAGGCAGGTGGGACTAGTGTAGTTGGACACGTTGGTCGGTGTGGGAACTTGGGCTGAAGGGCCTGTTTCCACACTGTGTTGCTCGATGACCATCAATCTCATTGCTCATTGACTGGGACTCTTTGGGAACTGTACCTTCTTTACTCCTCAGGTAATTGGTGACCTGATGCAGAGGATACAGAGAATCCCACAGTTTGAAGCCAAGTTACTGTTGGTCCGAAAGCAGCTGATGGGATTGGAACCTGAAGACATGTAAGTTGAGAAGAATCATTTAATATTCACACTAATTGGTCCCGCCCGAGAGTGGCTGTAATGTTCAATATTTGTGGAACTGTGACATGATGGATAAGTTACTGGACTAACAACTCAAATAGATGAGATCAAATTCTAACGCATAAATTGGAGAATTAATTAGGTAGGCAGGAACTGCAGATGCTGGTTTACACTGAGGATAGACAACACAAAATGCTGGAGTAACTCAGCAGGTCAGGTAGCATCTCTGGAGAGAAGGAATGGATGACGTTTCAGATCGAGAAACTTATTCAGACCCAAGTCTTCAGACTGAAGAAGTCTTGACCCGTAATGTCTCCCATTCCTTCTCTCCAAAGATGCTGCCTGTCCCACCAAGTTACTCCAGCATTTTGTGTCTACAGTTGGAGAGTTAAGTTCAGTATCAATAATTAAATGCCTGAAGTCATCTCTGAAAAGTGGTCTGCTGCCCTTACTCCTCTCCTGATGGCTGCATTGTCATCTTCCTCACTGATCAGACTCCAGTACTGGGCTTGCTGGTGATCCCTTCCTGCAGCCCTCCCCACCTTCCACCTCCCGCCTTCCCCCTCCCCACCCTCCGCCTCCTGCAGCCCTCCCTGCCTCTACCCTCCCACCCCGTCCCGATCTTCCACCTCCCGCCTTCCCCCTCCCCACCCTCCCGCCTCCCATCCCCCTCCCGCCAACCCCTCCCCACCCTCCGCCTCCTGCAGCCCTCCCTGCCTCTACCCTCCCACCCCTCCCCACCTACCCTCTCTCCACCCTCCCACTCCCCATCTTCTCCTTTTTCTTCCTAGAGACACAAGAGACTGCAGATGCTGGAATCTCCCTTCCATTAACTCAATTATACCTCGCGCTGCCTCGGCAAGGCCAGCAGCAAAATCAAGGGCGAGTCGCACCTTGATCGTACTTTGCTGGCACAAAACGTTATTTGCTGATCATGTATCTCGATTGTAATCATGCATTGTCCTTTCCGCTGACTGGATAGCCCGCAATAAAAGCTTTTTGCTGCACCTTGATACATGACAATAAACTAAACTGAACTATAGTAAAACACAAACCGCTGGATGAACTCAGCGAGTCGAACAACATCTGTCAGGGGAAATGGACGGGTGCTGTTTGAGGTCATTACCTTATATCAGTCTGACCAACTCACCTGGCAATGTATTCCATTCACTCCCCACCCTCTGTGTAAAATATATTATCTCTGAAATCTCCTTTGAACTGTACCCCTCTTAGTCATTAAGTGATACAGTGTGAAAACAGACCCTTTCATCCCAACTTGCCCACAATGGCAACATGTCCCAGCTACACTAGTCCCACCTGCCGGCGCTTGGTCCATGTCCCTCCAAACCTGTCCTATCCATGTACCTGTGTAACTGTTTCTTAAACCGTTGCGATAGTCCCAGCCTCAACTACCTCCTCTGGCAGCTTGTGTGAAAACATTACCCCCCAGATTCCCATTAAATCTTTTTCCCCTCACCTAAAACCTATGGCCTCTGGTCCTCGATTCCCCTACTCTGGGCACGAGATTCTGTGCATCTACCCAATCTATTCCTCTCATGATTTTACACACCTCTATAAGATCACCCCTCATCCTCCTGTGCTTCAAGGAATGGAGTCCCAGTCTACTCAACCTCTCCCAATATTTCAGATCCTCTAGTCCTGGCAACATCCTCGTACATCTTCTCTGTATCTTCTAAATGCACCTTTCCAGCTTGACAACATCATTCCTATAACATGGTGGCCAGAACTGAACACAATACTCTAAATGCAGCCTCACCAATGTCTTATACAACTGCTACATGACCTCCCAACTTCTATACTCAATACTCTAACCGATAACCGGTGCCAAAAGCCTTTTTGACCACCTTATCTACATGTGACTCGACCTTAAGGAAACACGCCTGCACTGCTAGACCCCTCTGCTCTACAATACTATCCAGAGCGCTACCATTCACTGTGTAGGTCCTGCCCTTGTTAAATTTCCCAGAACGCAACACCTCATATTTCTCTGTATTAAATTCCATCACCATTCCTCAGCCCACCTGGACAATCGATCAAGATCCTGCTGCAATTTTTCACAACCATCTTCACCATCTGCAAAACCACTCACTTTTGTATCATCTGCAAACTTGCTAATCTTGCCCTGTATGTTCTTATCCAAATCATTGTTATAGATGACAAACAGTAACGGGCCCAGCACCGAACCCTGAGGCACACCACTAGTCACAGGCATCCGGTCCGATAAGCAACCTTCCACCATCACCCTCTGTTTCCTTCCATGAAGCCAATTTTCTATCCAATCAGCTATCGCTTCTTGGACCATATGCAATCTAACCTTCCAGAGCAGCCTACCATGCGGAACCTTGCGAATACTTTGCTGAAATCCATGTACACAACTCTGCCCTCATCAACCTGTTTGGTCATTTCTTCAAAAAACTCAATCAGAATTGTGAGACAAGGCCTCCCACGTATAAAACCATGCTGACTATCCCTAATCAGCCCTTCTCCGTCTAAATGCCTGTATATCCTATCCGTCAGAATACTCTAATAACTTTCCAACTACAGATGTTAAGCTCACTAACCTATAGTTCCAGCATTTTCCCTGCAGCCCTTCTTGAAGAGGCACAACATTTGCCACCCTCCAGTCTTCCGGCACCTCTCCTGTATTTAAAGACAACTCATAAATTTCTACCAAGGCTCCCCCAATTTCTTCTCTAGTTTCCCATAATGTCCTCTGATATATCTGACCAGGTCCTGGAGATTTGTCTCCCTTCATACACGATAGTACCTTCAGCACCTCTTCCAACGTAACACTGACTGCTCTCAAGCCATTTCCATTGACTGACCCAAGTTCTCCTGTCTTTCTCCTCGGTAACTCATTGAGGACCTTTCCCATCTCCTGTGGTTCCATACAGAGGTGATTTTTGAGGTCCACTCTCTCTCTAGTTACTCTTTTTCCCTTATGTATTTACCTTACCTTAAAGCTCTGCCCTCTGGTCTTTTGACATTTCCACCCTGGGGCAAAGGTATTCCACAGTCAACCCCATCAATGTCTCTCATCATTTTATATACATCTATCAGGTCTCCCCTCAGCCTCTAGCATTCCAGAGAAAACAATCCAAGTCTGTCCAACCTCTCCCTGTAAGTAATACCCTCTAATCCTGACATACAGTGCCCTCCATAATGTTTGGGACAAAGACCCATCATTTATTTATTTGCCTCCGTACTCCACAATTTGAGATTTGTAACTGAAAAAAAATCACACGTGGTTAAAGTGTGCATTGTCAGATTTTAATAAAGGCCATATTTATACATTTGGTTTCACCATGTAGAAATGACAGCAGTGTTTATACATAGCCCCCACATTTCCAGGCACCATAATGTTTGGGACACAGCAATGTCATGTAAATAAAAGTAGTCATGTTTAGTATTTTGTTGCATATCCTTTGCATGCAATGACTGCTTGAAGTCTGCGATTCATGGTCATCACCAGTTGCTGCGTGTCTTCTCTGGTGATGCTCTGTATTGCAGCCATCTTTAGCTTATGCTTGTTTTGGGGGCTAGTCTCCTTCTGTTTTCTCTTCAACATATAAAAGGCATGCTCAATTGGGTTCAGATCGGGTGGTTGACTTAGATCGGGTGAGTGGCGGGTGGCCACTCAAGAATTGACCATTTTTTTAGCTTTAGCAGCATGTTTGGGATCATTGTCTTGCTGTAGAATGAACCGCTGGTCAATGAGTTATGAGGCATTTGTTTTGACTTGAGCCGATAGGATGTGTCTATACACTTCAGAATTCATTATGCTACTACCATCAGCAGTTGTATCATCAATGAAGTGAGCCAGTACCTTCAGCAGCCATACCTGCCCAGGCCACAACACCCCCACCACCGTGTTTCACAGATGAGGTGGAATTCTTTGGATCTTGGGCAGTTCGTTCTCTCCTCCATACTTTGCTCTTGCCATCACTGATATGTTAATCTTCGTCTCATCTGACCACAAGATCTTTTTCCAGAACTGTGGTTGCTCTTTTAACTACTTCTTGACAAACTATAATGTGGCCATCCTATTTATGCAGCTAACCAGTGGTTTGCATCTTGCAGCGTAGCCTCTGTATTTTTGCTCATGAAGTCTTCAGCAGACAGTGGTCATTGACAAATCCACACCTGTCTCCTGAAGAGTGTTTCTGATCTGTCGGACACGTGTTTGGGGATTTTTCTTTATTATATAGAGAATTCTTCTGTCATCAGCTGTAGAGGTCTTCCTTGGCCTGCCAGTCCCTTTGCGATTAGGAATCTCACCAGTGCTCTCTTTCTTCTTAATGATGTTCCAAACAGTTGATTTTTTTAAGCCTAAAGTTTGGCTGATGTCTCCAACAGTTTTATTCTTGTTTCTCAGTCTCATAATAGCTTCTTTGACTTTCATCGGCACAACTTTGGTCCTCATGTTGATAAACAGCAATAAACGTTTCCAAAGGTGATGGAAAGACTCGAGGAAAGACTAGGTGCTGAGAGCTCTCTGATAACTGCATTAAGGAGGCAATTAAACACACCTGAGCAATTACAAACACCTGAAGCCATGTGTGCCAAACATTATAGTCCCCTGAAATGGGGGGACTGTGTATAAACACAGCTGTAATTTCTACATGGTGAAACCAAAATGTATAAAAGTACACTTTAATAAAATCTGACAATGTGCACTTTAACCATATGTTAAATATCTCAAATTGTGGATTACAGATTCATTAAATAATTGATGGGTCTTTGTCCCAAACATGGAGGGCACTATAATTCTGATAAACCTCCTCTGCACCTTTTCAAGAGCTTCCACACCCTCTCTGTAATGGGGCGGCCAAAACTGCACGCAATACTCCAAATACAGCTGAACCAAATTCCTATTTAGATGCAAAATGACAACCTGAGTATTTCATGTGTCTCGTTTTATTCAAACTTCCAGGATAGTTTAATTTCTTCCCTCTTTCCCATTTCTACCTGAGGAATCTCCTTATAAATCAATGATCAGGCCAATCATCTTCTGCAGTTCATTGCTCTTTGGTTTAAGTTAAGTGACAGTGGACTCAGAAACTGCAGGTGCTGGTTTACAAAAGATACATAGTAGTGTTGTAACTCAGCGGGTCAAGCAGCATGGATAGGCAATGTTTCGGGTCGGGACCCTTTTTCAGATGGATTGGACTAATAGAGGGGTAGAAGAAAATGGAAGAGAGGAGGGGCTAGGCCAGAGTGATAGGAGGATACAGATGAGGGTGATTTTTTGACAGGCAGATAGTTAGACAAAGACCAGAGATGAAAAGACAGAAGGTGTGAGGCAAAAGGATTGTCCATTTGTGAAGCTAGAGGAAGGAATTAAAGGTGGAAGGGTAGAAATGGCTACGTCCAGGAGGGGGCACTGGAAGGGTGGATGGGGAGGGATGGAGGAGAAAAGGGAGCTTTGTAATGGTATTATAGTTTGATAGACAGATTTATGAGTTGGTCTATCAAACAGTAATACCATTACAAATGGGGGTAAAATGAGCACACAGGATGGAAACTGGATGACCCTAAATCAGATTGTCTCCATGTCTGTGTTGGAATTCCATGTTGAAAGACCACCAGGGGGCGCTGCATGATTGGCAGCCCCGCCAACAGTTTAAAAAAAAATGTTAGTGTTAAAAGTTTGTGTAAATGTTCTCTGGTTTGTTTTATGTGGGGGGGGGGGAGGGGTCGGGGGAAACTTTTTCAGTTTCTTACCTTGCTGGAGATGCAATTAATTTTCGGATCGCATTCTCCGGTCGCTCTACGGCCAACCATGGAGCTGGAGGCCACCTCGGACTGACCTTGGGGCCCCACCCCGGGGTGTGGACTTACATGGGATCACTCAAACCGTGGCCTACGGACTTTACATCGAGAGCTCGCAATCTCAGGAGAAGCCTTGGATGTCGGGAGCTCCAACGTCACGGAAGGTTCGACCGGCCCCGGTACGGGGTTCGATCGTCCTACACGGGGGAGCCGACATCCCCTCGATGCAGGAGCTGATCGCCTCGACATGGAGGGTCCACTGCCGGCTACGGGAGTCAAGATCATCCCGTCAACGGAGGGCTGGAGGTCCCCGCCCGCGGGAGACCTAAGGGAAGAGATTGAACTTTTTTCCGCCTTCCATCACAGAGAGGAATGTGGAGCAGTCCATGCTGGATGTTTATGTTAAAATGTGTTTTGTGTGTTCCATTGCTTTTTATTTGTATGACTGACTTGGCAAATGAAGTTCCTCGAATGTTGCAAAACAGACTTGGCTAATAAAGTAACATTGAGATTGTTATTGTAATTGAATTGTGTGACCGTTTGCAGGGTGGATCACGCTACCATACTGAAAGGAGTGATCGTCTTGGAGGAGTTCTGCAAGGAACTGGCTGCGATATCATTTGTCAAATACTCACCAGAGCCTGACTAAAGCCCAGGCTGGGACGTCAGAGCGTTGACAGACTATGTGCATCAGCTCCCACTTCCCTGGAGCCTTGACAGTCCATCCACCTGATCTTAGTCAGCAGTGACCACATCATTGTGCTTTTAAAAGACTATTCTTGCTTCCTTGAAAGATTAACATCCTGACTTTAATGATGAAATAAGTCTGCAGTCATGGGTGTGTGTGGGTAAGGAGTATGGCGCTGGGGACTTGTGACTCTTTGTCGATCCATGGACTCCTGCCTGCAATCCCTTCTCCGTCCTTTCCACACTAGCCTCCATTTCTGAAATGCAATCTTGCACTATTATCCGCCAACAATTCTCCCTGCCTCTGGGTACACAAGGTGTAAGATTATGTTAAGTAATTTCAGTGAAATGTTTCAGCATTTCTAAATTGTCAGGATGTAAATGCATGTTTTATTTATTTGTCTGTAAAGATGATTTAATTATAAGGGTGTCAGGTTGTTTGTAGATACAAACAGTCTTTCAATGCAGAGTCTGTGTTACTTTGTACATGTTGAGCGGATGCGGGAGGGATCGGTGACATGGTTTAACTGGAATCTAGAGTCCTGCGACCAGCAGCAATGGAAAAGAGTGAAACTCCAAACCATCAACATTCTCTGGTGTTCTGCCCAGCTCTCAGTCACTCCCCTTAGCTCAGGGTTTCAGCTTCCCACATGCCTCGAGTCTTGGATCTGTGGGGGTGGGTGTTCTGAGGTTTATCCCCATTGCTGAGCACCAGCTCACTGAATTACTCAGCAAGTCCAGTAAACTGCAGGTTATTGTACACCCTGGCTGGAGATTGGATTTTCTCCAACTCCAACTGCTGGTGGAGTTAGAGGTTGGTGGGTGGTCCTGATGCAGATCCATTGTGGACCAAGGTTGCGATATTTGAGAGTCGGGGTACACAGCCGCGCCCTGGAGCAGGCGGCTGGTCCCAGGGGTACACAGCATGTCCCTCAGGGTACCAGAGGGATGCATGTTGGAAACATGTTTCATCAGGTGGAACTTCACGCACGCTGTTTGTCGTCGCACCGTCTCCCAAGACAGGGAGCAGCACCATATTCATAACAGCAGCAGTTTGATTTATTAATCAAAGACACATACCCAGAGTGGGATTGACTGTGTATCAACCCTGGAGCACATTCTACAGCCTCTGGTAAAAAATATTTAAATTACATAAACAGATTTTTTCAGAGTATCCATCACAACATTTTATGTTAGCGAAATGAAACATTAGCTGCTGACAATTTTTTTAATTTACATTTGATCACTATTCATTCTGACTTGAAAGCCTTGTGGCAGTGAACAGAATTCTCTGTCCCACTCAGTGATAAGTGTCGGACACAGAATATTCCCATGTGGAGTACCACACCGGCAAATACTGCTGTTTGTAGTGACAATAATCGACAGTCCCATCTGTCCACGTGGTGAATGTGAAACAGCCAACAGCCACTTCACATTAGATTTTCCTCTGCAGACAACATTCAGCACTCCAGCAAGCTGAGGTAAAGAAATCTGGTTATAATTTCGGTGTGGTTCCGAGTTTATCATCAGACAAAATGTGAAGGAAGGAACTGCAGATGCTGGTTTAAATCAAAGATAAGCACAAAATGCTGGAGTAACTCAGCAGGACAGGCAGCATCTCTGGAGAGAAGGAATGGGTGATGTTTTGGGTTGAGACCCTTCTTCAGCCCTGGCATTTAGCCCGAAACTTCACCCATTCCTTCTCTCCAGAGATGCTGCCTGTCCCGCTGAGTTACTCCAGCATTTTGTGTCTATCGCTGAATAGCATCAGAATGAGAATAAGCACAGGTGAAATGAACACTAATGTGTCTGATTTAATGTGGTCAGTCAGGGTGTGCAGTAAAACCTGGGGCAGAACATTTGAACAATGAGGTGTTGCTCAAGAGACCACCTGCTGGAGGAACTCACCGGGCATCTGTGGAAGGAAATACACAATATTTTGGGTCGCGACCATTCTTGAGAAGGATAGAAATGCAGTTCCAGTAGACATTGCAGCACAGGGCATTGCAAGTTGCAGACCCGTGGACGGGGCACTCAAATAGCCAGCTCCTGGTTACAGATGCCCCCTGCACCAGCCCGTTCCAGTGAGATATCAGTCAAAGTGACAACTAGCCAGTCAGTGATAGCACAGACAGAGCACATTGTTCCCCGTGAGTCGAGGCATCACCAGCCGAGGAAGGAGCGGCGGGCATGTGCCAGTGCAGGGACCCAGGTCACTGGGTAAGGATGGCATTTGCTGCCTGGAAGGCTGCAACTTCGTCAGGTGTCCGCAGGTACTGCTCAATCTCGCTGTCGGATATCTCCTCCTCTCCCGTGACTGTGGGGCCGCTGCAGCTCCCCTCCGATTCCAGCCTGAAACGTCGTCTCTTGGTTTGTGTGAGGCACGGAGGCAGGAACAACGGAGCACCTGGTTCCTGGGCCTGGCTCTGCCGCCCGGTGCTGGACTCTGGGTGTGCCTGGTTCACCCACTGCTGAACTTCACTGCTGCCCTCATCTCCCTGTGCCCGGCACGGCTGCAGTTGGTGCCCATTGTTGCCCTTGTCTTCCTGCGCCTGGCATGGCAGGGGCTGGAGCCTACTATTGTCCACGTCTCCCTGTCCCTGGCATGGCTGCGGTTGGAGCTCGCCGCTGCCCTTGCCCTGTGCTTGACGGACCCATTGCTTAACCCCACTGTTGCCATCGTCTCCCTGTACCCGGCACGGCTCCTGTTGGTGCCTATTGTTACCCCCGTCCTGTTCATAACTGACCTGCATTACCTCACTGTTGCCCTCACTCTGTGCTTGGCACAGTTGGGACTGTTGCTCACTGATGCCCGCGTCACCCTGTGCCTGGCATGGTTGGGACTGGTGCCCACTGCTGCTCTTGTCTCCCTGTGCCTGGCATGGTTGGGACTGGTGCCCACTGATGCTCTTGTCTCCCTGTGCCAGGCACTGTTCGGACTGGTGCCCACTGCTGCTCTTGTCTCCCTGTGCCTGGCACAGTGGTTGTTGGAGGTCGCTGCTGCCCTCGCCGCCCCCCACCCCAGGCTCAGCCCGCCCACCCCTGTATTTGGTTCCAGCGCGGTCCAGTGTCCGGCGAAGGAGCAGGTCGCGGTGGCGGAGAACATCGCCGGCGTACTTCACGGCAGTCCTGGCGTCGACCGGCTTAGTTGGCAGCCAGGGCAGCTGTGCGGCCAGTGTGGCCAGCACTCCGGTGATCTCCCGCACCCGCTTGGGGGCGGGCGGGGGCAGGCCGATCCCTGCCATCCGGCAGAACCGGCCCAGGCTACAGCTCAGGCGCTGCACCGGCTGCAGGGACTGCCACGACAGATATGCCGCGGCCGTGAGGATGGGCACGGGGTGTCTGCCTGTCACCAGCCACGTCTCAGCTGCCAACTCCACCAGCTGCAGTGCCCGCTGCACCACCTTGTCCTTGTCCTCCACGTACACAGCAGGCACCCGACCAGAGCTCTGGAACAGCTGGAACCTGGTGGCAGATCAGAGTCAGCGAGCAGCACACACCATCACCAGTGCAAACCCCTTGGCTGAGAACTCCTGGCCATTCTTCCCATCGTCTCTATGCTAACCTGTCAGCCCTCTGCACCTCAGCCTCAAGTCCACGGGTGGTCAGGGTGGCAGGTTTTTTTCCCCTAACACCCTCTTAGTCAGACCCCTGTCATTGCATAAAACAATGTTCCTCATTTTCTTCCAGGCCAATGAATAAGAGCCATAGAGTGATACAGTATGGAAACAGGCCCTTCGGCCCAACTTGTCCACAGCGGCCAACCTGTCCCACCTGCCTGCACTTGGTCCATATCCCTCCAAACCTGTCCTAATCCATTTTTACATGAAATCTCCCTTCAGCCTCTGAGAATCATAGACCAATACAGCAGGCAAACAGGCCCTTCAGCCTAACTTGGCCGTGCTAACCTCGTCCAAAGAAAACAACCTCAGCTCATCCAAGAGTTTCTCAAAACCTGCATCTTCTCTCTGCCCCTGCAGAGTAGTCAGACCACTCCTGTAATGTGGTGACTGGAGCTGGTCGGTGTTGTATAAATCCCGAACACTCTCCAGTCCCAGCTAAGGTCACATGAGGAAGCTACCCGGCAGACATACGAGAATGATTCAAGCGTGTTCTCGAAGCTTCCCTGCAGAGACGTGACATTCCCAGTGTCTGCTGGAAACCTCTGGGCCACGCTGCTCAGAGAAGGTATATTTTGGATGTAGTTGGGAGCAGAAGAGATTCCAAAACAGTGTGGGATTCCACCATAACCATATAACAATTTAAAGCACGGAAACAGGCCCTCTCGGCCCTTCCAGTCCGTGCCGACCATTTGTTTTCCCCTAGTCCCATCTACCTGCACTCAGACCATAACTTTCTTCTTACATACTGTCTTGGCCAACGAGGAGAATCGACCTGTATGCTTTCATCTCACAGCCCGTAGAGTACAATACAAGTGCAGTCAATGAAGGTATTTGGAGCATAGGGAGCTGAGGGGTGACCTTACCAAGGTGTTCAACATCAAATTAATGCTCATAGTCTTTTTCCCCAGAGAGCGGATTCTAAAACTAGAGATCATCGGCTTACGGTGAGAGTGCAGAGATTTAAGAGGGACCTCGGGCAACTTTTTCACTCAGATACTACTCAGAGACTGGAACAAAATACCAGAAGAAGGTATATCACCGGATACAATTGTAACTTTTAAAAGGCATTTGGATAGATATATGGATAGGAATGGATTAGGGAGATAGGGGCCAAAATCAGACAAATGGCATTAGCCTAGTATGCCAACTTGGTTGGCAGAGATACGATGCGCTGATGAGCCTGTTTCCATGCTGTACAGGTCTATGACTTCTGACCAGTATCCTCTCTTATACTGTGTTCCGCTGCACTTCCTGTTGATCACTCTGCTAGTCCTTGAACCCAGCTGCAAACAATTTTTTTTATGCTCACAATAAATGCCACAAAAGTATTGAGCCTTTGCAGTTTATCTCCATGTTTCCTTCAATCAACCGAGAGATATTTATCTGGTCCTGGTAATATATTTGTTCTCTTTGAAAAATGCCAACTCCCTTTTTTCCCCCATGTTCAGATTACCCCAATCAGTGGCACACTGCACTGCTCTGACATTCTCTGCCCCTTTTGTACAGACCACCCTGTGGTATTCAGGATAATTCAAATCTACAGAGAGATTTGGGCCATTTGGAAAAGTGGGCTGAAAGATGGCAGATGGAATTTAATGCTGATAAGTGTGAAGTGCTACATCTTGGCAGGACAAATCAAAATAGGACGTACATGGTAAATGGTAGGGAATTGAGGAATGCTGTGGAACAGAGGGATCTAGGAATAACTGTGCATAGTTCCCTGAAGGTGGAATCGCATGTAGATAGGGTGGTAAAGAAAGCCTTTGGTGTGCTGGCCTTTATAAATCAGAGCATTGAATATAGGAGTAGGGAAGTAATGTTAAAATTGTACAAGGCATTGGTAAGACCAATTCTGGAGTATGGTGTACAATTTTGGTCGCCTAGTTATAGGAAGGATGTCAACAAAATAGAGAGAGTACAGAGGAGATTTACTAGAATGTTGCAAGGGATAGACAGAGTTGACGTGGATACGTTTTTCCCATTGAGGGTAGGGAAGATTCAAACAAGAGGGCATGACATGAGAATTAAGGGACAGAGGTTTCGGGGTAACGTGAGGGGGAACTTCTTTACTCAGAGGGTGGTGGCTGTGTGGAATCAGCTTCCAGCAGAAGTGGTGGAGGCAGGATCGATTTTAACATTTAAGAGTAAAGTGGATAGGTATATGGACGTGAAGGGAATGGAGGGATATGGTCTGAGTGCAGGTAGATGGGACTAGGGGAAAACAAATGGTCGGCACGGACTGGAAGGGCCGAGAGGGCCTGTTTCCGTGCTGTAATTGTTATATGGTTATATGGTTATAACACAGTGACCCAATTAGTGCAGCTGTTGCCTCAGCCCAGTGGCCCGGGTTCAGTCGTGAATTCCAGTGCTGTCTGTGTGGGCTTTACACATTCTCCCTGAGACTGCATGGGCTGCCGTCAGTTGGGTTAGATGGCTGCTACAAATTGCCCCGAAGGTGTAGGTGAGAGATGATGGGAATGTGGGGAGTATAAAACAAGTTGAGTTGGGATAAGGTGTAAAGAATGGGTAGTGGTTGTGCACTATGGTGCAGTGGTGGAGTTGCTGCCTTAGAGTGCCAGAGACCCAGCTTCAATGCTGCCTACAAGTGCTGCCCGTACGGAGTTTGCACGTTCTCCGTCACCGTATGGGTTTTCTCCGAGATTGCCAGTTTGCTCTCACACTCCAAAGACGTACAGGTTTGTAGGTTAATTGACTTGGTCAAATTGTAAATTACTATCTAAATGGCGTCAAGTTGGGAAAAGGGGAAGTACAACGGGATCTGGGGGTCCTTGTACATCAGTCTATGAAAGTAAGCATGCAGGTACAGCAGGCAGTGAAGAAAGCGAATGGCATATTGGCCTTCTTAACAAGAGGAGTTGAGTATAGTAGCAAAGAGGTCCTTCTGCAGTTGTACAGAGCCCTTGTGAGACCACACCTGGAGTATTGTGTGCAGTTTTGGTCCCCTAATATGAGGAAGGACATTCTTGCTATTGAGGGAGTGTAGCGTAGGTTTATAAGGTTAATTCCTGGGATGGCGGGACTGTCATATGCTGAGAGAATGGAGCGGCTGGGCTTGTACACTCTGGAGTTTAGAAGGATGAGAGGGGATCTCATTGAAACATATAAGATTGTTAAGGGTTTGGACACGCTAGAGGCAGGAAACATGTTCCCGATGTTGGGGCCACAGTTTAAGAATAAGGAGTAAGCCATTTAGAACGGAAACAAGGAAACACTTTTTATCACAGAGAGTGGTGAGTCTGTGGAATTCTCTGCCTCAGAGTGCGGTGGAGGCCGGTTCTCTGGATGCTTTCAAGAGAGAGCTGTATAGGGCTCTTAAAAATAGCGGAGTCAGGAGATATGGGGAGAAGGCAGGAACAGGGTACTGATTGGGGATGATGAGCCATGATCACATTGAATGGCGGTGCTGGTTCAAAGGGCCAAATGGCCTACCCCTGCACCTATTGTTTATTGTCTTTAGTGTGTGTGTAGGATAGTGTTAGTGTGCGGAGATCACTGGTTGGCACGGACTCGGACGGCCTGTATCTCTAAACTAAACTAAACCAAATTGAAGGTCGACACAAAATGGCGGAGTAACTCAGCGGGACAGACAGCAACTCTGGAGACGTTTTGGGTCAAGACCCTTCTGCTGGCCTGAAAACAAATTGAGGCGGGATATGGTGTGAAGAATGGGTAGCAAATGGTCAGCATGAATTTGGTGGGCTGAAGGGCCTGTTTCCAGACGGTATCTCTCAGTGACTCTTGCCCTCGGCCTCCACATGTCATCTGTTACCTATGCTTGTTCCTTCACTCTACCAAAGCCCTTTGTCATCCTGTGAGGAATTATTGCCCGGTGCTGTCCATGGCTGGGCAATGGGGAAACGTGCGGTGAAGAGAAATTTCTCCCCACCCCAGTGTGGGCTTCACCTCGATTCCCAGGGCCCCTGCATGCAAGGTCTGGATAGGATCGGGATACTGTGTATCATTTAACCAAGAAGCATCATCATCACCACACTGCCCAGTAACAGCCAAAGTTAGCAACCTGCCGGCAGGATGTTGCCACGACTGGAGCGTTTGACATAAGGAGAGGCTGGGCAGGCTAGGGATTGTTTGCCCTGAAGTGAAAGAGGCAGAGGGGTAACTATGGGGATTAACACAATCTGAGGGGCAGAGCGAAGGTGGATGGGCACCGTTTTCTTCCTCCAGGGTAGGTAGTCTAAAACTAGAAAGGCACACGCTTAAGGTGAGGGGTGAAAGATGTAAAGGGGACCTGAGGGGTCTTTTTAAACATCAAAGGTGGTAGGTGTGTGGAAAAAGCTTCCAAAGAAAGTGCTAGATGCAGGTACAATCACAATGTTTAAAAGACACTCGGACATGTGCATGGATAAGAAAGCTTTAGGTTCAAATACAAACAAATGGGACTAGCTGCAGGACAGCAAGGATGAGAGGGGGTGGGGAGAGAAAGTGGCAGGTAGGAAGAAGGGGGGAGGGGAATTCACTCACCCGTCGCAGTGGGTCTTCACCAGGTCATGCAGGCAGAGGCTGGGAATGTCGAGCTGCAGAGCCTTGATGAGCTGCAGGAAGACAGCGGAGAAGAGAGGGGGTGGCACGTGGAGGAGGGAGCAGAGGGTGCCCATAGTCAGAGGCCAGTCGTGTTGGCGGCAGGACACCTGGACGCAGCAGCCCACTAGGGCTTCCTTCTTGTCCAGGCCCAGGTGCAGGAAGTCAGGGTGGTCGTAGGCACGGGTGTACAGCTCGCTGGCCGTGTCCTGTAGTACTGGCCGCAGACGCAGGATCTGGCACAAGTCACGCACACGCTTCATACCTGTAGACACAGGGCACACACGGTCACCCAGAGGGTGTACACACACCGCCCACACACAAACAGGGGCGGCACGGAGGCGCAATAGTAGAGTTGCTGCCTTACATCGCCAGAGTCCACGGTTCGATCCTGACTACGGGTGCTGTCTGTACGGAATTTGTACGTTCTCCCCATAACCTGTGTGTGTTTATTCCCACACTCCAAAGCCATACAGGTTTATAGAATAATTGGCTTGGTATAAATGTACGTGTAGGGTAAGTGTAGGATAGTGTTAGTGTGCAGGGATCGCTGGTTGGTGCAGACTCGGTGGGCTGAAGGGCCTGTTTCCGTGCTGTATCTCTAAACTAAACAGGTCCACCCGAGGGTGCACGCACAAACGTACACACGCGGTCACCCAGAGGGCCGAGAGATCGCCACACGGACTGCGTCATTCTGACAGCCCAGTGGCCAGAGACCAACTGTCACTCTCACACCAAGTGAACAGAGTGCATCTCCCCGGGTTACCAACCCCGACCTGTCCAAACCCCACGTACCTGCGATCAAACAGCGAGGCTATGTCATTGTGATGCATAAAATGATAAAAGACCTGTTGGTTGTGATATATCTAAATGACTTGCATGGAAATATCGAGGGTAGATAAAAATGCTGGAGAAACTTAGCGAGTGAGGCAGCATCTATGGAGCGAAGGAATAGGTGACGTTTCGGGTCGAGACCCTTCTTCAGGTTGATGTGGGGGTGGTGGGGGCGGGAAGAAGAAAGGAAGAGGCGGAGTGGGCTGTGGGAGCGTAGAGTTGGAGGGAAGGGGGAATCACAGAGGTGGGGGGCAGTGAGTTCAACTGTCTTCGGAGAGAGGAGGAGAACTTCAAAGTAGGATGATATCGAATGGTCGGTTAGCATTGCTGGCAGATGACACCAGCATTGGTGGAGTTGCAGACGCTGAGGAAGGCTGTCAAAGTATACAGTGGGATGGAGATCAGTTGCAGAAATGGGTGAAAATGGCATAGTCTAGAGGGCATGGCTCAGAGGTGAGAGGGGCATAACCTTCCCATCCTTGCATATCCACACTCCTCTTAAACGTCAACGTATCTGCCTCCACCACCACCGCTGGCAGTGCGTGCCAGGCACTCACGCACTCACCATCCCGGGTAAGATGGAGCCTTGCCCTGCACATATTCTTTAATCCAACTCACCAGTCATTTTGTGGTCCCTTTTGGCCCTTCTAACCACCCACTTTCGTTATTTCCTCCTTGATTCATCTTTCACCTGTCTGATTTAGTCTTCTTAATCTTGCATATGCCTCTTTTTGTTTTTGATCAACTTTTGCAGCTTCTTTGGTCCTCCAAGGTCCCCTTACTTTGCTATCCTTATCCCTCCTCCCCACTGGAACATGCTGGTTCTGATCTTTGATCAACTGGCTTTTGAGCGTGCCACATGACATGGACTAACCCAAAAGAACTGTTCTCAGTTGCACGCGAGCTCCTGCCTAATAACATTACGGCGTGACTCCAAATTTAGTGCCCTCCAGCCACTGCTCAACACAATACTAAAACCGATGGAGTTGTGATCACTATCCCGAAATTCTCTTCCATTGAAAGACCAGTCACCTGGCCAGGGTCATTTCCCAACACATAGTCTGGTATGTTCTCTTCCAGGATTGGACTACCCACATACTGGTTCAAGAAACCCTCATGGGTACAGGTCACAAATTCTGCCCGTCTATGCCTTTGGCATCGAGCAAGTCCCAGTCAATATTCGGGAAGTTAAAGTCACTCAGCAACCTTTTTTGCTTGGGCATCTTTTGGTAATCTGTCTATATATGTCCTCCATCTCCCCCTGGCTATTGGGGAGGGGGGTAATAATACAATCTCATTAGATTGCTTGCACACATCTTATTTTTCAGCTCCACCCATACCCCCTCAGCAAAGAAACCCCTCTCTGGGTCCTCTCTGAGTGCCACCGCGACAGTCTCCCCGATTGGCAGTGCACCTCCTCCACCTCGTTTGCCTCCCTCCCGACTGTATCTGAAACAGTGAAACCCTGGAACATTGAGCTGCCAGTGGAGTCCCTCTCGCAACCACGTTTCCACAATGACCACATCATCGTAGTCCCAAGCACCGATCCAGGCTCCTCATAACACCAAGGATTGCTGTGTACAGCCTTGCTTGTTTGGAAATAAGCACTTCAGCATCAACATATTCCTTCACTCATGAGTCTTGTCTGCCCTGCCACTGAGATTTACTGTTCCTGACCTCTGCCATCCTATCACTCCTTCCATTTTCTGACCCATTACACCGGTTCCCACCCCTCTGGTCTATACACTCCCGGGAAGCACTAGTGCACTCCCCTACTCCCTCCAGTTCAGGTGTAACTGAAAGGCCTAGACAGAGTGGATGTGGAGAGGATGCTTCCACTTGTGGGAGAGTCTAGGAGCAGAGGGCACAGCCTCAGAATAAAAGGACGTGCCCTCTGTAGCCATTTTCTTTAGCCAGAGGGTGGTGAATCAGTGGAATTCATTGTCACAGACGGCTGCGGAGGCCAAGTCATTGAGTATTTTTAAACCAGTGACAGGTTCTTGATTAGTGAGAGTGTCAAAGGTTATGGTGAGAAGGCAGGAGAATGGGGCTAAGAGGGAAAGATGAAATAGCCATGATTGAATGGCAGAGTAGACTCAATGGGCCAAATGGCCTGATTCTTATGAACTGGTCACCTCTGTCCCAGAGAGATTACAATGATCCAAAAATCTGAAACCCTACCCCAACTCTTGTGCTAAGCATTCATCTGTTCTATCTTCATATTCCTATTCTAACGAGCATGTGCTACTGGATGTAATCCGTAGATTCCTACTCATGGGGTCCAGCTTTTTAATCTTCTACTTCACTCCCTCTATTCACTCTGTAGGACCTCATCCCTTTTCTTCCTGTGTCATTTGTACCAACACGCACAACGACCTCCAGCTGCTCGCTCGCCCGCCCCCTTGACAATGTCATGCAGCCACTTCGAGACATCCTGGAATCAGGGAGGCAACACACCATCCTGGAGCCCTGACTGCTGTCACAGAATCTCCCATCTGCCCTCCTTACTAATGAGTCTTCTACCACTGTGGCTCTATCCCTCTTTACCCATCCCCGCCTTGCCTCAGTGCCAGTCCCGGTTGTCCCGGTGTCTCCGTGCCTGTAACCAGGAAGGTGCATTTATTTGAGTGGAATGGTCACATGGGATTCTGCCCTCTGCCTGGTGGTCACTCATCTCCTCTCTGCCTGTTCCTTACGTGTGACTACACGTGTGACTCCTACCTATGACACTCCCACACCCCCGGATAATCCTGAGCTCATCCAGCTGCAGTTCCTCGACATGACCCTTAAAGAGCTGCAGCTAAATACATCTCCTGCAGGTGCAGGCCTCAGGGGCACTGGAAATCCCCGACAGCCAACATCGAGAGCATTACACTCTCCCATCTCAACTGCACCACAGGTGAATTACACACAGAAACAGACAGCACCTCCATCTGCATTAACTTTTGCTCAGAGCCCAAACTAAATGCTACAGTGTTCTCTGAAGGATTGCACACAGATATGTCCAACACCTGAACAGGCTGCCTTCTAATTGTTGATGAATCCCTTTGCATTGCTTATTAAATTGAATGATAATGTGGAAACAGGCCCTTTGGCTCAATTTGCCCACACTGATGTTAATTAAAGATGGGAGGATATGAACAACATTGGGAGCAACAACAATGTCCAACACGATGGGGCCAAAATACTTCTTTCATGTCCCAGCCTTGCCATGCGGATAATTTGAAGATGTCCTCGTTTTCTAATCCAATACCTTACCTTGCAACTTGTTACGGCAGGGCTTCCTCACTTCAGCTGTGCTGTCCGTGTATCTCACTGCTGTGGATGCAAAGAAATGAACTCAGTGAGAGGGGACAGAGGCTACAGGGGAAGAGCAGAGGGTGCAGAGCGAGACTCCTGCACACAGCGTGGTCACTGGACAGTACTGAGGTTTAAAGAAGGGTCTCAACGCGAAACGACACGGCATTTCCTTCCATTGCTACGCAGACGATTCACAACTCTATCTCCCCCTGAAGCCCAAAAACCAATCAAACCTGCTTAACCTTACCCGCTGCCTCGAGGATATAAAGTGCTGGATGGCCCAGAACTTCATCCAACTAAACGAGAGTAAGTCTGAGGTCATCCTTCTCGGCCCCTCGGACTCAATCAAAATGATAGCAGGCAGCCTTGGAAGCCTTATCCCACTATTCAAACCTTACGTCAAAAACCTTGCCGTGATATTTGACTCAGCACTGAAATTTGACAAACAAGTCAATGCCGTGGTAAAAGCTAGCTTCTTCCAGCTTCGGACGATAGCTAAAATAAAACAATTCCTCCAGTTTGATGACCTTGAAAAGATCATCCACGTATTTATCTCCTCCCGCCTAGATTACTGCAACTCCCTTTATACTGGCATCAGCCAATCTTCCCTGTCCCGCCTGCAATGGGTCCAAAACGCCGCAGCGAGACTCCTGACGGGCACCCGAAAAAGGGACCACATCACCGCAATCCTGGCCTCTCTCCACTGGCTCCCTGTGCGGTTCCGTATACATTTCAATGGGCTTGCCCCCACCGACATTAAAAGTCTTCTCACCCACCACACCACCTCCAGGTACCTCAGATCGGCCGACTTGGGACTGCTAAATATCCCTCGGTCTAGCCATAAGCTCAGGGGCGACCGCACCTTTGTGGTTGCAGCTCCTAGATTGTGGAACAGCATCCCTCTTCCCATCAGAACTGCCCCCTCCATCGACTCCTTGAAGTCTAGTCTAAAAACGTATCTATACTCCCAAGCCTTTCTTGATGTCCTCTGTATGTAGTTTGTTTGTTTATACTATTCTTATAATAAATGTAAAGCACTTTGGCCAACGAGAGTTGTTTTTTAAATGTGCTATATAAATAAATGTGACTTGATTTGATTCCTTCTCTCCAGAGATGCTGCCTGTCCCGCTGAGTTACTCCAGCATTTTGTGTGTCTGCTAGGGACCAGAGGCAGGCTCGTTCTCCCCCCCACCCCACCCAACTATCATAAAGGAGCGAGGCTACACAAAAGGCTGGAGAAACTCAGCGGGTGCAGCAGCATCTAAGGAGCGAAGGAGATAGGTGACGTTTCGGGTCGAGACCCTTCTTCAGACTGGTCAGGGATCAGGGAAACGAGAGATATAGATGGTGATGTGGAGAGATAAAGAACAATGAATGAAAGATATGCAAAAAAGTATTGATGATAAAGGGAACAAGCCATTGTAAGCTGTTTGTGGTGTGAAAATAAGAAGCTAGTGCGACTAGGGTGGGGGAGAGAGATAGAGAGAGAGGGAATGCCAGGGCCCGAGGGCTGAGGGAGAGGTGGGAAGGGGAGGAGACAGCAAGGGGTAACAGAATTGAGAACATTCAATGTTCAAGCCCAGAGGATGCAGACTCCCCAAGCGGAATATGAGGTGCTGTTCCTCCAACTTGCGGTGTTGCTCACTCTGGCCGTGGAGGAGGCCCAGGACCGAGAGGTCGGATACGGAATGGGAGGGGGAGTTTAAGTACTGAGCCACCAGGAGGTCGGCTTGGTTATTGCGGACCGAGCGGAGGTGTTCGGTGAAACGATCGCCAAGCCTCTGCTTGGTCTCACCGATATAGATCATCTGGCATCTGGAGCAGCGGATGCAGTAGATGAGGTTGGAGGAGGTGCAGGTGAACCTCTGTCGGACCTGGAAGGACTGCTTGGGTCCCTGAAAGGAGTGGAGGGGGGAGGTGAAGGGACAAGTGTAGCATTTCTTGCGGTTGCAAAGGAAAGTGCCCGGGGAAGGGGTAGAGCGGGAGGGAAGGGAAGAATTGACAAGGGAGTTGCGGAGGGAGCGGTCTTTGCGGAAGGCTGACGGGGGGGGGGGGGGGGGGGGAAGATGGGAAGATGTGGCGAGTGGAGGGGTCACGTTGGAGGTGGCGAAACTGGCGGAGGACTATGTGTTGTATTTGCCGGCAGGTGTAGTGAAAGGTGAGGACCAGGGGGACTCTGCCCTGTTTGCGAGTGGGGGAATGGGGAGAGAGGGCAGTGTTGCGAGGTATGGAGGAGACCCTAGTGCGAGCCTCATCTATAGTGTATCATAAAGGAGCAGCTGCGATCAGTGCTCTGATCCAGGGATAACCGGTCAACAACCAGAGAGAGTATGTGGACGCCCCGGTCTCCAACCCCTGGTGTGGGCAGGAGATCAGACCCCACCCTCCCTCTGTGTTGCTGACCACTGGACTGATCTCTAGACTCCAGAGTCAAAAGTGTTTCAATTTTGTATGTACCGTAACAGAACAATAAAATTCCTACTTAGCAGCACAACAGATAGGTAAACTTCAGAGATAACATGAAAAAACAAACAAAATTAAATCAATAAACTAAAAAAATATTAGTGCAAATCAAAACAAAATCACTAAGTCAGTAGTCAACCGGGACTGAGTCTGTAATTTAGTTTGTGGCCTTTTGTTGTTTGGGAAGAAGCAGTTCGTCAAGGTCTGAAGAAGGGTCTCGACCCGAAACGTCGCCTATCTCCTTCGCTCCTTAGATGCTGCTGCACCCGCTGAGTTTCTCCAGCTTTTTGTGTACCCTCGTCAAGCCGGCCGTCCTCGGGCCGAGAGTCACTCCCGGGCCCCCCAGACCCCCGCCCCCCCCCCGGACCCCCCGGACCCCACGGCCCCCCAGACCCCCGCGTACCCCCCGGGCCCCCGGGCCCCCGTACCCTGCAGGAAGGCCTCCTCGGAGCGGGCGGTGGTGAGCAGGCCCTCGGACAGCAGGCAGCCGCAGTCGGTGCACACCAGGTGGCTCTGGCTGTAGTGCGCGTCTTCCTCCACGGCGGCAGAGCCGCACTCGGGGCAGCGCAGCGGGCCCGCCATCCGCCACCCGGAGCTGCGGCCGTGACCGGGCAGCGTCGCCGGCAAGTGGCAGAGCTCCACCTCCACCTCCACTGCCGCCCTCACACACAGCGCCGGCCGCCCGCCTCAAACATGGCGGCCGCCTATGCGCCGTCACAGCCCGCCTGTCTCAAACATGGCGGCCGTCTATGTGCCGTCACAGCCCGCCTGTCTCAAACATGGTGGCCGTCTATGCGCCGTCACAGCCCGCCTCTCTCAAACATGGTGGCCGTCTATGCGCCCTGTCACAGCCCGCCTGTCTCAAACATGGTGGCCGTCTAGTCGCCCTATCACAGCCCGCCTGTCTCAAACATGGTGGCCGTCTAGTCGCCCTATCACAGCCCGCCTGTCTCAAACATGGTGGCGGCTCCGGAGCCGGGTCTCACCTGGGCAGCATCACTGGAGAGAAGGAATGGGTGACGTTTGGGTCGAGACCCTTCTTCAAACTGAGAGTCAGGGGAGAGGGACACTAGAGATATGTGGAAGGGTAAGGTGTGAAAAATACTGATCGAAGGGTAACGCTGATCATGAAAATGTAGAATGGATCATTGTTAGCCGAGGGGAAGATGGGGACAGGACAAAGCCTGGCAAGCGATCGGTGGATACGGGGGGGGGGGGGGGGGGTCCATGCCTTCTCTCACCCCTTTGTGAGGGATAAAGTGATTAAACCCTATTAAAGAAAGGAGTTTTAAAGAGAATTCAAACAGAGAGGGGCTGGAGAGGAGATTCTGACAGCAGTGTCTGAAAATTGCCAGACCCATCCTTGAGGCCTTGAGTAAGAAGAGATAGCTTTGTCTCGCTAGAGAAGGGGGTGATGTAGAGAAATCCCTATCAGTGGAAAGGAGTGATGGATGGGACCCTTGTCACTATAGCTTAGCTTTAGTACTGATATAGGAAAACTGAAAGGGTTCACTAGGAGGTGAGTGAAACTAGGGTAGGTCATGAGCAACTGAGCATGCTTAATAGAATATTACAAATGAATATGAAATTGCTCATTACCATGAGCATGTTTGAACAGGCAATGTATGATGTGGGAGGTGCGAGGGGATGTACGGTGGGTTGTACCTACAGATTGTGCACCTCCGACCCTGATTGGAGAGAGGTCCGGAGGAGAAATTGAATGTAAGATTTTGTGTATAAAGGGGGATGATCTCCCTGGCTTCAGTGTGTCTCGAGTTGGAGAGGCACCCGGTCTGCAGACTCGTAAAATAAAGAAATCTCTTGCTTCCAGGATTTAGTCTTTGAGTATTTATTGTGAGCATAAAGGGTATCTCACACCTTCCACCTATATTCCTGCCTCTGGCTTCACAATGCACACCTATCTATATGTCGCATGTTTTTTCTTAACATTTCCACTCGCCATACTGTGTCGTGTTCCCCTCTATCCCAGCATTCTCACCCTCCCACCACAATCAGTAAAGAAGCATTCCCACCCGAAACGCCACCTATTTTTTCCAGAGATGCTGCCTGACCCATTGAATGAATGCTTTATTCACAGAATGAATGCGTCACAGTGAAATTCTTTGCTTGTGCATCGAAGATGTGAGATACGCTTTATGCTCACAATTATTGCTCAAAGACTAAATCCTGCAAGCAAGAGATTCTTTATTTTACGAGTCTGCAGACCGGGTGCCTCTCCAATTCGAGACACACCGCAGCCAAAGAAGTCATCCCCCTTTATACACAGAATCTTACATTCAACCTCCCCTCCGGACCCTTCTCCAATCAGGGTCGGAGGTCCACAATCTGTAGGTACATCCCACCGTACATCCCCTCGCACCTCCCATATCATACATTGCATGTTCAAACATGTTCATGGTAATGAGCAGTTTCTTGACCAGGGGTGTGTTGTAATATTCATTTATTCTATTAAGCATGCTCAGTTGCTCATGACCTGCCCTAGTTTTACTCACCTCCTAGTGAACCCTCTCAGTTCTCCTATATCAGTACTAAAGCTAAGCTATAGTGACAAGGGTCCCCTCTATCACTCCATTCCACTGATAGGGATCGCTCTACATCACTCCCTTCTACCACTATACAATGCTATTACTTCTTACTCAAGGACTCAAGGATGGTCTGGCAACCTTCAGACACAGCTGTGTCAGAATCCTCTCTCCAGCCCCTCTCAGTTCGAATTCTCTTTAAAACTCCTTACTTTAATGGGGTTTAATCACTTTATCCCTCACAATCCTCCCTTTTTCTTTTGCTACGCATACACTGATTAAACCCTCATTTTAAGTTCCCTCAACTCAAACTGACGTAACATGGTCCTAACCTTCTCTTCCTGTAAATCATAAACCTCCCCTGGCCGCATTATCATTATTTTCTGTATTTCCCCTTTCTCTCCCATAGGCATGACTACAGCCTGCATCTGACTTATACTTCTGGTAATAAGTTCCCTAAAACAAGGGATGTAACAGGGGATAAAGATCAGTCCAGCCACCACACATAGAAACACAAGTCCCACCGTTCTCCACCATGTTCCTCCGAGGATGGAATCCCACCATTGGGTTCCCATAATCGAATTCCACTTTTGTATTGGAACATGTGCCAACTTACGGATCCCTTCTGATATGTCCATCACTGCCTGTCCATTATCATCGATGTTCAAACAGCAATTAGAGAGGTTGAATTTCCCGTATACACCTCCTTCTTGTGCCAGGAGGTAATCTAGGGCAAACATGTTCTGGTATATCGCTGCTCTCATCTGCGTCTGCTGCTTTGCCAGCATCTCCAGCAGTTTGGTTGGTAATTACCTCCAGTATTGCCTGAAGCCTTATGATCCGGTTTAACATGTATACTGGTGTTCGGTAACCCCAGGATCCATCCTGTGCCCAAGTGGCTGGTCCGAAGTATGAGATGATTCTTGCTGGTGGCCATTCATCATCTTCCCATTCTCCAATGTCTATTTTCCTCTTTTTCCGATATAGGTCATCGAATACAGGTGTTCCTAACGACCGGCCTTCTTTGGTGTTTAACAGGAAAAATCCAGGTTGTACCAGTCCAATAAAACAAGTCCCACTCCAATTCATCGGTAACACCGAGTATGCCTTGTATCCGCATATCCATAACAGTCCTTCAGGGGCCGGTCCACTAGAGGCAACCTTGTTCCATATATCTCGCAATACTGGGATCCCCTGATAAGGGTTTATTCCCGGTGCAGTTCCATAGTCCAGCCGATTCCACTCCATCGATCTCCATCCGGATAGCGCAGTTTTTCCCATATTTCTTAGTTAGATACCATTTAGGCTCCTCTGGCCACCACACTCGGGACTGATTTTGGCCACTGGGTGACGATGCGCTGGCAGGGGCTGCTGCCTACTAGGACGGCATCCTTTGCCCAGGGCCTAGCGATACACTCGGTCCCGACCGGAGCGTCTGCCAGGACCCATACCTGGGGATCTCGGTCTTGTCCAACTGTCAGGTTCCACCCCATCAGGTCCCATATTTCAACAATGGATCCCCTCCACGGCCAACGTGAATTCATCAGTGGTCCTCCGCAGACCCAACAGTTAGTCACATTCAGGATTCCAGCTATCCGGATGGCCAAGTCCACAAACAGGTTTTTTTCTCCTTCAGGGATCTCGATCTGCTTCTTTATCTCTTCGTACAGTGTCTGGTGCACTTGAGGCTGAGTATGTGGGGGAGGGGGAGGCTTAGTGACTACTACCTCAGTAAACTCTTTTATTACTTCCTCCTTCGTCTTATCTATTGCCCATTTTACGATCTGAGAAGGGAAAACTAACTGTACACAAACCCATCTCTCTCCCCTGGGGCAGGTAACGGCCCCAAACCTCCCTATATACCCCCTATTGCCTGCCATCAAATACTCCTTTCCCCCTCTTTACAAATGGTTCTAGTCTTTCGGTCATGGCATACTTTGTTCACATGGGAATGATAGGTAAATGATCTGGTTGTCCGCCCTCTGTATTGGATAGGATGATAACATTTATCACAATTATTAATACCTTTTACCACAATTACATACAAAGCAAACAATACCACGACTGCTCCTTTCATACTGTCAGTTATACATTCAATGCTTTTTTTTTTTTTAATTACTGTTAGGGGTTTGCTTCCTGGCTTCACCATCCACTGTTCCTCCTCCTCAGGAACGGGTGGATCGACGGGTCCTTTAACCCGGATCGCGTGGGTCCACCCTTTTTGTTTTGTTCGTATTGCTGTCTCGGTTGTCAGTAATACTAGGTACGGTCCAGTCCACTTGGGCTGGAGTTTCTCCTCCTTCCAATTCTTGACCAGTACCCAGTCGCCGGCCTTTACAGCATGTATTGGAAAGTCGAGTGGTGGGCTTTGAGCCAATAATCCTTTAGCTTTTAATTCTGCAAGGGAACGAGACACTGCCAGTAAATAGTTCCTCAAGAATACATCACCTCCCTCAAAGGTTGGTGTGCCTTCCACCTTCCCAAAATAAGGCAATCGAAACAACATTTCATAGGGAGACACCGCAATATCCTTTCGTGGTGCCGTCCGTATTCGCAATAGAGCAATTGGTAGACATTTAGTCCAGGGTAATCATCCCTCTTTCTTTCCAGATTTTCCCAAAGGTGTGTACCACCCCAAAGGCATACTTGGAATCCGTATACACAGTTCCTTCTTTCCCTTTCAATAGTTCCAATGCCCTCAGTAATGCATACAGTTCACACGTTTGCGCGGACCAACTTCCTGGTAACCTGCCTGCTTCCACTTTTTCAAACCCTTCTCCGGTTATTATAGCATACCCACTATACCTTTTTCCGTCTATGCATCGGGAAGAACCATCAATGAGCCATCTTTCCCCTGTCGCAAGCGGTCGTTCTTCTAAATCTTCCCTACTCTTTGTCTGAAGTTCTATTATCTCACTACAATCATATTCTGGTAACTCCCCTTCCTGCTCAGCACCTGCCGAGTACATAAACTGAGAGGGATTTAGGTTTTTATCCGTTACTATGGTCAAATCATTCTTTTCCATAAGTATAACCTCATACTTCAAGATTCTAGAATCCGTCAACCACCGACTGGACTTCTGAGTTAGTATCGTCCGGACCGTGTGGGGAGTGGACACCACCAGAGTTCCTCCAAACGTCAATTTCCTACTTTCCTCCAACAACACTGCTGTTGCCGCTACCGCTTGAATACATACTGGCCATCCCCGCGATACTGGATCCAGGAGTGTGGAGAGGAACGCGACGGGCTGCCGCTTCCCTCCTTTCTCTTGGGTTAGTACTCCCAGCGCAATTCCATTTTCTGCATTCACAAAAAGATGGAATGGCTGGTTAATAGACGGGAGAGCCAGTACAGGGGCAGTGATTAAACTGTTCTTTAGTTTCCTAAACTACTGTTCGTCCCCGGATTCCCACTTTACTTTGTCGTTTTCTTCACCTAATTTATCATATAGAAACCTAACCTGTCGGGTATAGTCATCTATTCATAATCTACAATCAGTCCAAGAAACTTCCTAATCTCCTTCTTATTCTTCGGTATTGGCAGTCCGGTAATTCCCGCTATCCTTTCCGGGTTTATTCTCCTTTTCCCATCGCTTATCAGGTGTCCTAGATACTTAACTTCTCGTTCTACAAACTGTAATTTACTTTTAGACACTCTCAACCCCTTTTCCCCCAGAAAGTTCAGGAGGGTTATTGTTGCGTCCCTAACTGCCTCCTCTTCTTCCCCTGATAGTAATAGATCGTAAACATACTGCAACAGCTGTGTCTCATCAGTCCTCGGGACGTCCTCTAATACTTGTTCTAATATCTGTCCAAACAGCTTCGGGGACTCTGTAAATCCCTGAGGGAGTGCAGTCCACCGATACTGCTGTTTCCTTTGGGTCTCTGGGTTTTCCCATTCAAACGCAAAAAGGTCCCTGCTCTCTTCAGCCAGGGGACAGCTCCAAAAAGCGTCTTTTAAATCTACCACACTGAACCACTTGTGATTCGGGGGTATCCGGCCCATTATGGTATACGGGTTCGGGACTACCGGGGTGTCGCGTTCTAACTACCTTATTTAATTCCCTGAGATCCTGGACCAATCTGAACGTCCCGTCGGTCTTCCTTACGGGGAGTACGGGGGTGTTATATGGGGACATACAACTCTCTAATATACCGTCCTTTAGTAAGTTCTCTATAATTGGCTGAAGTCCTCTCCTTCCTTCATAGAAATTGGATATTGCCTTACCCGTACTATCTCACTTTCTTTTTCAGAGCTATTTTCAAGGGTGGGATCTGCAGCCCACCCCGGTTTCCTTCCTTGGCCCACACCTGCGGGACTATTCTTCCCTCGTCCTCTGTGGTCAATTTATACAATTGGACTATTATCTGTCCCCCTACGGGGGCTGTTCCCATTCCTAATTGGATTTGTAAATCCCCCCCATCAAATTTATCCCTGCCTGGGGTACCAAGATTAAATCTTCCGTAGTTTCCCGATTCTCATATTTTACCACCACCCCTTCTACCTCGGGTAATGTCATCACTTTCCCTTCTACCCCTGAGATTCTAACCTGTTTTTTTTACCCAATCTCATTCCTTCTGGTACCTTAGTTACACTCGATCTCTCTGCTCCCGAATCTACCATAAATATCATATCCTCTCCCTGGGGTCCTAATCTCAAGTTTACCAGAGGTTCCCGTGTGTATCCCATACACCCCAGGGAGCGGAACCCCTGACTCCCCTATTCTTCCTCCATGAGTGCGTACGACTGCACCTCCCGTCGTCGCTTGGGACATTCTCTCCTGAAATGACCCTCCACTCTACAATAATAACACTGGGGTGGCCCCGTGTACCATCTTCTTGATTCTTGTTCCTTGTTTTCCCGGGGACCCCAACTTCGGTCCCCCCCCATTCACCTCTTCCTCGTCCTCTAATACTACCGCTTCCCCTTCCCCGGTCTCCATGAGCACCCGGCCTTCTATCACCTTCGATTCCCCCCTTCTGTACTCCTTGCTGTACTGCTTGCAACATCATTTTTGCCTTTCCCTTCTGTTTCTCCTCATCCCGTCTTACATATACCTTTTGAGCCTCTGTTAACAATTGATTCAATGGTATTTCATTCCAATCTTCCAATTTTCCAATTTCTTTCTAATATCCGGCCATGATTTTGTTACAAAATTAACCTTTAACAACTGCTGACCTGCGGCCGTATCAGGGTCTATCCCCGAATACTGCTGGACATTCCTCCTTAACCTTTGTAAGAACACTGTCGGAGGTTCGTCCTTGTTCTGCTGATTTTCAAAAGCCCGTTCAAAAATTTTGTCCCTTGGGAACGGCCTCTCTGATTCCCTTAATTATTATTTCCCTGAGATTTCTCATACTGTTTCTTCCTTGTTCTGTCTGGTTACTCCAATCCGGCGCAGTGATGGGATATTTTTCTGCTCCTGCATCTGCTGCTACCGCGTCAACCGGCAACCCCTTATCCCAGACCTTTATTCCCGCCTGTCTGACCATCTGCCTTTCTTCTGAAGTAAACAAACTTCCCATTATCGACATCATTTCCTCCCATGTATAAACATTTGGCCCTAGGAACTGATCTATTTGTTCAGCCAGTCCCAAGGGGTCTTCCAATAAACTTTTCATCTCCTTTTTAAAGTTTCTCACCTCCATACTGGTGAGAGGCACATTTACAAATCCCATCCCCCCGGCATTTCCCCCTAACGGGACCTCCCTGAGGGGCTTCATTTGAACAGATCGCTCTAATCTCTGTTCCTCTGCCCTCGTTTGAGATCGCGTCCTCCGACTACTGCCTGGGACACCCGTCCCATCCTTGTCCTCACTTTTTATTTCCTCTTCCTCATCTGACTGGCTCTCTCCTTCACATTCTACTTTCTGTAATTCTCTATTATCTGTCTCTTCTGAGACAGGAGCGGACAGGTTTACTGCCGATCCGCTCTGGCTTAGTGGGACCTCCTGGGCAGATGCAGCCGGCGCTGATGGGGATATATTTGGGGGCTGGGATTCATATGGCGGGGGCAGTCTCAGTAGGTGATCATCACCAATTGGTGGCCAGTCAGGTTCATCCTGCTCTCTTTCCGTCTTTAACGGAAACATCCCATTATTGGGTTTCCAGCACTGGGCATAATCCTTTTCTATTTGATTCGGCGTTTGTCTTTCATTCACAAAAACATTCAACGCCTGTCTCACCCAGTCCTCATTTGAACCCAACCGCGGCCACCACACTGCGCTCCCTCGAATAGGCTCCTTTGGCCATTCAAAGTAACAAAACTTTATCATAGTTTCCTTACTCTTACCCCGGGTGTTCCCTTCACCCCATCCATACAACATTCGCCCCAACGGACTATCGGGCGGAATGTTAGGCTCCATATCAGTATGAGCCTCATCCCGGTTCCCCGGACCCTTACTTCTCCCGTTCCGGTTTCCCATCGTCTCGTCGGACTTCTCCCGTCCGACAGACCCCGGCCGCCCAGGTAATACTTAATAGTCGCTTTTCTTACCTGGGTCCTGTGCACAAGAATCGCTCGACCGTCCCGTACGTATTTACCTTACACCCCCTCTTGCTTCCAGAGTCTTTTCCACCGAATATCACTCGCTCAAACTGCTGATGGCAAGCAAGGAGATCAGAGACTGCTGAAATCAGCAGGCTGCACCTTCCCCTCCTTCTTTGCCTCCACCAAGCAGCCGGAGCGGCGATCGCGGACGAGCCCCCAATTTGTGAGATACGCTTTATGCTCACAATTAATGCTCAAAGACTAAATCCTGGAAGCAAGAGATTCTTTATTTTACGAGTCTGCAGACCGGGTGCCTCTCCAATTCGAGACACACCGCAGCCAAAGAAGTCATCCCCCTTTATACACAGAATCTTACATTCAACCTCCCCTCCGGACCCTTCTCCAATCAGGGTCGGAGGTGCACAATCTGTAGGTACATCCCACCGTACATCCCCTCGCACCTCCCATATCATACATTGCATGTTCAAACATGTTCATGGTAATGAGCAGTTTCTTGACCAGGGGTGTGTTGTAATATTCATTTATTCTATTAAGCATGCTCAGTTGCTCATGACCTGCCCTAGTTTTACTCACCTCCTAGTGAACCCTCTCAATTCTCCTATATCAGTACTAAAGCTAAGCTATAGTGACAAGAGTCCCATCTATCACTCCATTCCACTGATAGGGATCTCTCTACATCACTCCCTTCTACCGCTATACAATGCTATTACTTCTTACTCAAGGATGGGTCTGGCAACCTTCAGACACAGCTGTGTCAGAATCCTCTCTCCAGCCCCTCTCAGTTCGAATTCTCTTTAAAACTCCTTACTTTAATGGGGTTTAATCACTTTATTCCTCACAAAGATATGCAAATAGTTGCCACGTAAAGAGCGCCGACAACGTTACAAAATATCCAACGCCGGGTCCTCCTTTGTTCTCACCCCCTCACGGCGGTGGCCCCCCACACGTCTTCCATTGCTCCTCTCCCCTCACAGTGGTCCCTCCACGGCAGGTCCTCTTTCGTTCCTCCTCCCTCACTCCCATGTGGTCCGTCCTCATCCATCGGTCGCCGCAGAGTTACTCCATCATTTTGTGCCTTTTTTTGTAAACCAGCACCTTGTGTCGACCTCCAGCTAGGAAAGGAGGTGGGTTGGAAGGTGCTGTCTGAGTCTCGTTTCATTATTGCGAGTGTTTACTGTAGTTGTATGAATAATGGAGTTGTGATAGTTGGTGATTTTACCTTCCCAATATTGAGTGAGACTGCCATAGTCCTAAGTGATTAGAGGGGGGAATATTTGTCAAACTAGACTAAGTGGGACCCATGTTCACACGGGAGGGCTGGTCCCTGAACGCAATATTCCACCTCTCCACCAATTCCAATATGGATCGGAAAGTGGGATAACATACCAGTGTGAACAGGATGGTCGGCACGGACTCGAGGGGCCGAAGGGCCTGTTGCCACGTTGTATCTTTGAACTAATTATAATATTGAACAAATCAAGACTTACCTATCGGATTTGAACATGAACAGTATTATCCCGTATTTTAATGGCATTTATTGCATAATCCCCGAGGTTGTTCTTTGTAAAGTGAAGGACAAAGTTCATCTCGACAAGTTTCATTTGCTGAAGTTAATTTGTAGTTTCTATTTACCATCTTGCCTTTGCTTATTTGTTTCCGCGATACATGAATCTAAGACTTACATTTAAAGATGAACAAAATATCAATTTAAAGACAGATATCAACTAATTTCCACGGTTGAGTATGAATATCGATTTCTTTAACATCGCCTCTCTCCCCGTCCCTCCCCCACCCGAGTAGTACCAGTACCAGCTTCAACGTCGTTTTGTTGGGTCTCATTGTGTGAGAAGGAACTGCAGATGCTGGTTTAAACCGAAGAGAGACACAAAATGGGTGACGTTTCGGGTCGAGACCCTTGGAAGGTTCACGACCAGAAACGTCACACATTCCTTCTCTCCGGAGACGCTGCCTGGTCCATGCCGGTCGCCTGGGCCAATTCGGCACAGAGACCCTCACGGCAGCGGCGCAATGCTCTTGACGCCTCCATGGCCGGAGCTGCAGCGAGCGACCCGCCAGCCCCGCTCGCCGTCCGCACCTGTCCCCGCCGCTGATGCTTCTGCTGCTTCCCTCCCTCCCTCCCTCAGCCCCGCTCTCCAACACCCGCGGCCCATGCACTTGATATGAGTTGTGTTATGCTGCCTGACTTGCTGAGTTACTCCATCACTATTCAAATCAGATCTGTATTTCCTCAGATAGACACAAAGTGCTGGAGTAGCTTGTTTCTCTGGTATTATTTTATTTCAGGTTTCCAGCGTCTGCATGATTTTAATGCCTGTGATTGGAATTCCCCAGATCTGCTGCCCGCAGCAAAGATGGCGCACGGTCACTTCCTGTCATTAATATGACGCGCGACCGGCTGCCCATAACAAACATGGCGCTCCATCACGTGATGCTGGCACGTCCTCTTCCGGAAAGCGTCACTTCCGCGCCTGCGCGATGCAGCGCGGCGGCCTGGTCGCGTTGGTGGTGCGGAGGGCGATGTCGGCGCGGCCGGGCAGCGGCGGGGCTCCTGCTGGTGGTGGTGGTGGCGGCCGCCGGGGGCGCGTCCCCGACAGGTGAGGCGGTGGCCAGACCCCGGCCCCTTCCCACCCTCCTCCTCCATCCACTACCCCACCCTCACCCCCCCACCCTCACCAACTCCCCCCACCCTCATCAACTCTCCCCCCCACCCTCACCCCCTCCCCCCCCTCATCCCCTCCACTCTCTCACCCCCCCTCCCCCCCCTCATCCCTCCCCCCCCCCACCCTCATCAACTCCCCCCCCACCCTCACCCCCTCCCCCCCCTCATCCCCTCCACTCTCACCCCCTCCCCCCCCCTCATCCCCTCCCCCCCACCCTCATCAACTCCCCCCACCCTCATTCCCTCCCCCCACCCACATCCCCTCCCCCCACCCTCATCTCTCCCCCCACCCTCATCAACTCCCCCACCCTCATCCCCTCACCCCCTCCCCCCCCCCCTCACCCCCTCCCCCCCCCACCCTCATCAACTCCCCCCCCACCCTCATCCCCTCCCCCCACCCTCATCAACTCCCCCCAACCTCATCAACTCCCCCCCACCCTCATCCCCTCACCCCCTCCCCCCACCCTCCCCCCCCTCCCCCCACCCACATCCCCTCCCCCACCAAATGGCAGATGACACAAAGCTGGGTGGCAGTGTGAACTGTGAGGAGGACGCTATGAGGATGCGGGTGACATGGGCAGGTCGGGTGAGTGGGCAGATGCATGGCAGATACAGTTTAACGTGGATAAATGTATCTTTAATGTTTAACGAGGCATAACATTGGACCATAAGAGAGCCAGAATGGACAGCTATCTGCAGAGCCAAAAGAGATGGGGGAGATATTGAACAATTTCTTTTCTTCGGTATTCACCAAGGAGAAGGATATTGAACTCTGTGAGGTAAGGGAAACTATGAGATTCAAAGAGGAGGAAGTACTAACACTTTTGAAAAATATAAAAGTGGATAAGTCTCCAGGTCCTGACAGGATATTCCCTAGGACATTGAGGGAAGTTAGTGTAGAAATAGCAGGAGCTATGACAGAAATATTTCAAATGTCATTAGAAACGGGAATAGTGCCGGAGGATTGGCGTACTGCGCAGGTTGTTCCATTGTTTAAAAAGGGTTCCAAGAATAAACCTAGCAATTATAGACCTGTTAGTTTGACGTCAGTGGTGGGCAAATTAATGGAAAGGATACTTAGAGATAATATATATAAGCATCTGGATAAACAGGGTCTGATCAGGAACAGTCAACATGGATTTGTGCTTGGAAGGTCATGTTTGACAAACCTTCTTGAATTGTTTGAAGCGGTTACTAGGGAAATGGATGAGGGTAAAGCAGTGGATGTTGTCTATATGGATTTCAGTAAGGCCTTTGACAAGGTTCCCCATGGAAGGTTGGTTAAGAAGGTTCAATCTTTGGGTGTTAATGGCGGAGTAGCAAGATGGATTCAACAGTGGCTGAATGGGAGATGTCAGAGAATAATGGTGGATGGCTGTTTGTCAGGTTGGAAGCCGGTGACCAGTGGGGTGCCTCAGGGATCTGTGTTGGGTCCACTGTTGTTTGTCATGTACATCAATGATCTGGATGATGGGGTGGAAAATTGGATAAGTAAGGATGCAGATGATACTAAGATAGGTGGTGTTGTGTATAATGAAGTAGATTTTCAAAGTCTACAGAGAGATTTGGGCCATTTGGAAAAAGTGGGCTGAAAGATGGCAGATGGAGTTTAATGCTGATAAGTGTGAAGTGCTACATCTTGGCAGGACAAATCAAAAATAGGACGTACATGGTAAATGGTAGGGAATTGAGGAATGCTGTGGAACAGAGAGATCTAGGAATAACTGTGCATAGTTCCCTGAAGGTGGAATCGCATGTAGATAGGGTGGTAAAGAAAGCCTTTGGTGTGCTGGCCTTTATAAATCAGAGCATTGAATATAGAAGTAGGGAAGTAATGTTAAAATTGTACAAGGCATTGGTAAGACCAATTCTGGAGTATGGTGTACAATTTGGGTCGCCTAATTATAGGAAGGATGTCAACAAAATAGAGAGAGTGCAGAGGAGATTTACTAGAATGTTGCCTGGGTTCCAGCAACTAAGTTACAGGGAAAGGTTGAACAAGTTAGGTCTTTATTCTTTGGAGCGCAGAAGGTTAAGGGAGGACTTGATTGAGGTCTTTAAAATGATGAAAGGGATAGACAGAGTTGACGTGGATACGTTTTTCCCATTGAGGGTAGGGAAGATTCAAACAAGAGGGCATGACATGAGAATTAAGGGACAGAAGTTTAGGGGTAACGTGAGGGGGAACTTCTTTACTCAGAGGGTGGTGGCTGTGTGGAATGAGCTTCCAGCAGTGGATAGGTATATGGACGGGAAGGGAATGGAGGGGTATGGTCTGCGTGCAGGTAGATGGGACTAGGGGAAAACAAATGGTCGGCACGAAATGGAAGGGCCGGGAGGGCCTGTTTCCGTGCTGTAATTGTTATATGGTTAATGTGAAGTTATCTACTTTGATGGCAAAAACAGGAAGGCAGATTATTATCTGAATGGTGTAAAGTTAGTACAAGGATGTTAGGAGGTTGCAGGGGGACCTGGACAGTTTGAGTGAGTGGGCAGATGTGTGGCAGATGCAGTATAATATAGATAAATGTGAGGTTATCCACTTTGGCAGCAAAAACAAGGGGGCAGATTATTATCTCAATGGGGTTAGGTTAGGTAAGGGGGAGATACAGCGAGACCTGGGTGTCCTTGTACACCGGTCACAGAAAGTTGGCGCGCAGGTACAGCAGGCCACAGAGGGAAGTGGAGGCCAAATCACTGGTTGGATTCAAGAGAGTTAGATAGAGCTCTAGGGGCTAGTGGAGTCAAGGGATATGGGGAGAAGGTTGTGCTGGCACGAAGGGCCGAATAGCCTCCTCCTGCACCTATTTTTTATGTTTCAATTACTGAAAGTAAGCATGCAGGTACAGCAGGCAGTGAAGAAAGCTAATGGCACGTTGGCCTTCATAACAAGAGTTGAGTACCGGAGCAAAAAGTTCCTTCTGCAGTTGTACAGGGCCCTGTTGAGTATAGTGTGCAGTTTTGGTCTCCAAATTTGAGGAAGGACATTCTTGCTATTGAGGGAGTGCAGCGTAGATTCACGAGGTTAATTCCCGGGATGGCGGGACGGTCATATGGTAAAAGAATGGAGCGACTGGGCTTGTATACACTGGAATTTAGAAGTGTTAACGAAGGAACTGCTGGAAAATCGAGGGTACACAAAATGCTGGAGAAACTCAGCGGGTGCAGCAGCATCTATGGAGCGAAGGAGATAGCCACTATGTTCAAGACTCCTCAGACACTCTCCGTCGTCTCCGCGCATTCCATTTCCAAGGCCCCCATCCCCTCATCTTCACCATGGACGTCCAGTCACTCTACACCTCCATCCCCCACCAGGATGATCTCAAAGCCCTCCGGTTCTTCCTCGACCGGAAGAGCAACCTATACCCGTCCACTGACACTCTCCTCCGCCTAGCGGAGTTGGTCCTTACCCTCAATAACTTCTCATTTGACTCCTCCCATTTCCTCCAAATACAAGGAATAGCTATGGGCATGTGCATGGGCCCCAGCTACGCCTGCCTCTTTGTCAGGTACGTCGAACAATCCTTGTTCTCGGCGTACCAGGGCTCCATCCCCGATCTCTACCTCTGCTACATCGACGACTGCTTTGGTGTAAACTCCTGCACCCACACACAACTGACTGACTTCATCCATTTCTCCACCAACTTCCATCCGGCACTCAAATACAGCTGGACCATTTCCGACACTTCCCTTCCATTCCTTGACCTCACTATCTCCATCGCAGGTGATAGACTCCTGACCGACATCCACTATAAACCCACTGACGCCCACGGCTATCTGGGCTACTCTTCCTCCCACCCTGCTTCCTGTAAGGACTCCATCCCCAATTCCTCCGTCTACGCCGAATTTGCTCCCAGGATGAGGTGTTCCACACCAGGGCATCACAAATGTCCTCATTCTTCAGGGAACGGGGATTCCCCTCCCCTACCATAGATGAGGGCAACAGGGTCTCCTCCATACCCCATAACACTGTCCTCTCTCCCCATCCCCCCCACCCGCAACAAGGGCAGAGTCCCCCTGGTCCTCACCTTTCACCCCACCAGCCGGCACATAGAACACATAGTCCTCTGCCAGTTTCACCACCTCCAACATGACCCCACCACTCGCCACATCTTCCAATCTCCTCCCCCGTCTGCCTTCCGCAAAGACCGCTCCCTCCGCAACTCCCTGGTCAATTCTTCCCTTCCCTCCTGCTCCACCCCTTCTCTGGGCACTTTCCCTTGCAACCGCAAGAGATGCTACACTTGTCGCTTTACCTTCCCCCTCCACTCCATTCAAGGGCCCAAGCAGTCATTCCAGGTCCGACAGAGGATCACCTGAGCCTCCTCCAACCTCATCTATTGCATCCGCTGCACTAGATGCCAGCTGATCTATATCGGTGAGACCACGCGGAGGCTTGGCGATCGTTTCGCCGAACACCTCCGCTCGGTCCGTATTAACCAACCCAACCTCCCAGTGGCTCAGCACTTCAACTCCCCCTCCCATTCCGACCTCTCTGTCCTGGGCCTCCTCCACGGCTCCTCCACGGGCCAGAGCGAGCAACACCGCAGAACAGCACTCATATTCCGCTTGGGAGTCTGCATCCTCTTGGCATGAACATCGAATTCTCTCAATTCTGTTAACCCTTGTTGTCTCCTCTCCTTCCTACCTCTCCTCAGCCCTCGGGCTCCTCCTCCTTTTTCCTTTCTTCCTCCAACCTCATCTATTGCATCCGCTGCACTAGATGCCAGCTGATCTATATCGGTGAGACCACGCGGAGGCTTGGCGATCGTTTCGCCGAACACCTCCGCTCGGTCCGTATTAACCAACCCAACCTCCCAGTGGCTCAGCACTTCAACTCCCCCTCCCATTCCGACCTCTCTGTCCTGGGCCTCCTCCACGGCTCCTCCACGGCCAGAGCGAGCAACACCGCATATTGGAAGAACAGCACCTCATATTCCGCTTGGGGAGTCTGCATCCTCTTGGCATGAACATCGAATTCTCTCAATTCTGTTAACCCTTGTTGTCTCCTCTCCTTCCTACCTCTCCCTCAGCCCTCGGGCTCCTCCTCCTTTTTCCTTTCTTCCCCCCGCCTCCGCCACCCCCCATCAGTCTGAAGAAGGGTTTCGGCCCGAAACTTTGCCTATCTCCTTCCACCCGCTGAGTTTCTCCAGCATTTTGTGTACCCTGGAATTTAGAAGGATGCGAGGGGATCTTATTGAAACATATAAGATTATTAAGGTATTGGACACACTAGAGGCAGGAATGTTCCCGATGTTGGAGGGGGGTCTAGAACCAGTGGCCACAGTTTAAGAATAAGGGGTTGGCCATTTAGAACGGAGATGACGAAAAACTTTTTCACCCAGAGAGTTGTGAATCTGTGAAATTCTCTACCTCAGACGGCAGAGGAGGCCAATTCTCTGGATGCTTTCAAGAGAGAGTTATAGCCCTGTCCCACGGTGCGGGTCCACCCACGAGTTATCCTGAGTTAAAAAAAAATCAAACTCGTGGTTTTCTACGAGATTCCAAGTTTATGTTCACGAGTTTCAACGAGTTCCCACGAGTTCCCTAAGTTTGCCGTTTACCTCTCATTTCTGCGATGTACCAAGTTCCTCTCCCGAGTTACTCTTGAGCCAACAACGACTATCGACGTGTGGAAAGATTATCACATGATAAAAATGATGTCGTGCAGTTTTTTTCACTATAAAAAGCCTCCCAGGGTTACAGGATCAAGGGATATGGGGGGAAAGCAGAAACGGGGTACTGATTTTGGATGATCAGCCATGATCATATTGAATGGCAATGCTGGCTTGGACTGAATGGCCTACTGCACCTATTTGCTATGTGTTTATACCTTTTAAATGTTTTGACATGCGTTTCAGGATTATAGCATCTGTCTTTTCCAATATCCCTTTCCCTGTATTTCTCTTTCCCCAACTCCTATCTCCTCCATCTGCCAGTCCATCTGAGTGTAGATATGAAGTTCTTCTTGGCTGTCCATCTGTATGTGTGGACTTTCCATTAAAGGTCATCCATGATAATGATCTCACAATCCTTCAGGTGTTTTTGCCACTCATTTCTCATTGAGTCATGGGTTCATACAACACAGAAACAGGCTTCTCCTCCCACCATGTCCATTCCAACCATAGCCTTCCTGACCGTTATTCGAGTTCTGGCCCATATACTTTGTAAACCTGCCTCCGTCGCGTTCTCAGATTATGACTGGGTTGAGAAAAAAATCATCAGATGCCCTCTATACCGCCTGCTGCTCACGTTAAATCTACGCCCTTTGATGAGTTCAATTCATCTGAATATTGTCTGTCCTCATTCATTTCATTATACGTTCACTTGAGCAGCGTGTGTCACTGCTCCAGGGACCCGGGTTCGATTCTAACCTCTGGTACTATTTTACGGAGTTTCCCCCACGTGCTCCCTTTCGCTCCCCGCACGCTGCTTTGTTGTATGTATGCTCCCCGCAACACCTGCTGTGTTGTATGAACCCATGACTCGATGAGAAATGAATGGCAAAACACCTGAACCACTGTCACCTTCCCCCGATGTGTCGGTGAGTGGTCCAATGGGGCTCAGGTGGGAAATTGATGTGAATGTGGGCAGAAATGAGATTGAGGTAAATGAGTGTTTGATGGCTGGCTCAGTGGGCCGAAGGGCCTGTTTCCGCCCTTTGGAACATTTTCATCAGGTGTGTGCGCTGCCATACGCGAAGCTTCGCTATTTGTAAAGGTTTCTTGTCAAAGTACTTTTTTATACTCACTGAAGCCGAGTTTCGGGATTTTTCAATATATAGGCTGATGGTTAGTACATTTCTCACCCCTGTTTATTCATCGCGAGGCAGACTGTATTTCTGGGATCTCACCTCATACCTGTATCATTGGCCACGTTATCATATCCTGCACTGTTTTATCCGTGACTGCGGATGGTAGCGAACGACCCCATAGGACATTCCCCTTCGTGTTGGCAAAGTTTTGCAATAGCTTTATTTTTCACATAAAGGCGATTTACTTTTAAGAGTTGGTATGGATCATTTCATTTTCAAATAATCTTATTCAAACAAGAGATGGACACAAAAAGCTGGAGTAACTCAGTGGGTCAGACGGCATCTTCGGAGAAAAGGAATAGGCGACGCTTCGGATCGAGACTTTTTTTCTGCGATGCTGCTGACCCGCTGAGCTACTCCAGCTTTTTGTGCCTGTCTTCGGTGTAAACCACCATCTGCAGTTCCGTACTACACTTATTCAAACAGGAATGCATTCACTCCCCCCCCCCACGCCCCGCACCACATTACGCATCAAACCTCTGAAGCAGTAATGTGAAAGGCACATAAACAAGGAAAGTGACCTTCCCTTGGAAATCTGGAAATATTGGTTGTTGGTCGTTCTATTCCAAAGGCCAAGGTGAGAGATTCCCACAGGTGTCTGCAGCATCAGGGGATCATTCCTGACAGGCAGACTTGCGAACATTTTTTTGTGAACCTTTTTTTTCTCTGTCCAGCTGCCGAGTTAAGAGTACCCACGAGTTAATACGGTAAACTCACGGGCTACTACAGTATTACAATGAGTTTAAAAGTATCAAAATTTTCCTTCAAGAGGATATTTGACTCGTGGAAATCTTTCAACATGCCGTTAGCATTATGAGTCGCTAAGTTACGTCCACGAGCTCCGACGTTCCCGCTACGTTCATTCTGCGTGATTACCTCAAATTTGATTTGTTTTTAACTCGGGTTAACTTGTGGGTGGACTCGCACCGTGGGACAGGTGTTTTAGATAGAGCTCTTAAAGATAGCGGATTCAAGGGATATAGGAAGAAGGCAGGAACGGCCTAGTCCTGCACCCATCCCCTCCCCCCCCCGACCCCCATTCCCGGCCCCATCCCCTCCCTCCCGACCCCCATCCCCTCCCTCCCTCCGACCCCCATCCCCTCACCCATCCCAGACCTCCATCCCCTCACCATCCCCTCCCCCAGACCCCCATCCCCCTCCCCCCCAGTCCCCCATCCCCTCCCCCCAGTCCCCATCCCCTCCCCCCAGACCCCATCCACTCCCCCCAGTCCCCCATCCCCTCCCCCCCAGTCCCCCATCCCCTCCCCCCAGACCCCATCCCCTCCCCCCAGACCCCATCCCCGACCCCCAGACCCCCATCCCAGACCCCCGACCCCCAGTACCTCCCCCGACCCCCAGCACCTCCCCCCGACCCCCAGCACCTCCCCCGACCCCCAGCACCTCCCCCCGACCCCCAGCACCTCCCCCCGACCCCCATGCCCTTCCCCCAGACCCCCAGACCCACATCCCCGACCCCCAGCACCTTCCCCCTGGCCCCCAGCACCGACCCCCCGACCCCCAGCACCTCCCCCGACCCCCAGCACCTCCCCCCCCCCCCAGCACCTCCCCCCGACCCCCAGCACCTCCCCCCCCGACTCCCAGTGCCTCCCCCTGACCCCCAGCACCTCCCCCCCCGACCCCCATCACCTCCTTTCCCCGACCCCCATCCCTCCGCATACCGACCCCCCATTTCCCTCCCCCATCCCTTCCCTCCACCACTCCACACCCATCCCCTCCCTCCCAGACTCTTCCCCCTCACGCTCTTCCCCGTCTTCCCCACCCTCTTCTCCCCACCACTCCCTTTCTCCTCCCCACCCACTTCACCTCCCCATTCCACCCCAACCCTCTCCCCATTCCACCCATCCCTCTCCCCACCCTCAACCCGTTTCTACCCTCACCCTAAATCCCTACCCCCCCCCCCCCCCCCCCCCCCCCCCCCCCCCCCCCCCTCCCAAAATTCTGGAATCGTCCTGACATGCCCTTCTCCTGGGTTCCAGGTGGCAGGAGTACACAGCACTCGGCCAGCGCCTCCGAGGGACCCGCTTCATCGCCTTCAAAGTTCCGCTGAAGAAGGTTAGTGTGTGTCTGTGTGTGTCTCTTGTCTGTCTGTGTGTGTCTCCTGTCTGTTTGTGTGTGGTCGGGCTGGCCTGCTGCGGTAACTCTCAGTGCAGCTGTACATCAGCTCTGTATTTGGAGATTGTTTTGGACATGTAGCACAGGAACGGGCCATTCAGCCCACGAGGTGCGTGCTGACTGTGATGCCACTTTCTTGTTACAGGTGTTTGCAAGCTGCCTGCTGCCCAGTGAAGTCTTCACGCCGATGGATCTTTTGAACCAGATCGAGGAGCAGAGTGAGGAGCTGGGCAAGATCATTGACCTCACCTTCACAAACCGTTACTATGACCCCAAGGTAAGACTGGGAATAGATCCACGTCAAGCCTGTGGCAAGAAATGTAGGAACAAATTCAGTCATCAGAAGCAGGATTACTATTCCTTGTTGACTGATCACTGTTCTTACTGAGCAACTTTGTTTTTCACCGGTACTGCCCAAGTGACTGTTTTATTTTGATTTGATCCTGCTTTTGCAAGGATAACATCTAATTCCAATCTAACTTTGTATTCTTAACTTTGTCTTTTAAAAAAACCCCAATATTGTTACTCTTTTATTTTAGATATTTAGTTTAGAGATACAGCATTGAAACAGGCCCTTTGGCCCACCAACTCTAGGCTGACCATCGATAACACAACCACACTAGTTTTGTTATCCCACTTTCTCATCCATCTACAGAGCACTAGGGGAAATCTTACAGACGCCAATTAACTTGCCGTAGAGGGAGTACAGAGAAGGTTCACCAGACTGATTCCTGGGATGGCACGACTTCCATATGAAGAAAGACTGGATAGACTCGGCTTGTACTCGCTAGAATTTAGAAGATTGAGGGGTGATCTCATAGAGACTTACAAAATTCTTAAGGGGTTGGACAGGCTAGATGCAGGAATATTGTTCCCGATGTTGGGGAAGTCCAGGACAAGGGGTCACAGTTTAAGGATAAGGGGGAAGTCTTTTAGGACCGAGATGAGAAAATCGTTTTTCACACAGAGAGTGGTGAATCTGTGGAATTCTCTGCCGCAGAAGGTAGTTGAGGCCAGTTTGTTGGCCATATTTAAGAGGGAGTTGGATGTGGCCCTTGTGGCTGAAGGGATTAGGGGGTATGGAGAGAAGGCAGGTACAGGATACTGAGTTGGATGATCAGCCATGATCTTATTGAATGGCGGTGCAGGCTCGAAGGGCCGAATGGCCTGCTCCTGCACATAATTTCTATGTTTCTAAGCTGGAGCACCCGGAGAAAACCCACGCGGTTACTGATAACGCGCAAACTCGACTTTGTTCCATTTCATATTTTCCCCCACATTCCAAATAAAAAGCTTGCACATTTCTCCAGAAATAATTATCTTCATTTTCTTTCAAGGTGAAGTGACTCATTCCTCTCTGAGAGTTCAGTGGCTCTTGCTTACTCTGAAATGTGTGGCAATCGGTGTCACTGGGTACCAGGGCTGTATGGGAGGGCGTGTATAGCTCAGAGGGTGAAAGGCAGCCAGTGTGTAGAGGCAACGGTGTTGTGGTGAAACCAGTGGTGGACTGGTGGGTAAAAGCTAGCGCTGTCAGTGCAGATTGCAGAACAAGGAACAGTGAAGGATGGGAAAAGGTCCTTCCGCCCACAATGTCTATGCCAAACACGATGCCAAGGCCAACTCTTATCTGCCGTCACACTATCCATATCCCTCCATTCCCTGCATAACCATGTGCCTCTCCAAAACTGCATGCAATCCTCCAAATGCGGCCTAACCAAAGTCCTATTAAAACTGCATCATGACTTCCTGACATATTCAATACCCCAATCAAGAAGGCAAGCATACTTTACCACTTTATCTAGGTGTTGCCACTTTTTAAAAGTTGTGGACCCAAAGATCCCTCTGTACATCAATGCTGTTCAGGTTCATCCCGTCAATTGTATATTTTCCCCTTGCAATAAACTTCCCAAAGTGCAATATTTCATACTTGCTCGGATTAAATTCCATCTCCTTACTCGGTCATTAATTTCTGCATTAAAATAGCTGGTTTCTTTACGTGCTACGCGCTCCTGTGCTGTGCCTTAGTGTGCTTGATTTTCTGTTGTAGGAGCTGCCGGATGGTTTGCACTATGAGAAGATTTTCACCGCTGGCCACGAAGTACCCAATGCAAAAAACATTTTAAGCTTCAAACGAGCTGTGAAAACATTCCTGTTGGAGAACATGGACAATGGTAAGCACGTCTGTGGGCACGGAAGTGATGGAAGGTGGGTTGCTGGGTGTGTCATGGTCAGCAGTCCTTTGGGGCGTGGGGTGGGGAGAGAAGGGTCCAGGTGGGAGAAGGTGGTCAGTTGTTGAGTCATTTACCTAGGGGGTGCATGGAAGTGGGCAGACAGATGAAGTCAGCCATCCTTTGTACATCAACTCGCCAGGCCTTCACCATTCACTGTTTAAATTTGACCCTTATTTGGCTGTTATGTGCGTCAGAGTTAAATTCCCAAATCCAGGTCATAGTTATAAAGTCATACAATGGGCCCTTTGGCCCAACTTGCCCACACTGACCCACAAGTCCCATCTACACTAGTCTCATTTTGCATCTGGCCCATATCCCTCCATCCATCCAACCTATCCATATACCTGTCTAATGTTTCTTGAACGTTGCAATAGTGAACCATGCCCCTGGCAGTAGAGGCCCCGGGTCTAGAGATTCAGTCTTGCTGAGAGGCTGTGGGTATCTTGTTTGGGGGTGGGAATATGTTGTACACCGGTGATGGTGGTGGGAATGTGTGGGCTGGCCAAATATTATGTACTGACCACAACACTGGCCTTTTTATTCTGCGTTCATGCAGAGACATAGAGGCTTGTCGATGGTGGGAAGGTCCGTGGACCTCAATCATTCACACCTTCAATGACTTGGCTGAGGCACCAATTGTAAGACGGCAGGTTTGCCATAGACACAAAGATGAATGGGAACCAGGGATTATATTTTTCTTTTCCTATCAATGAAACAGATTTTTATTTTTTTTGTGCCCAATTTTGACACAGTTTCGTTAGCAATATCGCAAAATAAAAGGGTGGAGGGAAGGAGAGTTAGTGGAGGTACCGGCCTAGAGGCGGGCAAGCTTGTGATTCATGATGGAAGTCAGCAAGGCCAGCAAATAGCGGGGGGGGGGGGGGGGGGGACGACACACACACGCACGCTGGAGTCCGTGGGCGGAGGGAACACAACAACACTCTTTGGCTACTGTTGAGATCAGCCCGGCGGCGCTGTGCGCGCTGTGACGGTGCCCGTTTGTCGGGGGGGACCGGAGCGCGAGCAGGTGAGACGCGAGGCCATGAACGGGAGCGCGGGCTCTTGGTGAGCAGGATGCCCGGACAGCTGAGACAGGGGTGATGGCTGTGGGGCGTTGATCCCCTCCCCCTCCTCTCTTGCGGGGAAAATAAATAAGTTAGCACGACTGTGTTTAGTGTCTCCCGTATGGTGCTGCGACTGTAAAGGGAATGGTACCGGCGATGATAGTGGGGGTTGGAGGGATGCGGGGCCCTACCTCCCGGGCAGTGGCTACCCCCTCCCCTTTCTGGTGATTTGCTGTTTATATTGGGAATTTTTGTTTTCATTGTTATTGGCAGAGGTTTTTAGTTTTCTACCTACTTAGCGTTGTAGATGTGGCATCAGTGTACAGACAGTTAACTGTGCCTTGCTGTATTGTGCATTGCTGTATTACTGTATTGCTGTGTGCCTTGAGATGGTACCTTTCTAAGGTGATGTGTCGGTTTTACTTTTGTGTTCTTTTGGAATCTCTACAAATAGCTTGTTTAGAAATTCAGGTAACATTTTTTGTAAAGATTTTTTTAGCTGTATGAAGTCAATTATTTCATGAAATATTTATCGTTGTTGGGTTATTTTACTGGTTATGTGTTAGAAAAAATTCTAAGCTTTCAGCAGAAAGCTTAGGAATTATTTTCAATTTATTGAAAATGCAGGAGCCCCCTGAACCCCCACCCACCAATTGGAGTGATGTTGACTGAAGACTAGGTCGAGGCTTGGTGTAATGACTTATCTGAAGACACAACATCTCCAAGACTGCTTCCTCTCAGATACGGTGCATCTGCTGGAACCATGGCTGGCGCATCCTTCCTCTGTTGCCCCGGGCAGTGGGTTGTTCGAGCTTTGGAATCCATGGTTTGTTAAAACATTCACCCCTTCACCTAGTTCCTGATTCCATGTTAGCTCATGTAGTGCTTCCCACGCTGTCCATCCAGCAGAAAATTGTAGTCTGATTCGACATTATTCATCCCATCAACTCGCCTTAAACCTATGTCCTCTGGTCTATTCCCCTCATTATTTTATACATCTCTCCAAGATCACCTCTCATCCTCCTGCACTCCAATGAATAAAGTGCTAGCTTGCCCAACCGCTCCCTACAGCTTTTTATTTTTAGAGATACAGCATGGAAACAGGCCCTTCAGCCCACCGAGTCCGCACCGACCGGCGATCCCCGCACACTAACACTACCCTACACACACTAGGGACAATTTACACATACACCAAGCAATTCATCTACATACCTGTACATCTTTGGAACGTGGGAGGAAACCGAAGATCTCGGAGAAAAACCCACGCGGTCACGGGGAGAATATCCAAACTCTGTACAGACAGCACTCGTAGTGAGGATCAAACGCGGGTCTCTGGTGTTGTAAGGCAGCAACTCTACCATTTACACTTTATTGACTGCTTCCGTTAGGAGGGCGACCAAAACCGAAAACTGTACAACAAATGCCAACTCGCCAACATCTTGTTCAAATAATGTAACATCCCAACTTCTATACTCAGCACCTTGTCTGATGAAGGTCAATGTACCAAAACCCTTCTTTGCTACTCTTATTTACCTGTGACGTCACATTTCAGCAAACCATGTACCTGTACTCCTCGTTTCCTGTGCAATATAACAGCCACAAGGGTCCTGCCATTCACTGTGAAGGTCCTGCCCTTGTTTGACATCCCAAAATGCAACATCTCACATTTATTTGCATTAGACTCCATTAGCCATTCTTCAGCCCACTTGCCCAGCTGATCAAGATCCTGCTATAATTATAAGACAATTATTGAAATTATTTACTATCTATGATACCCACATTAGTGTCTTCTGCAAACTTACTAATTATGCTTTTCACATTCCCAGCCAACTTGTTGCAATAAGCCATAAACAGCAAAGGGCCCAGCACCGATTCCTAAAGCACACCACTAGTCACAGGCCTGCATTCCATGAAACAACCGTTCACCGCCACCCTCTGCTTAGTTCCATGAAGCCAATTCAATATCCAGTCAATAGACACAATGCTGGAGTAACTCAGTGGGACAGGCAGCATCTCCGGAGAGATGGAATGGGTGACGTTTCGTGTCGAGACCCTTCCTCAGACTGAAAGTTACGGAAAATGAAAACGAGATATAGACGATGTAGAGAGATATAGAAGAAATGAATGAAAGATATGCAAACATTTAACAATGATAAAGGAAAGGTGGTGGTAGAGTCAGAGAGCAGGAGGAACCATACAGGGGGAGCAGCGAGAGAGGTTGTTGCAGAACTCTCGTCGGACAGAGGAGAACTTCTTCAAAGTAGACATGCCTTGAGGGGATTTTGCAGTGGAGCAGATGAAATGTGTCGGAAGGAACTGCAAATGCTGCAGCTGGGTCTCCCTGGATCCCAAAACCTGTACGTCTTTGGGAGGTGGGAGGAAACCGGAGTTCCTGGAAGAAACCCATGAAGAGACACAGAGAACGTGCAGACTCAGTCAGTTGTGAGGTTGCAGGTCTGGGAGCCTTGCCATTGTTGACCATAGACATACATATATAGAAGTGTACAACATGGAAACTGGCCATTCAGCCCAACTTGTCCGGTGGGCACCCTTCTGTATTAATCCCAAAGTCCGGTGGCCCAAGCCTTTGCCGACCTTTTGTGTGGGATGTTGAATGATGTGATCTAATCTGAGCACGCTGACCTTTCTCCACCTGTCTACTTTTAGATAAACTGATTGGAGTTCATTGCACTCACGGCATCAACAGAACTGGCTACCTCATATGCAGGTAGGTTGCTAAAGAGTTTGGTCAGGTTTATACTGTAGAGTTTCTTGTTATTACCATGTGTATTGAGGTACGGCGAAATGCTGCTTTTGTTGCTCGCTAGCCAGTCAGCGGAAAGACTAGACATGATTACAATCAACCCGTTTACAGTGTAAAGATACAAGATAAAGGCACTAAAGTTTAGAACAAGGAAAACTAAAAATAGTCCGAGGATCTCCAATGAGGCAAAGGGTTCCTCGGGACTGCTCTCTTGTTAGTTTAGTCCAGTTTATTGCCAACTGTAGTGAGGTACAGAGCTTTTGGTTCTGCAACTGCTCAGAGATGTCTGGACCCTGGCATCAGGGAGGCAACACACTAACCTGCAGTCACGTTTGTTGCCACACAATCTCTCACCTGCGCCCCTAACTAATGAATCTCATAACACTATGACGCTGCCTGACATTACCCTTCCCCATTATGCACTGGAGGACAACGGCTACAGGGGATTCCTGTGCTCCTTGTCCACTCGCTTTCCCAGTGGTCAACCATTCACCCAAGGTGTGACCACCTGACTAACTCCTGTCTATAACAGCCTCAGTCTCCCGGATGAACCCGACATCACCCAGCTGCTGCTCCAGTTTCCTGACGCTCGGTTTATACTCTCTGGAATTTAGGAGATTGAGAGGGGATCTTATAGAAACTTACAAAATTCTTAAGGGGTTGGACAGGCTAGATGCAGGAAGATTGTTCCCGATGTTGGGGAAGTCCAGGACAAGGGGTCACAGCTTAAGGATAAGGGGGAAATCCTTTAAGACCGAGATGAGAAAGACTTTTTTCACACAGAGAGTGGTGAGTCTCTGGAACTCTCTGCCACAGAGGGTAGTTGAGGCCAGTTCATTGGCTATATTTAAGAGTGAGTTGGATGTGGCCCTTGTGGCTAAGGGGATCAGAGGGTATGGAGAGAAGGCAGGTACGGGATACTGAGTTGGATGATCAGCCATGATCATATTGAATGGCGGTGCAGGCTCGAAGGGCTGAATGGCCTACTCCTGCACCTAATTTCTATGTTTCTATGTTTCTATGTAAGGAGTTGCAGCTGGACTCGCGTCCCATAGTTGTAGAGCTCTGGGACACTGCGCGTCTCCCTGACTTCTCACATCCTGCAGGAGCAGCATTAGCACTGCCCAAACTGCCATCTCCTGTACCGAGGGAGGCGGGGGGGGGGGGGGGGGGGGGAAGCACGATCACACACAATGCCAGGTCTTCTGGTAACGAGCTAGAGTGTTACCATAGAGTGCAGGGTTATTGTTCTCCTGTTCATTGCTCCTTTCCCTTGTCTTTCCTCCTCAAGGTATCTGATTGATGTGGATGGGATGGACCCTCGACATGCAATCGACTGTAAGTGCTTGGATTTTACTAGTTGAACTTCCTGAATATTTCCTTTCTTGTCTCTTTAAATCTAAACTTTCTTCATCCCTGGTTCTTTCTCTCAAGTGTTCAATAGATCCCGTGGGTATTCAATTGAAAGGCAGAATTACATTCAGGATTTGCTGCAGGGACCTCATCGAAGGTAAGGTCAACTGAATCACGTTTAGTAACATGCCCTTGGGCTACTGAAGCATCTCTCACCACTCCGCTCCCCTGTGCGTTATGGCTCTTCCTCGTCGACCACCTACTTGCTCAGACATACTACCGGTGCCTCCTGTCTTTCCTCCACCTTCTCCTGTTTCTGAAAGTTCTGCAGGTGATTGTTTTACACCTGCACTGTCTGTCGTATAGCGTTGAAGCTGGCCTCTCAGCCCGACTCATCCATGCTGTCCAAGCTAGTCTTATTGCCGCAATCCCTCTAAACGTTTCCTACCCTATCCAAAATATCATTCAGGCATTACAGTTTTACCTGCTTCCACCAGATCCTCTGGCAACTCGTTCCATATACCCACCACCTTCGATATGAAAGAGTTGCTTTGAAATCTTTCCCCTCTCACATTCAGCATAAGTCCTTTAGTTTTAGACTCCCTTACCCTTGCGTGTCAGCAGGAGATGAGGCACTTATTAAAGGCCTCCCACTCTCTAGAACAATAATACACGACAACAGCCTTGTAGTGATTCAGCTTGCAAACAGGCTCTAGTCGTTTGCCTGTATTTGTCCCATATTTTCTATTTATGTACCTGTCCAAATATGTTTTAAACGTAATTATACTTGCCTCTTCAGCTTCCTCTGGCAGCCCGTACCATATGCCCACCACCATCGATGTGAAAAAGGTGACCCTCAGGTCCCTTATAAATCTTTCCCCTTTCACCTTAAACCTATGTCCTTTAGTTATCGGCTTACCTTTGTAAACAAATTCGCCATCCACCTTATCTCTGCCCCATTTTTTTAGTGAAACTCAGATCACTGTTCAGTCTCCTTTGCTCCGTCACTAGTGTAATCACATCCTTCCTGGAGTATGGAGACATGAACTGCAACAAAATTCCAGGTGTGGTTTTGCCGTTTTGTGCAGTTGTGACTGGCGTGCCAACGCTTGTATTCAAGGCCCCAACCTGCAGAGGTAAGCGTGGAATACGCTGTCCTTGCCACCTTGTCTAACCGTGTTGCTTTTTCAACCATGTACTTGAACTCCATGTCCCTCTGCTCCACAACACTCCCCAGGACCTGACCATTGCCTGATTTAACATCCCAATATGCACCATTTGCACTTGCCTGAGTTAAATTCCATCTGCCATTCTTTGGCCCACTTCCTCATTTAATCTCAATCCTTTTGCAGCCTGAAGCAATCTTCACTGTCCACCAAGTTTTGGTGAATTACGAATCGTGCCACCTATGTTCTCATTGAGATTGTTAATATAGATGACAAACAACAGTTTAGTTTGGACATACAGCGTGGAATCAGGTCCTTCAGCCCACCGAGTCTGCGCAGACCAGTGACTAACGATATCTTACACACACCAGGGACTATTCGCAATTTAACCACACCAATTAACCAACAAACCGGTATGTCTTGTAGTATGAGAAGAAACCTGAGCACCCGGAGAAAACCCACGCAGGTCACGGGGAAACCGTGTAAACTTCAAACATACAACACCCGGGTCTCAAGCGAAGTAAGGCAGTTACCCTCCACTACCACCCTCTGACACATTCCATAAAGCCTTTAGGGAACGAGGGTTCTCCTCTTCCATTATAGATGAGGCCCTCTTAAGGGTCTCCTCGGTATCCCGCAGCTCTGCTTTTGCTACCAAAAAGCTGGAGTAACTCAGCGGATCAGACTCTGGAGATCATCTCTTGAGAAAAGGAATAGGTGATTTTTGGGTTGAGACCCTTCTTCAGGCTAAACAAAACTTTGTGAGACACTATTTCCCAGTTCACAAAGCCAATCTGAACTATTGCTAATCAAGCCTTGTCTTCATAAATCTGAGTCCCTCTTGGCTGATCAGGTGATCAGGTCGTACTGTGTCGACAATCCTGCAGAACTTGAATCTTGCAAGGGTGGTTTTGGAACTGGACTGTGAGAAGCCAGGCGATGTTGTGCTGACGTGGGCCTGTTTGTGTTGATCGGTGGAAGGTTCCACTGACAAGCAGCATTCGTTTGCTCCTCAACTGCAAAGTGACTCCCACAAGGAGACTGAATTTAAAACCCTCGCCTTTTAACCTGTTCCTTTTTGTCTCAATAAAGTGGCAGTGGGAAGTGCTGTTCTGCCTATAATCTCGTGTGATTTCTTCTGTTGTACAGCAATAAAGGAATCGAAGTGCTGGGTTCTTGCGTAGCCCCAGAACAAGTGGGATGTTTCCGTCAGCAGCCTGTGTTCACACCACGAGAGAGGTAAGCAATGGCCCGTGCCCAGCAAGTACCTGTGTAGCAGCATGTTAAAGGTGATGCATCGTCCAGAGGGTGTGAGACTGGTTACTGGCTGAGTTGTAATCATGGCCCAAATGCAGGGAAACGTTCATGAGTGGAAAAGGTTTAGAGGGATGGGGTCAATGCAGACCAATGGGACTAATTCAGGAAGGGATATTGGTTGGTATGGAGAAGTTGGTCTGAAGGACCTGGTGACTCTGAGGGGAGGAGGAAGTGGGAGCAGGTACAGGACAGGCGTGGAGGTTGGTGCAAATCTTGACAAACTCAAACATTACATTGTCGAGTTTATTGTCATGCTCAAGTATGATGAGGTGCAAGTAGATATCCTGTTTGCACCACAGGCACATAGACTCGCACAACACAACTTTATAACAGCCTTAAAAGAAAAAAAACTGCAAGAATACAATTAGTAAAAAAGTCTTTGTATGTGCAAGAAGTGGTCCATGGTGTTCTGCTGCTGAGGGAGGACTAGGATTGTGCAAGTCAGTTCACGATCCGGATAGTTTAGTTAGGTCATAAGGAATAGGAGTAGAATTAGGCCATTCAACTCATCAAGTCTACTCTGCCAGAGATCGATCATGGTTTATCTATCTCTCCCTCCTAACCCCATTCTTCTGCCTTCTCCTCATAAGATCGACCTCTGACACCCGTACTAATCAAGAATCTATCTATCTCTGCCTCAAATATATCCACTGACTTTGCCTCCACAAATAATTCCACAGACTCAGACTAAAGAAATTCCTCTTCATCTCCTAAAAATAACGTCCTTTAATTCTGAGGCTATGACCTCTAGTCCTAGACCCTCCCTCTAGTGGAAACATCCTCTCCACATCCATTCTATCCAAGCCTTATGCTATTCTGTACGTTTCAATGAGACCCCCCCCATTCTTCTAAACTCCAGTGAGTACAAGCCCAGTGCCATCATCATATGTTAACGCTCATAGAAAATAGGTGCAGGAGGAGGCCATTCGGCCCTTCGAGCCAGCACTGCAATATACATCATATATTCACTTACTCATTCCTGGGATCATGCTTGTAAACCTCCTCTGGACCCTCTCTAGAGCCAGCACATCCTTCCTCAGATATGGTGCCCAAAATTGCCCATTTTATTGAACTTAATTTTGTTGTTTATTATGTTTTCAATTGAGTACTGTGTTTACAGACCTGTTGTGCTGCTGCAAGTAAGAATGTAATTGTTCTGTTTTGGGGGCATATGACAATAAAAAACACTTTTAACTCTTGGTTGTCCCCTTGCAGAACAATTCGCGGAAAGTATCCACCAAGAAACGACTTCCGTGAATTCAGTCACTTTGCCTGTCCGCCTGTTCAGCCTGCTGATTCCTACTTGCCGAGGCAGCGTTCCAGAGAACAGGGGTTTGGACCCCCTGCTGTTCATCACCCGGCGCTGGGCAATGGACATAGGGCCTACTCTGACTCCACTGGCGGGTGGAGGGACTCGTCAAGGACGGGCTGTCAGTCACAGTTGTCATGGCGTTCTCGTCAGCTACCGTCTGGCTGGGGGACGAATCGGCCCATGAACCCCTGGGACAGTTACCAGCTCCCTCACGGAACCAGGGACACTGGCGAACGGAAATCAGTCTCTCGAGGTCAGGTTAGGCTGAATACACATCGACGATGGGACAATTGATAAGCAAATGCAAAAGATTTTAGTCATTTTGATTAAACGTAACTGAAAGAAATAATGTGCAGGATGAAACGGAGAGGCTGCTTCGGTGGCTGCATATATGTTCAGATATCGGTAGATCGTTTGTCTATCGCTGCCTCAGAACTGTGGAGGAACCTCCATTCATCTGCCTTAATATTGTGCTTGGCTCCCATTCCTTGATTCATTTTCTGATGTCACTGCTTCTCAAACTTCTTCCTTTAGCAAAACAAACACTTTTAATCAGTTCATAATCTCCCCATCCGTAGTGCAGATTTTAAAAGACATGGCCTTGAACACTATATTGTGAAGGTGGTCTGAGGGGTGGTTAATATTGCCAGCACATTGTACAGGTACTGTTCCCCTGTTGAGGAAGGGGATCACTCTGCAGTCCGCACTGTATTAACTTCCTGTACAACTTAAAACACATGTGCGGCTGCAATGCTTCAGATCTGGGGCAGCAGATCATGCCTTGACAGTCCTCTGATGGACCAACACTCGAGTGTTACCTCAGTTCTCAGTGACTAATTCACCCCTTGACTACAGTCAACCTCTGAATGAACTAGCTAAATAGCCAGCAGGGAAACCGGTGAAGGTTGCTGAGGTGGGGCACAGGGAACGCTATGACCCTAGCCGTCCTGTGAGGAACTTACTGAGAGGAATTTCATTTCTTCCCTGCATCGTTTAAACTGCTCTTTGATTCGACAAAAGGTAATTAATCCAGTAGATTGTTTTAGTATTGGGGTCAATTTTTAATCTATCCAAGGGCTCCAAATAAGTTGCTGAATTGTCACTGAGTCCGATCAGAAAACATTGTTACTTTGCTACTTTAAATGCTACTTTAAAATTTAATTTATTTAATTTCATGGGTTTGTGTGTAGTCTGACTCGAGTGCCGTGACAGCCCAAGTCTAATCCGTACTACAAATGAGCACAAAGTGCTGGAGTAACTCAGCAGGTCCGGCAGCTTTCCTGGAGAACGTTTCAGATCCAGACCTTGCTTCAGACTGATCTGTACTAGTTGCCTACTCTGTTCATCTCTGGCTATCTCAAATAGGATAAGAAAAATAATCAGGATCCTCTCAGTTCAAGTGGTCTCTATCTGCAGCCTAGACCTGTCCTTGAATAGAATGTGGGGCACTCAGTCTGAAGGAATAGGGTGCATATTTCACCCAGCAAGTCGGTTGCCAGCACATTGCACAGATACTGGGAAATTATATATCTTTCTGGTGAGCGTGATGTTAGAGAGCAGTGATTAGGCTTGTGTGTGAGAAGGAACTGCAGATGCTGGTTTACACCAAAGAGACACAAAATGCTGCAGTAACTCAGTGGGTCAGGCAGCATCTCTGGAGAAAGGGAATAGGTGATGTTTTGGGTCGAGATCCTTCATTAAACTGTCCTATGAAGGGTCATGACCTGTCACGTATTCCTTTTCTCTGGAGATGCTGCCTGACGCACTGAGTCACTCCAGCATCTTCAGTGATTAGGCTGGGTTGCCAGTTGTTCCACATTGTCTTGCTCCTGTGGAGGACGGACACTTAGTATGGAGGGTGGCTACAGCTTGTACACTGGCCTCCCTCAGACTGAGGCTCAGCTCAATGGTTCAGGAGCCTCTGTGTTCCTGCTTGTGTATCTGATGCTCGGTGTTTCATCCTTTTACCCGACTCCCTAAATGCATTGCATCAGTGATTAAGGAAGTCACTAATCAAGATTTTCTACGGTTTTTGGTATCAAATGTAATCTGGAATCAAAATAAATGAATTTGGTCATTTGTATCATTTTATCTTCACTTCCTGCAGTGTTTAGAAGCTTCAGAAAAAGCAGAGATGATCTTGATGCAGCCTCATCTGTATAAAGGCCATGAGATCCCCCTCTTTGACAGCACTATGGCATCATAATCATGGACGGGCTGTTGTCATGGCCTGTTCAATCTATCCCTGTAACCGTGGCTGACAAGGGAAGTTAGGGATGGAATAAAACTAAAAGAAAAGGTGTATAATATAGCAAAGAGTAGCGGGAAGCCTAAGGATTGGATAACTTTGAAAGGACAACAGAAGGTAACAAAAAGGGCAATACGGGGTGAAAAGATGAAGTACGAGGATAAGCTGGCCAAGAATAAAAAGAAGGATAGTAAAAGATTAGTAAAGACTAATCTGGGTCCCTTGAAGGCAGAAACGGGTGAAATTATTATGGGGAACAAGGAAATGGCAGAAGAGTTGAACAGGTACTTTGTTTGTGTCTTCCTTAGTGAAGACAGAACCAATCTCCCAGATGTACCAGAGGACAGAGGATTTGGGGAGACAGGAACTGAAACAAATTTGCATTAGGCAAGAAATAGTATTGGGTAGACTGATGAGAGCTTCTTGCAGACCGGCCGCAGTCAGTCAGGATGGGACCCCACCACTCCCCCACTCTGACATTCAGCACAGGAGCTCCACAAGGCTATGTGCTGAGCCCCCTCCTCTACTCCCTCTAAAGGTATGACTGCATACCCACAGTCCCACACAGGAGATTATAAACACCATCATAAAATTCGCAGGCGACACGACAGTGGTGGGGCTGATCACTGAGGGCGATGAGTCGGCTTACAGGGAGGAGGTACAGAGGTTAATAGGTTGGTGCTCAGAGAACAACTTAGCACTCATTACAAAGAAAACAAAAGAGCTCATCATTGACTTCAGGAAGAAGCAGCGTGACCATCCCCCACTGCACATAAACAGACAAAGAGTGGACAGAGTCTCCAGTTTCAGGTTCCTGGGCACCCACATCTCAGCAGATCTCAGGTGGTCATCTCACACACACTCCCTGGTAAAGAACGCACAACAATGGCATTACTTCAGAAGATCATTCGGGAAAGTCAACTTGCCACACCAACTGCTAGTGTCATTCTACCGTTGCTCCATAGAGAGTGTCCTGACACATGGCATCCTGGTGTGATATGCAAAACAGTACTGCGGCTGACAAGAAGGCTCTGCAGAGAGTCATCAATACAGCCCAGAAGATCACCCGCACACACCTGCCTGCCCTGGAATGGATCTATAGCTCTCGTTGCCTGCGGAAGGTATCACGCATCGTAAAGGATCCATCTCATCCCGCACATCTCCCATAATGATGAAGTGCTTCGAGAGGCTGGTCAGGGACCATATTACCTCCAGATTCCCCTCCACACTTGACCCATACCAGTTTGCTTACAGGCCAAACCGCTCCACAGAGGACGCTATATCCTCCATAATCCATCTGAGCCTGGAACATCTAGAGGAGAAGAACACTTAAGTGCGAATGCTGTTCGTGGATTTTAGTTCAGCGTTCAACACAATCATCCCTCAGCACCTGATAAGCAAAGTGGGTCCATTGGGCCTCAGCACCCCCATGTGTAACTGGCTACTGGGCTTCCTCGCTGACAGACCCCAGTCTGTGCGGGTTGGAAACAATCATCTCTCTGAGCACCGGCTCCCCTCAGGGCTGTGTCCTGAGTCCACTGTGTCCTGATGACCCACGACTATTGTGCCAGGTTTAGTACAAACCACATCATGAAGTACGCAGATGACACAACAGTGGTGGGCCTCATCCGGTACAACAATGAGCTTGCTTACAGGGAGGAGGTGAAACAACTGGTGGACTGGTGCAATACGAACAATCTGATCCTGAATGTCGAAGAAACAAAGGAGGTCATCGTCGACTTCAGGAAAAACCGGCACAGTCCCACACCACTTCACATCAATGACAGCGATGTGGAGTTGGTCAGTAGCACTAAGTTCCTGGGGGTGCGAATCACTAACAGTCTGACCTGGTCAAATAACATCACATCAATCGTTGAGAAGAGCTCACCTCCCCCATCCCGCCCTCACCACTTTCTACAGGGGCACCATAGAGAGTATTCTAACCAGCTGCATCTCTGTCTAGTTTGGGGACTGTAAAGCCCCCGACTGGAAGTCCGCGCAGAGAGTGGTGAGGACGGCTGAAAAAATAATTGGGACTTCTCTCCCCTCAATCAGGGACATTGCGACCAAACGTTGCCTGTCTAAGGCCAGCAGTATTATAAAGGACCCCACACATCTCCATCATGGACTGTTCACTCTGCTGCCCTCGGGCAAAAGATATCGTAGCATTTCCCATTGAGGGTAGGGAAGATTCAAACAAGATGGCATGACATGAGAATTAAGGGACAGAAGTTTAGGGGTAACGTGAGGGGGAACTTCTTTACTCAGAGGGTGGGGGCTGTGTGGAATGAGCTTCCAGCAGAAGTGGTGGAGGCAGGATCGATTTTAACATTTAAAAGAAAGGTGGATAGGTATATGGACGTGAAGGGAATGGAGGGGTATGGTCTGAGTGCAGGTAGATGGGACTAGGGGAAAACAAATGGTCGGCACGGACTGGAAGGGCCGAGAGGGCCTGTTTCCGTGCTGTAATTGTTATATGGTTATAAGGAGCAGAACATCAAGGTTTTGCAACAGCTTCTTCCCACGAGCCATCAGACCCAACACCCTGAATGCCATGTAATGGGCTGCCACCATTGTCTATTTTATCTCTTTATCCATTTTATCTTTTTATCCATTTTATCCTTCTGTTTATTATTGTGTTGCACAGGGAGCCAAATGCAACGGAATTTTGTTTGGAATTGCATATATCGATAAATGACAATAAAGTTTGATTGATTGATTGACATCACTTGTTTGCCCTTCTGGCCTCAGGAAAGTGTTACTGATCCAACAAATCACAAGATTTAGTTTCTACCCTAAAGCCATCACCACTCTGAACTCTGCACTGAACACACAGCCCCATAGCCAATATTTTATACTGCCACAACACTATACTGTGAAATATTGCACATTCTGACCACGTTTTTCTTGCCGTTTTTGTTGTTTTCATTGTCATATTTATTTATCTGATACGTTGGAGCTCCGCTCGGGCAGTGCGCCTGAAATTTCGTTGTATGTATTTACAATGACAATAAAGGATTATTATTATTATTGCATTGGTGATCATTTTCCAATGTTCTATAGTTTCAGGATCAGTTTGTGTGGATTGGAGGGTAGCTAATGTTATCCCACTTTTCAAGAAAGGAGCGAGTCAAGAAAACGGAATTATAGACCAGTTAGCCTGACTTCTTCGTGGGGAAGATATAACCATATAACCATATAACCATATAACCATATAACAATTACAGCACGGAAACAGGCCCTCTCGGCCCTTCCAGTCCGTGCCGACCATTTGTTTTCCCCTAGTCCCATCTACCTGGACTCAGACCATACCCCTCCATTCCCTTCACGTCCATATACCTATCCACTTTACTTTTAAATGTTAAAATCGATCTTGCCTCCACCACTTCTGCTGGCAGCTCATTCCACACAGCCACCACCCTCTGAGTAAAGAAGTTCCCCCTCACGTTACCCCTAAACTTCCGTCCCTTAATTCGCATGTCATGCCCTCTTGTTTGAATCTTCCCTACCCTTAATGGGAAAAGCTTATCCACGTCAACTCTGTCTATCCCTTTCATCATTTTAAAGACCTCAATCAAGTCCCCCCTTAACCTTCTGCGCTCCAAAGAAGAAAGAATAAAGATGCTGGAGTCAATTATTAAATAATTAATAACAGCGCATTTGGATAGCAGTAAATGGACTGGTCCAAGTCAGCATGAATTTATGAAGGAGATATTGTGCTTGACTAATCTCATGGAATTTTTTGAGAATGTGACAAGTAGAAAGGATGAAGGAGAGCCAGTGGATGTTGTGTATCTGGACTTTCAGAAAAGGTATTTTTTAAAGATAAAGTCCCACACAGGAGGTTAGTGTGCAAGATTAGAGCACATGGTATTGGGAATAGGATATTGACATGGATAGAGAATTGGTTGGCAGACAGGAAACAAAAAGCAGGAATAAACGGGTCCCTGTCAGAATAAAGAGCAGGTCAGTCAGGCCCACTTTGCCATTCAACGTGATCACTGCTGATCTAACGCACACTTTCCTGCCATGTTCCCCTTTATGTCCTGATGTTCTGAATCTGTTTTGAGTGCAGTCAGTGACCGAGCCTCCACAACCCTCTGCCTTAGAATATTCCAGACATTCACCACTCTGTATAATCTCTCAGTCCAGTTCTAAATAAGAATATTTTACACTAATTCTTGGCTGAGCCATGATGCTTTCTCCTTACAGGTTGAGCTCTATTTTGTTTTGCTTAAGTGGATTCATCACGCATTTTTCAAAATGTATAGATGGAAAGAAGCAGCGTGGAAACAGGCCCTTTGGCCCATCAAGTGCACACTAACATCCATCACCTACACACATTAGTTCTATGTTATCCCACTTTCTCATCCATTCCTGCACACTAGGGGCACCCTACGGAGACTAATTAACCTACAAACTTGCATGACCTTGGGATGTGGGGGGAATCCCACATGGTCACAGGGAGAACGTGCAAACTCCACACAGGCAGCACTGGAGTTTAGGATCGAACCCGGGCCTCTGGCGCTGTGAGACAGTAGCTTCCAGCTGAGCTCCCTTTATACGGAGAAAGCAAGTAAAAAGAACACTTTAGAAAAATGGACACTAACCTACGTGATCTCGCCTTGTGGTAAACCTGTCATTCCACAAATTGGTTTAGAAACATAGAAACATAGAAATTAGGTGCAGGACCAGGCCATTCGGCCCTTCGAGCCTGCACCGCCATTCAATATGATCATGGCTGATCATCCAACTCAGTATCCTGTACCTGCCTACTCTCCATACCCCCTGATCCCTTCAGCCACAAGGGCCACATCCAACTCCCTCTTAAATATGGCCAACGAACTGGCCTCAACTACCTTCTGTGGCAGAGAATTCCACAGATTCACCACTCTCTGTGTGAAAAACGATTTTCTCATCTCGGTCCTAAAAGACTTCCCCCTTATCCTTAAACTGTGACCCCTTGTCCTGTCATTCCACAACATCGAGAACAATCTTCCTGCATCTAGCCTGTCCAACCCCTTAAGAATTTTGTAAGTCTCTATGAGATCACCCTCAATCTTCTAAATTCCAGCGAGTACAAGCCGAGTCTATCCAGTCTTTCTTCATATGGAAGTCGTGCCATCCCAGGAATCAGTCTGGTGAACCTTCTCTGTACTCCCTCTACGGCAAGAATGTCTTTCCTCAGATTAGGAGACCAAAACTGTACGCAATACTCCAGGTGTGGCCTCACCAAGACCCTGTACAACTGCAGTAGAACCTCCCTGCTCTTGTACTCAAATCCTTTTGCTATGAATGCCAACATACCATTTGCTTTGTTCACAGCCTGCTGCACCTGCATGCCTACTTTCAATGACTGGTGTACCATGACACCCAGGTCTCGCTGCATCTCCCCTTTTCCTAATCGGTCACCATTCAAATAATAGTCTACCTTCCTGTTTTTGCCACGAAAGTGGATAACCTCACATGTATCCACATTATACTGCATCTGCCATGCATTTGCCCACTCACCCAGTCTATCCAAGTCATCCTGCAGTCTCCTAGCATCCGCCTCACAGCTAACACTGCCCCCCCAGCTTCGTGTCATCCGCAAACTTCGAGATGTTGCATTTAATTCCCTCGTCCAAATCATTAATGTATATTGTAAATGGCTGGGGTCCCAGCACTGAGCCTTGTGGCACCCCACTAGTCACTGTCTGCCATCCTGAAAAGGACCCGTTCACTCCTACTCTTTGCTTCCTGTCTGCCAACCAGTTCTCTATCCACATCAATACTGAACCACCAATACCGTGTGCTTTAAGTTTGTATACCAATCTCTTGTGTGGGACCTTGTCGAAAGCCTTCTGAAAGTCCAGATATAACACATCCACTGCTTCTCCCTTATCCACTCTACTAGTTACATCCTCAAAAAATTCAATAAGATTCGTCAGACATGATTTACCCTTCGTAAATCCATGCTGACTTTGTCCAATGATTTCACCACTTTCCAAATGCGCTGCTACCCCATCTTTAATAATTCACTCTAGCAGTTTCCCCACTACCAATGTTAGACTAACTGGTCTGTAATTCCCCGTTTTCTCTCTCCCTCCCTTTTTTAAAAAGTGGGGTTACATTAGCTACCCTCCAATCCTCAGGAACTACTCCAGAATCTAAAGAGTTTTGAAAAATTATCACTAAGGCATCTGCTATTTCTGGGGCTACTTCCTTAAGTATCCTGGGATGCAGCCTATCTGGCCCTGGGGATTTATCGGCCTTTAATCCATTCAATTTACCTAACACCACTTTCCGGATAACCTGGATTTCACTCATTTCCTCCATCTCATTTGACACACGATCCCCTGCTAATTATTTAGGTCTTCCTTAGTGAAGACAGAACCAAAGTAGTTATTAAATTGGTCTGCCATGTTCTTGTTCCCCATGATCAATTCACCCGTTTCTGACTGCAAGGGACCTACATTTGTTTTAACTAATCTTTTGCGCTTCACATATCGATAAAAACATTTGCAGTCAGTTTTTATGTTTCCTGCCAGTTTTCTTTCATACTCCATTTTCCCTTTCCTAATTAAGTCCTTTGTCCTCCTCTGTTGTTCTCTGAATTTCTCCCAGTCCCCTGGTAGGCTGCTTTTTCTGGCTAATTTGTACGCTTCATCTTTTTCTTTGATACTATCCCTGATTTCCCTCGTTATCCACGGATGCGCCACCTTCCCTGATTTATTCTTTTGCCATACTGGGATGAACAATTGTTGTAGTTCATCCATGCAGTCTTTAAATGCCTTCCATTGCATATCCACCGTCAACCCTTCAAGAATCAATTCCCAGTCCATCTTGGCCAATTCACGTCTCATACCCTCAAAGTTACCTTTCTTTAAGTTCAGGATCCGTGTTTCTGAATTAACAATGTCACTCTCCATCCTAATGAAGAACTCAACTATATTATGGTCACTCTTGCCTAAGGGGCCACGTACAACAAGGCTGCTAACTAACCCTTCCTCATTACTCAATATCCAGTCTAGAATAGCCTGCTCTCTCGTTGGTTCCTCCACATGTTGGTTTGGAAAACTATCCCGCATACATTCCAAGAAATCCTCTTCCTCAGCACCCCTGCCAATTTGATTCACCCAATCTATATGTAGATTGAAGTCACCCATTATAACGGTTTTACCTTAGTTGCACGCATTTCTAATTTCCTGTTTGATGCCATCCCCAACTCCACTACTACTGTTAGGTGGCCTGTACACAACACCCACTAGCGTTTTCTGCCCCTTAGTGTTTCGCAGCTCCACCCATATCGATTCCACATCCTCCAAGCTAATGTCATTCCTTTCTATTGCATTAATCTCCTCTCTAACCAGCAACGCTACCCCACCTCCTTTTCCTCTCTGTCTATCCTTCCTGAATATTGAATATCCCTGGATGTTCAGCTCCCAGCCTTGGTCACCCTGGAGCCATTCTCCGTTTGTTATTTTTTTCTTCTTTCCTCCCTACGTGTTGAGTCCGACTGCTTCTCTTCTCTGCCTCCTCCCTCACAAACGGACTACTTGCCTTCTCTATTTGAGTCCCTCCCCCCAACCGATCTAGTTTAAAGTCTCCCCAGTAGCCTTTGGAAATCTCCCCGCCAGGATATTGGTTCCCCTCGGGTTCAAGTGCAACCCGTCCTTTTTGTACAGGTCACACCTTCCCCAAAAGAGGTCCTAATGATCCAGAAACTTGAATCTCTGCGCTCTGCACCAGTCCTTTAGCCACGTATTTATCCTCCACCTTGCTCCATTCCTACTCTCACTGTCGCGTGGCACAGGCAGTAATCCTGAGATTGTTACCTTTGTGGTCCTTCTCCTTAACACTCTTTCTAACTCCCTCAATTCTCCTTTCAGGACCCCCTCTCTTTTTCTACCTATGTCACTGGTACCTATATGTACCACGACCTCTGGCTCCTCTCCCTCCCATTTCAAGATATCTTGGACACCATATAACCATATAACAATTACAGCACGGAAACAGGCCCTCTCGGCCCTTCCAGTCCGTGCCGACCATTTGTTTTCCCCTATTGTTAAATAGAATGTTATGGATTTCGGTAAGCCGAAGTGACACGTTCAGTCACATCCCAGACCCTGGCACCAGGGAGGCAAACTACCATCCGGGTCTCCTGACTGCGTCCACAGAATCACCTATCTGAACCCCTAACTATAGAGTCCCCTATTACTGCTGCCCTCCTCTTCTTTTCCTTACCCTTCTGAGCAACAGGGCCGGTCTTTGTACCGGAGGCCCGGTCGCTGTTGCTACCCCCAGGTAGGCTGTGCCCCCCAACAGTACTCAAAGAGGAGTACTTATTGCTAAGGTGTACAGCCACCGGGGTACTCTCTAGTCCCTGCCTCTGCCCCTTGCCTCTCCTAACCGTGACCCACGTTTCTGCCTCCTGGGGTTTTGGAGTGACCACTTGTCTGTAGCTCCTCTCTATGGCTTCCTCACTCTCCCTGACCAGACGGAGGTCATCGAGCTGCTGCTCCAGGTACCGAATACGGTCCATTTGGAGCGCCATCTTGACGCACCTGGCGCAGATGTGGACGTCTGGAGAGTTATCTGACTGCATGACCTCCCACATCTGACATCCAGAACAGTAAACTGCCCTGGCACTCATCCTCCCCCTTACCCTGGATTCAATACAATATACCATACAATGCAAGGATTTTAGCTGAAAGAAATCAGCAGGGATCTGACTGCCAATCAGCTGCTCCCTCGAGTCCTCTTCCACCAATCAGCGGCTCCCTCAAGCCCACTTGTTTTGAACTGCGAGCTGCGAACGGAACGTTGTGGATTTAGGTTCTCCTCCCACCGCTCCTGGGCCTCTGTGAAAACAAGACCCGCGAACGAGTTTTTAAACGTACAGGTCGGACATCGTTCCTCCCACTGTACCGCTCCTGGGCCTCTGTGAAAACAAGCCCCGCGAACGAGTTTTTAAACGTACAGGTCGGACGTCGCTCCTCCCACTGCAGCGCTCCTGAGCCTCTGTGAAAACAAGCCCCGCGAACAAGTTTTTAAACTTACAGGTCGGAAGCAAAGAGTAGGAATTAACGGGTCCTTTTCAGAATGGCAGGCAGTGACTAGTGGGATGCCGCAAGGCTCCGTGATGGGACTCCAGTTATTTACAATATAAACAATTTAGACAAGGGAATTAAATGTAACTTCTCCAAGTTTGCGGATGACACAAAGCTGGGTGGCAGAGTGAGCTGCGAGGAGGATGCTATGAGGCTGCAGGGTGATTTAATAGGTTGGATGAGTGGACAGATCCATGGCAGATGCAGTATAATGTGGATAAATGTGAGGTTATCCACTTTGGTGGCAAGACAGGAAGGCAGGTTATTATCTGAATGGTGTCAGATTAGGAAAAGAGGTGGAACGAGACCTGGGTGTCCTTGTACATCAGTCACTGAAAGTAAGCAGGCAGGTACAGCAGGGAGTGAAGAAAGCAAATGGCATGTTGGCCTTCATTGCGAGAGAATTTGAGTTTAGGAGCAAGGAGGTCCTACTGCAGTTGTACGGGACCACTGTGAGACCGCACCTGGAGTATTGTGTGCAGTTTTGGTCTCCTAATTTGAGACTGGCAGACAGGAAGCAAAGAGTAGGAGTAAACGGGTCCTTTTCAGAATGGCAGGCAGTGACTAGTGGGGTACCGCAAGGCTCAGTGCTGGGACCCCAGCTATTTATATCTTAATGATCTGGATGAGGGAATTGAATGCAACATCTCCAAGTTTGCGGATGACACGAAGCTGGGGGACAGTGTTAGCTGTGAGAAGGATGCTAGGAGGCTGCAAGGTGACTTGGATAGGTTGGGTGAGTTGGCAAATGCATGGCAGATGCAGTATAATGTGGATAAATGTGAAGTTATCCACTTTGGTGGCAAAAACAGGAAAATAGACAATTATCTGAATGGTGGCCGATTAGGAAAATGGGAGATGCAACGAGACCTGGATGTCATGGTACACCAGTCATTGAGAGTAGGCATGCAGGTGCAGCAGGCAGTGAAGAAAGCGAATGATATAACCATATAACCATATAACAATTACAGCACGGAGACAGGCCCTCTCGGCCCTTCCAGTCCGTGCCGACCATTTGTTTTCCCCTAGTCCCATCTACCTGCACTCAGACCATACCCCTCCATTCCCTTCACGTCCATATACCTATCCACTTTACTTTTAAATGTTAAAATCGATCCTGCCTCCACCACCTCTGCTGGAAGCTCATTCCACACAGCCACCACCCTCTGAGTAAAGAAGTTCCCCCTCACGTTACCCCTAAACTTCTGTCCCTTAATTCTCATGTCATGCCCTCTTGTTTAAATCTTCCCTACCCTCAATGGGAAAAGCTTATCCACGTCAACTCTGTCTATCCCTTTCATCATTTTAAAGACCTCAATCAAGTCCCCCCTTAACCTTCTGCGCTCCAAAGAATAAAGACCTAACTTGTTCAACCTTTCTCTGTAACATAGTTGCTGGAACCCTGGCAACATTCTAGTAAATCTCCTCTGTACTCTCTCTATTTTGTTGACATCCTTCCTATAACTAGGCGACCAAAATTGTACACCATACTCCAGAATTGGTCTTACCAATGCCTTGTACAATTTTAACATTACTTCCCTACTCCTATATTCAATGCTCTGATTTATAAAGGCCAGCACACCAAAGGCTTTCTTTACCACCCTATCTACATGCGATTCCACCTTCAGGGAACTATGCACAGTTATTCCTAGATCCCTCTGTTCCACAGCATTCCTCAATTCCCTACCATTTACCATGTACGTCCTATTTTGATTTGTCCTGCCAAGATGTAGCACTTCACACTTATCAGCATTAAACTCGATCTGCCATCTTTCAGCCCACTTTTCCAAATGGCCCAAATCTCTCTGTAGACTTTGAGAATCTACTTCATTATCCACAATACCACCTATCTTAGTATCATCTGCATACTTACTTATCCAATTTTCCACCTCATCATCCAGATCATTGATGTACATGACAAACAACAGTGGACCCAACACAGATCCCTGAGGCACCCCACTGGTCACCGGCTTCCAACCTGACAAACAGCCATCCACCATTACTCTCTGACATCTCCCATTCAGCCACTGTTGAATCCATCTTTCTACTCCGCCATTAACACCCAAAGATTGAACCTTCTGAACCAACCTTCCATGGGGAACCTTGTCAAAGGCCTTACTGAAATCCATATAGACAACATCCACTGCTTTACCCTCATCAATTTCCCTAGTTACCGCTTCAAAAAATTCAAGAAGGTTTGTCAAACATGACCTTCCAGGCACAAATCCATGTTGACTGTTCCTGATCAGACCCTGTTTATCCAGATGCTTATATATATTATCTCTAAGTATCCTTTCCATTCATTTGCCCACCACTGACGTCAAACTAATAGTTCTATAATTGCTAGGTTTATTCTTTGAACCCTTTTTAAACAATGGAACAACATGCGCAGTACGCCAATCCTCCGGCACTATTCCCGTTTCTATGTTAGCATTCATAGCAAAAGGATTTGAGTATAAGAGCAGGGAGGTTCTACTGCAGTTGTACAGGGTCTTGGTGAGGCCACACCTGGAGTATTGTGTACAGTTTTGGTCTCCTAATCTGAGGAAAGACATTCTTGCCATAGAGGGAGTACAGAGAAGGGTCACCAGACTGATTCCTGGGATGGCAGGATTTTCATATGAAGAAAGACTGGGTAGACTCGGCTTGTACACGCTAGAATTTAGAAGATTGAGGGGGGATCTCATAGAGACTTACAAAATTCTTAAGGGGTTGGACAGGCTAGATGCAGGAAGATTGTTCCTGATGTTGGGGAAGTCCAGAACAAGGGGTCACAGTTTAAGGATAAGGGGAAGTCTTTTAGGACGAGATGAGAAAATCATTTTTCACACAGAGAGTGGTGAATCTGTGGAATTCTCTGCCACAGAAGGTAGTTGAGGCCAGTTCATTGGCTATATTTAAAAGGGAGTTAGATGTGGCTCTTGTGGTTAAGGGACAGAGGTTTCGGGGTAACGTGAGGGGGTACTTCTTTACTCAGAGGGTGGTGGCTGTGTGCAATGAGCTTCCAGCAGAAGTGGTGGAGGCAGGATCGATTTTAACATTTAAGAGTTAAGTGGATAGGTATATGGACGTGAAGGGGTATGGTCTGAGTGCAGGTAGATGGGACTAGGGGAAAACAAATGGTCGGCACGGACTGGAAGGGCCGAGAGGGCCTGTTTCCGTGCTGTAATTGTTACATGGTTATATGGTTATATGGATCGGGGGTATGGAGAGAAGGCAGGTACAGTATACTGAGTTGGATGATCAACCTTGATCATATTGAATGGCGGTGCAGGCTCGAAGGGCCGAATGGCCTACTCCTGCACCTATTTTCTATGTTTCTATTGCTATTGAGGGAGTGCAGAGTAGATCCACTAGATTAATTCCCGGGATGGCTGGACTAACATATGATGAATGAATGTGTAGACTGGGCTTGTATTCACTGGAATTTGGAAGGATGAGTGGAGATCTTATAGAAACACTTAAAATTCTTAAGGTGCAGAAAAAATGTTCCTCGTTGGGGAGTCCAGAACCAAGTGTCACAGTTTAAGAATAAGGGGTAGGCCATTTTGAGTTGAGGAAAAACTTCTTCATCCAGAGAGTTGTAAATCTGTGGAATTCTCTGCCACAGAAAGCAGTGGAGGCCAATTTACTGGATGTTTTCAAGAGAGAGTTAGATTTCGCTCTTAGGGCTAACGGAATCAAGGGATATGGAGAAAAAGCAGGAACGGGGTACTGATTATGGATGATCAGCCATGATCATATTGAATGGCGGTGCTGGCTCGAAGGGCCGAATGGCACATATTTTCTATATTTCTAACTCGTGCGAATGGGTGATCCATGGTTGGCGTGAATTTGGTGGGCCGAAGGGCCTGTTTCCCTGCTGTATCTCTAAACTAAACTGTTAACCAGCTCTCAATTCATGCTGCTGTGTCACCCCCAATTCCTGAGCTACATCACTGTGTAGTGGAAATTGCCTTGATGTTCAGAGAATGGTGTTTACCTTGGACTTGAGATGTTAGCCCACCCACCAAAGCAAACTGCACAATCAGAGGTAAGGTAATCAATTGTCCTTGGGTCGGTCTTTGGCTTGCCTGCACTGCCAGTGGCTTTGTGGGGACATATGAGTGAGTATCTGACTCAAAGCTGGAGTAGTTTACTCAGTCCCTCTAGCTTGATCCATTTAGTTAGGGAAGAGCTGCAACTCTGCATTCTCATACAATTGAGATAGCTTTCTGCCTTTGCTTATCAAATATCAGCCCTAAAAATATTCACTGGTCAATGGTTCAATATTGTCATGCTTGCACTGCACAGTGAAATTATTTTCCTTTTGTGGAGCTTTAATGAATCTGCTTAGAGAACCCGTTGAGAAAAAAAAGTTTCACTCTCAACCCTTTAAGAGACAAAGACCTTTTGTATGAAATGGGCAACCCTTTCTTTTTTTAACCGAGAGCCTGAGTTGCAGAAAGGGAAGGTAGACAAAAATGCTGGAGAAACTCAGCGGGTGAGGCAGCATCTATGGAGCAAAGGAAATAAGCAACGTTTCGGGTCGAGACCCTTCTTCAGACTCAAAAAGGGAAGATCCTCCACATCTTCTGTGTCAGGCTTCCTCAGATCTTACATTCTACAATAAAGTTGCCTCTCACTCTCTAAACGCCAATGTTTGCCAGCCTGCTCCATCCAGCCACTCCTACTGAAGCAGCCTCTGAATGATTAAGGATGCGTTGGCTCTGGAGAGGGTCCAGAGGATAATCCCAGGAATTAGTAGGTTAACCTATGATGAGCATTTTTGTCGGCACTGGTCCCGTACTCGCAGCAGTTAAGAAGGATGAGGGGACCCTCATTGAAACATACAGAACAGTGAAAGGCTTGGATAGAGTGGATATGGAGAGGATATTTCCACTAGTGGGAGAGTCTAGGATTAGAGGTCACAGAATTAAAGAATGTTCTTTTAGGAAGCAGGTGAGGAGAAATTTATTTGGCACAGAAGGGTATGGAGGCCAAGTCTGGATATTTTTAAGGCAGAGATAGATAGATTCTTGATTAGTATGGGTGTCAGGGTTTATGGGGAGAAGGCAGGAGAATGGGGTTAGGAGGGAGAGATAGATAAGCCACGATTGAATGGCGGAGTAGACTTGATGTGTCAAATGGCCTAATTCTACTCCTATGACGTATGACTATATGATATTCAGGAGATATGAGGAGATGGCAGGAACGGGGTACTGATTGGGGATGATCAGCCATGATCACATTACTGGCTCGATGGGCCGAATGGCCTACTCCTGCACCTATTGTCTATTGATTCCGATTTAGCACATCATCCAGCTGCTCCCAGCATATTTACAGCATTTAATGAGACCAATGTTCTCTGAAACAAAAGCATTAGCTCCCCACTTTCAGTTTCGATTCCTCTTTCAATAAACAGCAACATTCAGTTAGCTTTCCAAACGGTTTGTTATTTTTATCTACATGTAAACCTATTGGGAATTAGGTCTCCCCTTTTCCCTCATTTCTTGCCCCCTTTCCACCTACATTCCTTTATCTAGCTTCACAATTCACTCCTCTTCTATTCTTGTCTCTCTTTTTTGTCTTTGTATATTTGATCTTTGTCCAACCATTTGCCAATCAAAATCCCCCTCACCTTCTTCTTCTTCTTACATATGGCGTGCACAGTCTAAAGTTGTAGGACAACTTGTTCTATTTCATCTTATTTGATTGTGCACGCCAGGTTGATTGCATTCGTTGAAATAGGGCGTTCAATGTGAAGGTTACAATCTCCCCCCCCCCCTCCCCCCCCATTACCTGTATCCACCTATCACTCACCAAGCTTTGTCCTGGGCCCACCTCTCTTCTAGATTTCTTCACCTCTCCCATCCCCCCACCACAATCAGTCCGAAGAAGGGTCCTGACCTGAAACGTCACCTATCCATATTCTCCAGAAATGCTGCCTGGCCCGACTAATTAACCCAGCACTTTGTATCTTTTTTTTGGATAAACCAGCATTTGTAGTTCCTATGTCTGACTTAATTTCTTACTCTATTTATGCCATCAAACAGTTCAGCAAACGTATTTGGTTCCTTTCCCCAAGACATTTATGTAAATTGTAAAACTTTGAGGCCCAACACTGATCCCTCTGGAACGTCACTCATTACAACTCGAATGCCTAGGAACAAAGGAGATTACAAAAAGTGGTGAGCCCTACCTGGTCCATCCCCAGTACTGACCTCCCCACCATAGAGGGGATCTATAAGAGACATTGCAGCAAAAGGCAGCCAGCATCATAAGGACCCACACCATCCTGGCCACGCTCTCATTTCAATCCTGCCAGGGAATATAAAAACTGTAACATCCAGGTTCAAGAACAACTTCATCCCATATAACCATATAACCATATAACAATTACAGCACGGAAACAGGCCCTCTCGGCCCTTCCAGTCCGTGCCGACCATATGTTTTCCCCTAGTCCCATCTACCTGCACTCAGACCATACCCCTCCATTCCCTTCACGTCCATATACCTATCCACTTTACTCTTAAATGTTAAAATCGATCCTGCCTCCACCACTTCTGCTGGAAGCTGATTCCACACAGCCACCACCCTCTGAGTAAAGAAGTTCCCCCTCACGTTACCCTGAAAACCTCTGTCCTTAATTCTCATGTCATGCCCTCTTGTTTGAATCTTCCCTACCCTCAATGGGAAAAACGTATCCACGTCAACTCTGTCTATCCCTTTCATCATTTTAAAGACCTCAATCAAGTCCCCCCCCTTAACCTTCTGCGCTCCAAAGAATAAAGACCTAACTTGTTCAACCTTTCTCTGTAACATAGTTGCTGGAACCCTGGCAACATTCTAGTAAATCTCCTCTGTACTCTCTCTATTTTGTTGACATCCTTCCTATAACTAGGCGACCAAAATTGTACACCATACTCCAGAATAGTAAGATTAAACGAGAACTTACCAAGTTTGCAGGTTGATCTGTATTTTACGAGGAGGGATTTCGTGAAGACCCCGCCAGCACGCATGCGCAGCATCCTTCAAAGCAGCGGTGTGGAATCACAGAACCAAACCATGACTAAAAAATAGTAAGATGAAACCGTAGAACTACCTGGTTGACCTTATGATAGAGGGTGGGAGCGGTGGGCACGAAATCCCTCACCGCGACTCCTCGTAAAATACAGATCAACCTTCAAACTTGGTAAGTTCTCGTCTTACTATTTTACTTCGGAGTCACGTGAGTGACTTCGTGAAGATTTCAAAGCTCTGTGATTTCACGCCCTGGACAACGTCCATGCTTATCACACTGCCGCCAGTCTGATGGAGGAAGGCTGTTAATGGAGTTCAGTCGAAACTGGCTGAAAAATCAACACAATATATTAATCAAATAAACAACAAACCCCTAAATCGGGGCCAGACATTTACTGAGCGGTACCCAGGATAGCTTATGCGAATGTCGCAGGGGCGGCCAGAGGCTTGTTATAGAACCGTTGAAAGGTTTTTCCCACTGGCCCAGCCCGCTGTGGCGAGAATGTGGTCCATGGGCACCTCCATGGCTCTCGCCGCTGATATGGATGCAGCCCTGGTGGAATGAGACTTAAAAATGTTAGTAGCAACTCCTGCTGCATCCAGCACCACCCTGAGCCACCTGGCGATCGTCTGTGTAGTCACCCGATGATGCGGAAGTTTATGACTGATGAGGAGCCCCTGTTCCTTCATCCTGATAACTCCAGAACTCGGATGTAGTGGTGGAGATGGGTGACTATGCAGAGAGTGTCATCTACAGGGTACGCCCGAAATTCCAACTGCAGCCCATGCGCCCCTGGCCTGTGCTGTTTTAATAATTCTTTGACAAAGAAATTTATTTGACCAGGGGTGGCCACCATGCTGTCCAGTCGCAGTTTCTGTAACGTCTGGGCTCGTTGGGCTGTAGTCAGTGCCATAAGCATCACCACCTTGAGGGTGAGCTGTTTCAATGGTAGCTCATCTATTGGAGCCCAGCTCCTCAGTAGGGTCAGCACGATCCCCACATCCCACGTTACTGTATATCTGGGTCGTGGAGGGTTGGTGTTGAACACTCCCCTCATTAGTTTAGACACCAGGTGGTTGGAGCCGACACCTATATCCCGGTATGAGGACAGCGCACTCCTGGCGCTGTTGATGGCACTGTAGCTGAGGCCAGCATCGAAATGGAGGCCTGCTAGAAACTCCAACACATCAGGTATTGTTGCCGAGTTGGAAGACTTGTTGGTCCGGGCACAGAATGCCTCCCACTTTCTGATTTGGGTGAGGTATTGTTTCCGAGTTGATTCTCGGCATGATGCGGCGATAAGTTCTATGGCTCTTAACAAGATGCCTGCCCGGATGAGTGGTCTTTCAGAACCTGCAGGCCAACAAGTTTAAATGACCATGGCAAGGATGACTGACCCCCCCCCGTAATGGAGTGAGTAATCAATTTGGGATGTTTCCCAATCGCCATCCATGGTTGTTTTAAAATTTCTACAACCATCGGGTACCATGGTTGTGTAGGCCAGTCGGGAATGATCAATATGCCAGTTGCAGAGTCTAGTTTAATTTTCTGCAATACCCGACTGGTGAGGCAGAATGGGGGAAATGCGTAGCAAACCATTTCCACCAATGGATAAAAACGCATCCATTGCTATTGCCACAGGGTCTGGTTCCCACAACACATACACGTTGGTATTCGATGGTTCAGCCTGGACGCAAATAGGTCAATATCTCGTGTCCCAAAATGAGCTATAATATCTCCAAAATTTGGGGGTTCAACATCCACTCAATGTTGTCATTGAAGACACGTGATCTGGTGTCCGCCACTGAATTAAGCTTCCCAGGCAAATAGGTCGCAGTAATCGAAATATTTCTTTCAATGCACCAGTGCCAAATTGTATTAGCCAATTCATCGCAAACTAGCGACCTGATACTACCCATATGATTGATGTAAGCCACTACTGTAGCATTATCTATTCGAAAGCGGACATGTAATCCCGTGAATTAGTACAGTAAGCCCGCAGTCCATGAAATGCCCCCAGCATTTCTATATAGTTTATCCCATGTGACTCCAGGAATGTAGACTCATGAGAGTTCCATCTGCCACCACAACTGGACATCGTATCAGTTGCTCCCCAGCCTGGTGCGCTTGCGTCAGTTAGTAGCACAACATCAGGGTTGCTCACTATAATAGGTCAATGACATTCTTTAATATTATCTACCCACCATTGTAGCTCATTTCTAGCTTCCGGTGGTAACTGAATTGGCCGATCAAAGCGGCCAGCATTTGTTTTTTTAATGCTGTGATTTTTTGATCTTTGTAAATTTCGGTAGTGTAGCGGTCCAAATCGTGCAGCTGGGAATGTAGTTACCAATTTAGAGTTACCAATACCAATAACTTTTGCTGTTTGCCGAATGGTCGGTACCCTGGCACAAGCAAGATTGTGGCACTCTTCTATTATAGCAGTAGCTTTATTAGTTGGGATGATAAACTTCATTAAATTGGTTGTCTAGGGTGAACCCCAAATAATCCATAACCCGTACCGGGTGCAGTTTTGATTTGTCTGGATGGATTACAACCCCAGCTTCTCAAGCAGAGCCTTGGTTGCAGCCACTCCTTGAATTGCCAATTGGAGGGTCTGCCCAACTATAAGGATTTCATCCAATATGCCATCACTATAATCTTGTTGTCGGAGAAGAGCCAATACAGGTAAATACCAATTTGGTAAACAGCCTAGGGCTGTGATGATTCCATTAGGCAATGCACCCTTCCAGACAACTTCAGAATTCCCTGTGAGCCTCAGCGATGGGCACCGTATAGCATGCTTCTTTCATATCGATGCATGCCATAAAGTACCCTGGGTAAAGCATCTGCCTAGCTGTTCCAAAAGTATCCATTTTGAAATGGGTATATTGTACAAAAGTGTTCAACTCAGTTAAATCTATTATAATCCGACATCCCCCTTCTTTTACTGCTGGTGAACATATTAGATTCAAACTCAATAGGTCCATGCTTGGTTATGCCAATTACCCCTTTTTCTGCTCGCCGTATAATTTCAGCATGCCCTGCCTCCACCTCTTTTTGGGATAGAGTAAATTCCTACGAGGCGAATGCTGGGTAGGGGAATTTATACCTCCAACAAATTATATACCCTTGAACACTTTGTAAAATAAACTCATCTGTGGTGACAGTTTTCCCATATGTCCAAGGCAGCCCGCAATCGCCCACCTATTCATGCAGGAGGGATACTACGGCGTGAGAGGAGCCAGACCCCCTTACCTCCATAGTTAACGGCGGTTCCGTACATACGGTGCTTCGGGTGGACGTTATGGAGGTTGACGGGCCGGCGGCCGCATTTTCCATGCAGGCCACTGTTGGCCTTGCCCTAAAAGGTCGTTGTGTTTGTTGAGATGGAGGTAGGTAGGATCTTTGTGCCCTATCCGGCAGCCTTGGTTCACAGGTTGTATTAGGCTGTTGCCGGTGATATGGGTGAAATCTGGCCGATGGAGTTTCATGAGGCCCGCTGTTTTGGCCTCCTTTGTCCAGTCCCTTCACCTGTTTGGACAGGTCTCCAAACAACTGATGCGGCGGTGGAGCGGTAATGGTCGGCACAACCCCGCGAATTTGGGGTTGAGTGTGGGCTATATGGAGCTCTTACGCAGGCAGTTTATCTCATACTGGGCGTTGCATAGGAGTGCCAGTGCATCTTGCTGTTTACTGGACACATTATCCCCGACCAGGGTCCTAGCAAACGCCGTTATGCCCGTGGAGAACCTTTCTCCAAGGTATTATTGAGAACCCGACTCCGGAGTTGGTACGTAATTAGGCAATCAATGGTGCCCGCCAATTCGTGGTGCAGGGGTTCACCTGTCTGGGTGGAAACGGCAAACTTCACTCACCACATCCAGCATATCCTCCTCATGCTCTGGCTCAGCGGTCACTGGCTGTCCCGGGTCGTCTTCAAACACAGCAGCTGGGCAATCATTAATGCTTCTGGCTGGAGACGATGAGGTGCTGAGTGGTGTCCTTGCACGGCTAGTGGATGCTCGCGAGTCCCGCTCTTCTCGTTCCCGGTCCCGCTGGAGGCGTTGCACCACTAAGAGCTCCAACCGCTCTATGCGACCGTCCCTGCTATACGCAGCGGACAAGCCGACTTCCCCAGGCCCTGCGAATTCACTGGGGCTTCCACCAACGGACCACACCCCCTTAGGGTGCTGTCTAGGGTCCAATGGCAGGTCGTCGTGACCTACAGCCCAAGTAGGATCATACGACTCCCGCACGGACTCTCCGCTAGTCTGTCTTCTCCCAGACTGTGGCGGCCCACCTGTCTGATAAGAAGGCAGGTGAGTTGAATCGGCGCCGGCCCCCGGAACCTGGCTCCCCAGAGTCCGTGCAGGCTTACCTCCACTCTTGCCCATCTTTTAGCGTGGAGGCGCATGGTCGGCCGCTCCCCGAGCTGACCGACCGCTTCCTGCTGCCACCACCGCCCTTGACCGCAGCCTGACGGGGTGTGTTGTCGGCGGTATCTGCTCCTGCAGGCCTACACGACGCAGCAGTGATGTTGCCAGACTGCACTATGGCAGATCTCCCTGGCTGTGGTACGTTAATGCACTTTGCAGGGCTCCCCTGTCGTGCGGCTGTCCCCCGGCCCAGCCCCCTCGGGTCTTCTGGAGCTCGGGGAGAGGTTGCCTGTGAAGAACAAGACCCCTTGCCACGTACCTGTATCCCCCCTTCTTCTCTTGGGGGACGGGGCCTCGGAGTCTGGATCCGTTGCATCCATCTCCGGAGCGGTAACCCATTCGGGTGAGTCGGCCCCTAAAGTAGCGGGAGCGCCCGACTTCCGCATTCCTGCCCCCACCATGCGTTGAAGCTGCCGGCGTTCCTTGCAGCTCCGGGGACAAGGGCCGTTGGCTGGCCGCAGCTCAGCTCCTCGACAGCGTCGTCCTCCGGCCCTTGTCCATGCTGTGAAGAAAAAAGGTAATACTTACCTGCCGGTCTTGTGAAGGAGCCGGAGGAGAGAGCGCACTCCCCCCCCCCCCAGCCTGCCGGTGCGAGTGCGCGCGACGATTATTAAATAATTTACTTAATTGAGAAATAACACCATGAAATTGTTGGCTGGAAAATTCTGGTACAGACATTTTGATTTTTTATGAATAAAACATTTTTTTTGAAGTAAAAAATTACCAAAGCATAGGAATTAGGAACAGTAGTGGGGTTGCCTGATACTCTGATGGGTGATCTACCTCCACTCCATTTTCCTCCACAATTCCCGTAGCCCTTCATTCTCTTCACACACACTTCAGTACATTGAGATGTGTGCAATGATCTGACCATGTTTCAAGTACAGATCACTGCTGCTCAATGGATCAAGGGATATGGGTTTTAGATAGGAAAGCAATGCTGAGGAGAAAGATCATTGAATGGCGGGACAGGCACAAGGTGCCAACATCCCCAGTCAGAGAGTCATACAACATGAAACAGGCCCTTTGAGCAAGATCTATGTGTAGGAGGGAACTGCAGGCGTTAGGTTGACACCACAAATTTTGCATTTCCACAAAATGCTGGAAAAACCTAGGTAGTATCTCTGGATAGAAGGAATGGGTGACGTTTTGGGTCGAAACATTTCTACAAACTGTCTTGACTCCAAATGTCACCCATTCCTTCTATCCAGAGATGCTGCTGTCTGTCCCGCTGAGTTACTTCAGCATTTTGTGTCGATCATTGATCAAGATCTACACTAGTCCCACCTACCTGCGCTTGACCCATATGCTTCGTTTGCTATCTCTATCCTTGTCCAAGTGTTGTTTTGGTCCTACTTACAGAAATATCCTTATAATTATGATCTTCGTGCTCGATTTGACGTTCTGGTTTACAAATCTCCTATACCGCAGTGAGATGAGTTACTGAAAGAGTGGTGCATTTCATCATCATTTCCGCCATGGCTCAGCAAGGGCAGAGGAATGGGAAGTTTGGATTTATTATTGGCACATATACCGAAGTTCAAGGAAAAGCTTTGTTTTGCATACTATCCAACCAGATCAGATAATACCATGGATAAATAAAACTAAAAGAAAAGATGCATAACACAGCAAAGAGTAGCCGGAAGCCAGAGGATTGGGAAACTTTCATAGGACAACAGAAGGAAACAAAACTGGCCGAAAAGATGAAGTACGAAAGGAAGCTTGCCAGGAATATAAAGAAGGACAGTAAATGCTTCTTTAGGTATGTTAACGAAAAAAGAGTAGCAAAATGTTATATGGTTAAAGTCAAATGTGGGTCCCTTGAAGGCAGACACGGGTAAAATTATTATGGGTAACAAGGAAATGGCAGAAGAGCTGAATAGGTACTTCGGATCTGTCTTCACTTAGGAAGACAAACAATCTCCCAGATGTACTGGAGGACAGAGGTTCTTAGGGGATAGAGGAACTGAAATAAATTTTCATTAAGTGAGAAATATTATTGGGGAGGCTAATGGGACTGAAGGATGATAAATCCCCTGGACCTGATGGTCTGCATCCCAGGGTCCTCAGGGAGGTGGCTCTAGAAATAGTGGACGCATTGGTGATCATTTTCCAATGTTCAATAGATTCAGGATCAGTTACTGTGGATTGGAGGATAGCTAATGTTATCTCACTTTTCAAGAAAGGAGCGAAAGAGAATTACAGACCAGTTAGCCTGATTTCGGTGGTGGGAAAGATGCTGGAGTCAATTATTAAAGAGGTAATAATGGGGCATTTGGATAACAGTAAAAGGATTAGTCCAAGTCAACATGGATTTATGAAAGGGAAATCATGCTTGACTAATCTTCCGGAATTTTTTTTAGGATGTGACAAGTAAAATGTTTGAAGGGGTGCCAGTGGATGTAGTGTATCTAGACTTTCAGAAAGCCTTTGATAAGGTCCCGCACGGGAGACTGGTGACTAAAATTAGAGCACATTGTATTGGGGGTAGGGTGTTGACATGGATAGAAAATTGGTTGGCAGACCGGAAGCAAAGAGTAGGAGTGAAGGGGTCCTTTTCAGAATGGTAGGCAGTGGCGAGTGGAGTGCCGCAAGGCTCAGTGCTGGGGCCACAACTGTTTACCATACATATTAATGATTTGGAAGAGGGAATTAGGAGCAACACTAGCAAGTTTGCAGATGACACAAAGCTGGGTGGCAGCGGTCATTCAGCATCTGCGGAGACAGAGGCCGCTTGGGCCTTTGGTGCCGGCTGCGGCTGCGCCCGTGTCCCGGCGACGAGCCGCGTGTGGGCGTGTCCGGGAGGAAGTGACGAGCCCTCCAGTCCCGGGCACAGGGTGGCCTCTATTCTAATTGGTCGCCGGGCGGATACCGGCAGTGGTGATTGGCTGCTGGGCGGCGGTAAACTGCTGATTGTGGTCATTGGACGAGCTGAGGTGCGGGACCAGCCTGGGATTGGCCGGAGGTGGAGCTGTCACGTGACAACGCAGAGGGGCGGAAGTCGCGGCGTAATGACGTCGCGGCGTAGTGACGCAATGGTGCAGCGGGGTGGTTTGCGACGTAATTACGCGATGACGCAGTGACGTGATGATGCGGTGGGCGGGTGGGGGCGGGGCTGCGGCCTAGTGGTCGGCGCAGGGATCCGGCGGGTGAGTGAGTGAGTGAGTGAGTTCGGCCCGTTGTAGTAGTGCTGTCTCTGCGGGCGCCGCTCCCTGCCCACGGTCATTGTACGCTCGCCTTCGCTCGGACTACCTTCAGCTTGTGTCGGTGACTGGCCAACCCCGCCCCGCCCCGCCCCTCGGCTGCTCCTTCCCGTTCCGGGTCTCCCCGTTTCTCCGCCCGGCGCCCGCGCTCCCGGCTCTCCTCGAACTCCGCTATCTCCTCTTTCACAGCAAATGCGCATCATTCACTTCCTCAGCCGCACCATCACATCCTCTCCACATTGAGGTGGCTAAGATTAAACACCAAACTCCAGCTGAGGCAGGGCCAGTCATTTCTACAGATTCAGCACGACCTCCTTGTTTATATACGGTATGCCTATATTGTTAAAGACCACAATTGCGTTTGCCTTATTTGCTTTGTAAAGCTGCAATGCGATTTTTGTTCAGGGCGCTCGGTCTGTTGGATCTCCCGGTTGTTAACCTTCCCATTCCCATACTAACCTTTCTGATCCGGGCTGAGCGAGGCCACATAAACTGGAGGAACAGCACACCTCGTGTTCTGTGTGGGTAACTTACAACCAGAGGGTATGAGCATTGAATTCTCCAGCTTCAACTAACAGCCCCCTCCCATACCCCTTCTCTTTCCTGTGCCCCTTCCCCGTCGCAGGGCTGCCAACATTGGGTGAGAGTTGGGGGTGAGAAATTGAGAGAGACCAATTGGTACGGAGCTTTTGCATTTTTCAGCTTGAAATTGTGCAATCTGGTGCATACTGTTGCGAGTCTTTTCTTGAATGCAATATTTATGCTTTAAATTGGAATAGCTGTGAATAAGGTTGGGATAAATTACATTCCTAATTACATTCCACAGTAGAGTCAGGCTCTGATCAACAGGTGCAGCACATGAATGATCTTAGTATATTCAGATTCAGAAATCAGATTATAATCAAAAGCTTGGCCCATGTTGACCAACCTGGGTCTCACTGCCCACTTGGTACTACTCCTGACCCCGACTCCAGTTGCATACCTTCTCTCATTCCTGACCATATAACCATATAACAATTACAGCACGGAAACAGGCCATCTCAGCCCTTCTAGTCCGTGCCGAACACTTACTCTCACCTAGTCCCATCTACCTGCACTCAGACCATAATCCTCGATTTCTTTCCCATCCATATACCTATCCAATTTTTTTTTAAATGATAAAATCGAACCTGCCTCCACCACTTCCACTGGAAGCTCATTCCACACAGCTACCACTCTCTGCGTAAAGAAGTTCCCCCTCATGTTACCCCTAAACTTTTGTCCCTTAATTCTCAAATCATGTCCTCTTGTTTGAATCTTCCCTACTTTCAATGGAAAAAGCTTATCCACGTCAACTCTGTCTATCCCTCTCATCATTTTAAAGACCTCAATCAAGTCCCCCCCTTTAACCTTCTGCCCTCCAAAGAATAAAGACCTATCTTGTTCAACCTTTCTCTGTAACTTAGGTGCTGAAACCCAGGCAACATTCTAGTAAATCTCCTCTGTACTCTCTATTTTGTTGACATCTTTCCTATAATTTGGCGACCAAAATTGTACACCATACTCCAGAATTGGCCTCACCAATGCCTTGTACAATTTTAACATTACATCCCAACTTCTATACTCAATGCTCTGATTTATAAAGGCCAGCACACCAAAAGCTTTCTTTACCACCTCATCTACATGAGATTCCACCTTCGGGGAACTATGCACAGTTATTCCTAGATCCCTCTGTTCAACTGCATTCCTCAATTCGCTACCATTTACCATGTACGTTCTATTTGATTTGTCCTGATCCTGAGTCCAGCCTTACACCTGGTCCCCAATTCTACCCGATCATAGCTGCTTACCTGCTTAGGTTCCCAGTGCTGAACACTCCCATTGCCCCAGCTTTGACTGCACACCTAATACTATTCCAGACCTTGACTCTGGATGCACACTTGGCCTTGCTCCTAGCCTCTCTGCAGTGACAATATATCTGGCCCACACATAAAGCCCCATATCTGACCCCATGGATTTAACCTATTAAGTTCAAGTCCGTAGGTGCTTATCTAATGCGGTAATCCTTTATGGGGCACTTAACGGACCAAATTTTGTGTAACATAATTTGCTACATCAATTGGCTTCATGTTAGTTACTTTGTCAAATAAGTCATCAATTGGTTGAACACAATTTCTTATCAATAAAATTATACTCACTCAGCTGTATAAGTATTCTGTTACCATTTCCTTCATTTTCCTAACAAACTGTCCTGAAGTCATTTTCGCCCCCAATATTTTCAGTATTTTGCTGTCTTCCTCTCAGCTGGGACTTTTCCGAAATGCAAAGTCCAATAACTATATATTTAAGCCATAATATTCTGTTTAATGTGATCTTGAGAGTACATAATATTTTCTGTGATATTCATAACACAACAATGATAAAAATATCTTTATTTTGATTGCACCTACCAACATGCATACATTATTATATTACAGTTAATATGTACTGAGGGCAAATTTTTGTTCCCAATTACTATTACTTTGAAGTGATTGAAATCCAAGTGACGTTTAAATGGCATCAGAAAAATAAAACCTTCGGAATGGATGATACATGGTAAATGGTAGGGAATTGAGGAATGCTGTGGAACAGAGGGATCTAGGAATAACTGTGCATAGTTCCCTGAAGGTGGAATCGCATGTAGATAGGGTGGTAAAGAAAGCCTTTGGTGTGCTGGCCTTTATAAATCAGAGCATTGAATATAGGAGTAGGGAAGTAATGTTAAAATTGTACAAGGCATTGGTAAGACCAATTCTGGAGTATGGTGTACAATTTTGGTCGCCTAGTTATAGGAAGGATGTCAACAAAATAGAGAGAGTACAGAGGAGATTTACTAGAATGTTGCCAGGGTTCCAGCAACTCTGTTACAGAGAAAGGTTGAACAAGTTAGGTCTTTATTCTTTGGAGCGCCGAAGGTTAAGGGGGGACTTGATTGAGGTCTTTAAAATGATGAAAAGGATAGACAGAGTTGACGTGGATACGTTTTTCCCATTGAGGGTAGGGAAGATTCAAACAAGAGGGCATGAATTAAGGGACAGAAGTTTAGGGGTAACGTGAGGGGGAACTTCTTTACTCAGAGGGTGGTGGCTGTGTGGAATGAGCTTCCAGCAGAAGTGGTGGAGGCAGGATCGATTTTAACATTTAAAAGTAAAGTGGATAGGTATATGGACGTGAAGGGAATGGAGGGGTATGGAGGGAATGGAGCAGGTAGATGGGACTAGGGGAAAACAAATGGTCGGCACGGACTGGAAGGGCCGAGAGGGCCTGTTTCCATGCTGTAATTGTTATATGGTTATATGGTTATATGCATTACGTGGTTGGTTGCAGTCAGTATCAGCACAGTTACTATATTAAACTTTGATTCTTCAGATGTCCTGGTTCAAGCTAAAACTAAAGACAAATAATAACCTCCTCACACATTCCCCTGCAAGTATCTATGTCACTCCTTTAAAATATGCCCCTTCTTTGAACAAGCTCTTAAACATCACATCTGAATCAGTTTCCATCTGATTACACTCCTTGAGGATGTTCATCTATGTGTTCAATTAATAAAACGACGAGATTGGGAACATTTCTATTCAACCTGTCAAAGGAATTTGGGGGGGGTTAGAAACAGTCAGTGAGGTAAACAAACATAATAGTTGAGTGGCAAATGACAATAGTGCTACCTGGATATTCAGATTAATAAATTAAGGTTATGTCAACTAATTACAAATCAGGCTAACTACAAATCAATAACATTAGCCAACTCCGAAACACGAAGCGCTGTGCATGAGATCCAGACATCGCGGACAACTGGCCTCTGTTTCCCGCTCAGATCTGGTAGTGCTCTCCGTCTGAACCAGGGGGCGCGGAGCATTTTTGAAAGTGGGGGTGCTGAGTGATCACTGGCCTTGAGGGTGGAGCAACTGAGTGGGGGAGGGTGTGTGGGAGGGGTGCCCCCCCTCCAACAGTGGGGACGTTTTGAAATTTGATGTATTCAAATCATGTTTTAGTGCATTGTAGAAGTATAATTTCACTGTTTTTTGTTTGATGTATTTTTAAGGGGTACGTTTTTCCACTCAAAGGGTGGTGGCTTATGGAACAAGCTGCCAGAGGAGATAGTTGAGGCAGGGACTATCCCAACATTTAAGAAACAGACTGATACATGGATAGGACAGGTTTGGAGGGATATGGACCAAAAGCAGGTAGCGTAGCTGGGACATGTTGGCGGGTGTGGGCAAGTTGGGCCGAAGGGCCTGTTTTCACACTGTATGACTCCATTATACCTCCACCATGCATGAATGCTTCAAAATCAAGTGGTCGAGCTTTATTGCATTATCCTCAAGCATGGAAACATAGAAAATAGGTGCAAGAATAGGCCATTCGGCCCTTCGAGCCAGCACTGTCATTCAATATGATCATGGCTGTTCATCTAAAATCAATACCTCTTTCAAGGGATCAAGGGATATGGGGAAATGTTTTTTCCCCATATCCCTTGATTTAGCTAGCCCCAAGAGCTAAATGTAACTCTCTCTTGAAAACATCCAGTGAATTGGCCTCTACTGCCTTCTGTAGCAGAGAATTCCACAGTTTCACAACTTTCTGGGTGAAGAAAGTTTGTCCTCATCTCAGTCTAAATGGCCTACCCGTTATACTTAAAATGTGACCCCTGGTTCTTGACTCCCCCAACATCGGGAACATTTTTCCTGCAGTTACAGTAAGTGAAAATCTAGCAGGCAAGCAGGATTCTTTCTACAACAACCCCCATTTGAAGGCCTTATCTTCCACTGCTTCCACCCAGTGCTCGGTGCCTACTCCCAGCAGCCACTGGTTGTCCTCCAGCAGAGCCGCAGCCTGGTCCATGCCGGTCACCAGGGCAAATTTGGCATATAGACTCTGACGGCAGCGGCGCAATGCTTCTGACGCCTCTGACGGCCCGGGACTCTTGCACCATGGCCGGAGCTGCAGCGAGCGATTCGCCAGCCTGGCAAACACTCGCCAGCCTCGGCTCCCCGTCAGCATCTGCACCCGCCGCTGCTTCTGTTTCCATCCCTCCCTCAGCCCTGGCTCTCCAACACCCGGGCCCATGCAGTTGATATTAGTTTTGAAATTCTCGTTGATCACAGAATTTCTCACGACAGAGAGTGAGAAATTCTGTGATCAGCGTGAGAGCCAGAGAATTGGGACAGAAAATACGTGAGAGTTGGCAGCTCTGCTGTGGGCACCCATTTATCCCATGCTCTGTCTCCCTTCTCCATACCGTTTCCTGTCCCCATCTTTCCACCACTTCTGGCTTGGCATTTACTCCTCTTCCCTCCTTGCCTGACATCCCTTTGTCTTCTTTTCATCTCTGGCCTTTGTCACTTACTTCTCACATCTGCCAATAAAATCTCCTTCACCTGCAAGCAACTGTCACTTAGAGTCATAGAGTGATACAGTGTGGAAACAATTCCTTTGGCTCAACAATGTCGCAGCTACACTAGTCCCACTTGCCTGCGCTTGGTCCATCTCCCTCCAAACCTGTCCTACCCATGTACCTATCCACTTTAAGGATAATTCAACTGAGAGAATTCAACATTCTTTGTTGTAAGCTACCTAAGCAAAATATGAGGTGCTGTTCCTCCCATTTATGCGTGGCTTCACTCTGGCAGTGGAGGAGGCACAGGAGAGAAAGGTCAGCATTGGAAAGAGTTAAAAATGATTAGCAACTGGAAGATCTGGTAGGCCTTGGCAGACTGAGTGTAAATGTTACACAAAACGGTCACTAAGTCTACGCTTGGTTAGAGGAGGTGCATGTGAACCTTTGTCTCACCTGGAAGGACTGTTGTCCCTGGATGGAATCAAGGGAGGCAGTAGAGGATAGGTGTTGCATCTTTTGCTGTTGCAGGGGAAGGTACTTGAGGAGGGGGTGGTTTTGGTGGGAGGGGAGGAGTGAACCAAAGAGCTGCGGAGGGAGTGGTCTCTGCAGAAGGTGGATATGGGAACATGTGATTAGTGGTGAGACCATGTTGGAGATGATGGAAATGTTGGAGGATGATGTGTTGGATGCAGAGGCTGGTAGGTTAAAGGGTGAGGACTGGGGAGCTCTGTCCTTGTTGCTTCTGGGGGGGGGGGGAAAGAGGAGCAAGAGCAGAGCTACAGGATGCAGCAGAGACCCATCCCGTAGTTAGAATTAGGCCATTTGGCCCATGATGTCTATTCCACCATTCAATCATGGCTGATATATCTCTCCCTCCTAACCCCATTCTCCTGCCTTCTACCCATAACCTCTGACACCCGTACTAATCAAGAATCGATCTATCTCTGCCTTAAACATATCCACTGATTTGGCCACCACTGCCTTCTGTGGCTAAGAATTCCACAGATTCACCACATTTGACTAAATAAACTTCTCCTCATCTCGTTCCTAAATTAACGTCCTTGAATTCTGAGGTTATGACCTCCAGTCCTAGACTCTCCCACTAGTGGAAATTTCCTCTCCACATCCACTCTATCCAAGCCTTTCACTATTCTATATCTTTCAATAAATCCCCCCTTCATTCTCCAACAAGTACAGGCCTATTGCCGACAAACGCTCATCATAGGTTAATCCACTCATTCCTGGGATCATTCTTGTAAACCTCCTCTGGACCCCCTCCAGATCAAGCACATCCTTCCTCAGATATGGTGCCCAAAATTGCTCACTATATTCCAAATGTGGCCTTACCAGCAACTTATAGAGTCTCAACATTGAATCCCTATTTTTTTATACAATCCATCTTGAAATAAATGGTAGCATTGAGTTGGCTTTCTCTACTACTGATTCGACTTGCAGATTAACTTTTTGAGAATCCTGCACCAGCTCTCCCAAGTCCCTTTGCACCTCTGATTTCTGGATTCCCCATTAAGAAAATAGTCTACGCCTTTATTCCTATTACAAAAATGCATGACTCCACACTTTGCTGTACTATATTCTATCTGCTACTTTTTTGTCCTCTCTCTCAACCTGTCCCAAGTCTTTCTGCAGAGTCCCTGTTTTCTCTACACTACCTGCCCTTACACCTATTTTCGTATCATCCGCAAACTTTTCCACAAAACCTTCAATCCCCTCATCCAAATCATTAATATACAACGGGAAGCCCAGCACCGACCTCTGCGGAACTCCACTAGTCACTGGTAGGCAACCACAAAAAGCCCCCTCTATTGCCACTCTTTGTTGTCTGCCATCCAGCCAACCTGCTTTCCATGCTGGTATCTGCCCTTTGATACTGTTGGCTCTTAGCTTCCTGAGCAGCCTCACGTGTGGCACCTTATAATCATAATCATAATCATACTTTATTAGCCGAGTATGTTTTGCAACATACGAGGAATTTGATTTGCTATACAGTCATACCATTAAAAAGCAACAAAACACACAAAGTACATGTTAACATCAACATCGACCAAAGTGACTCCTCCACATTCCTCACTGTGATGGAAGGGAAAAAAAGTTCAATCTCTTCCCTTCTTTGTTCTCCCGCGATCGGGAGCCTCGAGCCTTCCGTTGACGGGACATTCTTGGCTCCCGTTGCCGGTGGCGTTCGGAGCGATCAAGCTTCTGCATCGGGGGGATGTCAGCTATCCCGCGCCGGACGATCTGACCCCGGGTCGGCTCTGGTCGGACCTTCTGCATCATTTGGAGCTTCCCGACTTCGGTCTCTACCCGAGACTGCTTGCTCCTCGATAGTGAAATCCGCAGGCCGTGGTTGGAACGTCGATCCCAGGCAAGGGAATGACTCCAATGGTAGGTCCACGTCCTGGCAGCTGGGTTCAAAGCCAATCCCGAGCTAGACCGCGAGCTCCATGATGTTAGGCTGCCGAGCGACCGGAGATACGATCCGGAAAACGATCGCATCTCCGGCAAGGGAAGAGATTGAAAAAAAGTATCCCCCGGCCTCCTTCCCCACCCCCTCCCTCACCCCCACATAAAACAAACCAGAGAACATTAACACAGACTTTTAAAACACACTAAAAAAACAAAAAAAGATGAAAAGACTGTTGGTGAAGCAGCCTTCGTGCGGCGCCCCCTGGTGGTAATCATTAACAAAGGTTTTCTGAAAATCTAAATAAACAACACCTACTGACTCTATTTTTTAAAGAAGGAACTGCAGATGCTGGAGAATCGAGGGTACACAAAAAGCGACAAAGTTTTAAAGAAGGAACTGCAGATGCTGGAGAATCGAGGGTACACAAAAAACGACAAAGTTTTAAAGTTTTGCACCCGCTGAGTTTCTCCAGCTTTTTGTGTACCTACTGACTCTATTTTGCATGTCCTGCTATTTACATCTTCAAAGAATTCCAGCAAATTTGTCAAGCAAGTCAAATCCATGCTGACTGGCCTCTTTATCGTGAACTTCTAAGTACTCTGTAACCTCATCCTTTATAATGCATTCTAAAATCTTACCAACCACATAAGTCAGACTAGCTGTCCTATAATTCCTATTATTCTGCTTTGCTCCCTTTTTGTGCAGCGGGGTAATATTGGCAATTTGTCCAATTCTCTGGCTTCCCACTAATCCTTACTATGTTATACGCCATCTCTTTTAGTTTTATACTTCCCTTGACAGCCAATGTTGCGTCTTTCTCCCACTAGAATCTTTCTTCCTCTTTGGAATGATAAGATCCTGCATCTTCCGGATAATTCCCAGGGATTCCTGCCATTGCTGTTCTACTGGCAACCCTGCTAGGGTCCTTTTCCAGTCAACTTTGGCCAGCTCCTACCTCATGCCTCTGTAGTCCCCTTTGATAGGTTGCAATATCGACACATCTGATTTCACCTCTCCCTTTAAAACTTATCATGTTGTGGTCTCTACCTCCTATAGGTTCCTTTACCTTGAGTTCCCTTATCAAATCCGGTCATTACATAACACTAAATCAGAATTGCCTTTTCCCTGGTAGACTCCACTACAAGCTGCTCTAAGAATACATCTCAGAGGCACTCTACAAATTCCCTTACTTGGGGTCCAGTACCAACGTGATTTACCCAGTCTACCTGTATATTGAAATCTCCCATGACCACCATAGCATTGCCTTTTTTACATGCCAATTTTATCCCCTGATGTAACATTCCCAAAATCCTGGCTATGAGGGACACAGCCATGACAGAAAGGAGGGACTATGTTCAAGGGTGGAAAGTATAACTTGCCAGGCTTTGTCCCACACCCACCTTTCCAGCTTCCTCCCCCCCCACCCCCCCACAATCAATCCAAAAGAGGGTCTTGACCTGCAATGTTGCCTAACCATTCCCTCCACATGTGCTGCCTGACCCACTGAGTTACCCCAGCACTTTGTGTTTTGCTGCCATTTTCAATTACTTGTGCACTTGAACCCCAGGAGCCTTTCAGATGAGTATCCTTTCTTATTGTATTATCTCTCGTCATTCTATCTATCATCTTCATCTCACCATAAGCTCTTCCCTTTCTACTGGCATGTTTGAATCTGTCTTCTGTCCATTTCACAATACTGCTAAGTTTTGTGTTATCAGCAAATTTTAAAATCATGGCATGCATGATCTAGGTCCATAATATAGATTTTTGAAAAGCAAGGGCCCCCAACATTGAAACCTGCGAATACCACTGTCCAATCTCCTCCAATCCAAGAAACGGCATTTATCATGCCAGTCGCTAAGTCAACTATATGCCTTGGTATCAATAATGCCTCTGCCCTTTTATGCAAGATGGACGCATAACGATAGCAACTCCACATGGAGGATAGGCACAAAGTGCTGGAGTAACTCAGCGGGACAGGCAGCATCTCTGAAGAGAAGGATTGGGTAGCTGAACTCTCGTCGGAGAGAGGAGGAGAATTTCTTCAAGGTAGACATTGACTATATTTCACAGTGGAGCAGACAAAATGTGTATGAAGGAACTGCAGATGCTGGTTTAAACCATAGATAGACACAAAATGCTGGAGTAACTCAGCTGTGCAGGCAGCATCTCTGGAGAGAAGGAATGGGTGAAAACAACATGGAAGATGTTCCATCTGGTTATTCAAAAAATAGTTGAAGATAACTTCAAAAAAGTATATCATTGTATAAAAATGGGAGTCAAGAAGTTCACCAAGGAATTCCAATATGAACAGGAAAAGCGTGGAAAGATTAGAGGATGAAGCAAAATCATCAACAAATGTCAAGTTGAGTTTCTTGTCATTTGCACAAGTATAGTGCTGTACAGGTACAATGAAAATAGCTTGCAGCAGCATCACAGACAGATAGACTCAGGCAACACAAAGAAAGAAAGTATGTATAAATTATTTAAATTCTACAGGCCAGTGAAAAGAAAAAGACAGCTAAAAATAAGATATTATGAAATGAGTCCACGTGATGCTAGAGGTGGTCCATAGTGTTTGGTTGTGGTAGGATTAAGGTTGTGCAACCTGATGGTTGTAGGAAAGTAGCTCTTACTGAACATGGTAGTGTGCGACTTCAGGCTCCTGTACCTCTTGCCTGATGGCAGCAACAAGAAGTATGGCATATGGCCAGGTTGGTGTGGATCATTAGTGATAAATGCTGCATTCTTGGGACAGTGCCTCATATAAATGATAGGGGGAGTTGTGCCCGTTATGTACCGGGCTGAGCCACCACCCTTTCCATGTCTATGAAATAGTGTGCTAATTGTTGTGTGATGTGTTGCTCTCGTCCTTTCCTGCAGTGGAGTGGCTTGCTTGCGATGCCAGAACACTCCGATGTTCGTTTATCTCCCGAGGAGCGTGTGCGGGCCCTCACAAAGAAAGGAAGCTCTGTCGACATCAACGATGATGTCCCTCTGCGGAGGTACTTCCGCTCTGGTGTTGAAATGATTCGCATGGCTGCGGTGTATGTGGATGAAGGCAATCTGGAAAGTGCGTTCGTGCTTTACAATAAATACATCACGTAAGTTCAACAATCCCATTGCCCTATGTTGCAGTTCTGGCGTTGTGTACTATCTGTAGGGCGTTCTGCGAGTTTGGTAACCAGCTTGGAGGGGATGATTGTGTTAAATGCCGAGCTGCAGTCAATGAATAACAGCCTGACATATGAGTTTTTGTTGTCCAAGTGGTCCAGAGCGGAGTAGAGGGCCAGCGAGATTGCGTCCACCGTTGATCTGTTGTGGCGGTAAGCGAACTGCAGTGGGTCCAGGTTTTTGTCGAGGTATGAGTTGATTTGCGCCATGACCAACCTCTTGAAGCACTTCATCACCACAGGCGTTAGTGCCACAGGTCGATAGTCATTGAGGCACTTCACCTTGCTCTTCTTGGGCACCGGTATTATTGATGCCCTTTTGAGGCAGGTGGGAACCTCAGACCTCAGAAGAGACAGGTTGAAAATGTCCGTAAAAACTCCAGCCAGTTGGTCCGCACAGGTTTTTAAAACACGACCAGGTATGCCATCAGGTCCGAGACGCTTTTCGAGGGTTCACCCCTCTGGATTTCCTGACGTTGGCCTCTGTGACTGAGACTGAAATACCATCATAGCGAATGGGGGCTCGGGAAGGCACATCGGTGTTCTCCCTATCAAAGCGTGCGTAAAACGCATTGAGCTCATCAGGGAGTGATGTATCGCCGACATCCGAGCTGCCTCCTGGTTTCGCCTTGTAGGAGGTGATTGCATTCAGGACCCGCCACAGCTGCCGAACATCTGTCTCATCCTCCAGTTTGGAGCAGAACTCCCTTTTGGCCTTTTTGATGGCTTTACCAAGGTCGTATCTGGACTTCGTGTAGACCACTGTATCATCAGACATGAATGCCCAGTGTCTGGTCTTCAGAAGAGTGCGGATCTCAGAGTTCATCCAAGGTTTCTGATTGGGAAACACTCGGAAGGTTTTTGTAGGGATGCAGTCCTCCACACATTTCTTAATGAAGTCTGTAACGACTGTGGTGTATTCATTCAAGTCCGTTGCCAAGTCCTTGAACATTGCCCAGTCTACAGACTCCAAACAGTCCAGTAGTTGTTCCTCTGCTCCCCCCTCCCCCCCCCCGACCAGCACTGTACTGTCCTCACCTCTGGGGGTGCGCTCTCTAATTGCTGCCTGTAGGCAGGAAGAAGCAGCACCGCAGTATGGTCGGATTTACCGAAGTGAGGGCAAGGGATAGAGCGGTAAGCATTCTTGATGGTGGTGTAGCAGTGGTCGAGGGTGTTTGGTCCCCTGGTGCAGCAGGAGACATGTTGGTGGAAGTTAGGGAGCAATTTCTTAAGATTTGCCTTATTGAAGTCCCCAGCAATGGTGGTAAAAGCCTCAGGGTAAGATGTCTGGTGTTTATTGACCACGGCGTGCAGCTCCTCCAGTGCCAGAAGGACGTCTGCGTGGGGTGGGATGTAGACCGCGGTCAGGATGATGAAGGTGAATTCCCTCGGCAGGTAGAAGGGACGGCACTTCACCGCCAGATGTTCGAGATGTGGAGAGCAGGAGTTGGACAGGACTGCCACGTCTGAGCACCACGCAGAGTTGACCATGAGGCAGACACCCCCTCCTCTCCCTTTCCCCGATGCCAGTGTATGGTCCATGCGGTGGTTGGAGAACCCTTCAGGCTGGACCGCTGAGTCTGGGGAGCTGGGGGTGAGCCATGTCTCTGTGAAACAGAACACAGAGCATTCCCTCAGCTCCCTTTGATAAAGCAGTCTTGCCCTTAAGTCCTCCACTTTATTTTCAAGGGACTGTACATTAGGATATAGGATAGTAGGATATTTGACCTTTCACTAAAGTACATAGGGTAGAAGGGAGAGGGGGCCGAAGTCCCCTGTGCTTCAGTCTGACCTGAAGTCCTGCCCGCCGGCCACGTTTTCGGACACAATGGAGGCTTCCCCTTTGTTTCCAGGTACTGGATTGACTACCTGCTGTTTCTGCAGACCTGCGCTGGAACGGGAATTCCCACACAGATGGCAGCTCCAGCTCCGTAACGAATGCTCTGTATGCTCAGAGTCAGCAGCTCCAGCTTCATTTTTTCTGGGATATCCAGCCCATCGGCTCTGGAGGTCATCCCGGGGTTTCCAGGTACCGTACCTGGGATCCTCAGCCGGGTCGGGGGTTTTACAGCCAGCATGGGAAAGTTTAAAGTCCGGGGCTCCCGCAGCTGCGGGAGATCGCAAAATTTCCAGCGCTTTCAGCTGCCCAAGCAGCCTGTCTGAAACGGCACCGATTACTGCCGTTTCCCCGATGCAGGTGAGTTGATAGAAGTTGTAGGTAATTCTTTTCTGTTCTGGTGCTCCGCAAAAGTCGCCGCAGGCAGGCGCCATCTTGTTCAAGTTATGTACACTACAGCACCATCTGCAAATTTTCCTTCAAGACGGAGCAGTTTGGAGTTTGTGCAATTGTGTGCATGGCTCAAGTGCTGGTGGAGATCAGAGAATGGAGAAATATTGAAGCAGTGTTGGAAACTTTTCTGACACCCATATGGCACCCATACTATTCAAGAAGCTATGGTCTGTATGGCTTAAAACGTGGTGACAACGATAGAGTCGTTTTTGTTGCTGCTCTGGAGGAAAATTTGGTTGCTCGCTCAAAGCATGATGTACGGCTTGGATATCATACTCCTGACCTGGAGAATAGTGTGAATGAGTCATGTATGTCAGATGTGAGCAGATAGTTCCATCAGAGGAGACGCAATAGGAAGAACACTACTTGGAGAATGACCTGTGGCATTTAATCCCATGTAAAATCTGTACAAACAGCTTCACACCCCAAAAAAAAACAATCTTCACCCTGCAACGGTGATACAATAGTATCAGTATCCGTTCATAATTTCAAATATTACCTTACAAATTCAATCCGTCACATTGAATAAGGTCATACGGTCGGGTAGAATTAGGCCATTTGGCCCATCAAGTCTATGCCATTCAATCATGGCTGATCTATCTCTCCCTCTTAACCCCATTCTCCTGCCTTCTCCCCATAATCTCTAACACCTGTACTAATCAAGAATCTATCTTTCTCTGCCTGACCACTGACTTGGCCTCCACAGCCTTATGTGGCAAAGAATTCCACAGATTCATCACCCTTTGACTAAAGTAATTTCTCCTCATCTCCTTCCTAAAAGAACGTCCTTTGATTCTGAGGCTATGGCCTCAAGTTCTATACTCCTCCACTAATGAAAACATCATCCCCACATCTACTCTATCCATGCCTTCAGTGAGGCCCCCCCTCATTCTTCTAAAATCCAGCGAGTACAGGATCAGCGCCGACAAATGCTCATCATAGGTTAACCTACTAATACCTGGCATCCTTATTGTAAATGGTATCTCATGGGGAGTGTTGTAGAGCAGAGGGATCTAAGAGCATCCTTTGTGGCTTCAGCTCTGTGACAATGATCAGAGAATCTATTGACCAAAATATATTGAGTGCCTCGAATACCGAACCGACTCTCCGCTCTTCCTCAAAGTAATGCCTTAGAGTCTCTGATATCTGCCTGCGGACAGATTAGGCTTTGGGTTAACATAGCATGTGAACGATGGTAGATTGATACAAAATGCTGGAGTAACTCAACCGGACAGGCAGCATCTCAAGAGAAGGGATAGATACATAGATAATAGGTACAGGAGTAGGCCATTCGGCCCTTCGAGCCACCACTGCCATTTAATGTGATCATGGCTGATCATCCACAATCAGTACCCCATTTCTGTCTACTCCCCATGTCCCTTGATTCCGCTAACTCTAAGAGCTCTATCTCTTGAATGCATCCAGTGTATTGGCCTCTACTGCCTTCTGAGGCAGAGAATTCCACAAATTCACAACTCTCTGTGTGAAAAAGTTTTACCTCATCTCAGTTCTAAATGGCCTACCCCTATTCTTAAATTGTGGCCCCTGGTTCTGGACCCCCAACATCAGGAATATGTTTCCTGCATCTAGCGTGTCCAGTCCCTTAATAATTGTATATGTAAGACCCCCTCTGATCCTTCTAAATTCCAGTGAATACAAGCCCAGTCGCTCCGTTCTCTCATCATATGACAGTCCCGCCATCCCGGGAGTTGCTCTTGTGCTGCACAATGGGACGGTCATCTGGTGACAAGGAGGCAAGAATGCAGTAAGTTCAGCAGTAACATACCCAGAGATTATTTGGAACATGTGGCCACACAAGTTATTTGTATCACAAACATACAGATGTAACTGTAGTTACAGGTGAAGTTGAAAGGAAATGCAGATCACAGAAAGGAATTGCTGCCATACCACTTTGTGTGCATTTACTTCTTTCATTCTCCTGCAACCACTAAGTCATTCTTGTTTTTCAACTTGCTGTGCAGATTGTTCTTGGAAAAGGTACCTAAACACCGGGATTATAAAACCATTGTCGTACCAGAAAAAAAGGAAACTCTAAAAGTAAGTGAATCACTTCCTTTGGTGCTTGATTGCACAGAGTTGAGTTGCTGCCTTACAATGCCAAGGACTTGGGTCCGATCTTGACCGCGGATGATGCAAGTGCGGAGTTTGCACTTTCTCCCTGCGATCACATTTTCCCCCCGTTCTCCAGTTTCCTCCCACATTCCAAGGGCGTGCAGGTTTGTCGGTGAATAGGCTTCTGTAAGTTGTCCCCAGCATGTAGGATAGAACGAGTGTAAGGGTGATTGTTGTACATTTTCCCTGCATCTAGCTTGTCCAGTCCTTTTATAATTTTTCTGTTTCTATAAGATCCCACTCATCCTTCTAAACTCCAATGGATACAAGCCTAGTCTTTTCAATCTTTCCTCATATGACAGTCCCACCATCCCAGGGATCAATCTCGTGAACCTACTCTGCACTGCCTCAATCACAAGGATGTCCTTCCTCAAATTAGGAGACCAAAACTGTACACAACACTCCAGATGTGGTCTTACCAGAGCCCCGTACAACTGCAGAAGAACCTCTCTACTCCTATACTGAAATCTTCTTGTTATGAAGGCCAACATTCCATTAGCTTTCTTTATTGCCTGTTGTACCTGCACGCCAACTTTCAGTGACCGGTGTACAAGGACACCCAGGTCTTGCTGTACCTCCCCCTTACCTAACCTAACCCCATTGAGATAATAATCTGTCCCCTTGAACATGAAGAAAGACTGAACATTTGTCCAGCACGACAGGACCTGCCTGCTGCTGGAATGAAACGAGAATCAGGCCTAGAGAGCTCTTCACCGATGACTTCTCCACATTTCAGATTTTAATGTGATAGGACAAGAAAATCCAATACTCGCAGGCGCTGTTGCAGCTCATAAAACCCACATGAGAAGGAGAAGGTTAAATTGGAAGTGGCAGTGATGCAGTTGAACAAAAGGGATTATGAAGGCATGAGAGAGGAGCTGGCCAAGGTAGACTGGAAACGGATACTAGCCGGAACGATGGTGGAACAGCAATGGCAGGAATCTCTGGGCATAATCCGGAAGACACAGGATCATATCATTTCAAAAATGAAGAAAGATTCTAAGCGGTGTAGGGGGCAACCGTGGCTGACAAGAGAAGTTAGGGATAGAATAAATCGAAAAGAAAAGATGTATAACACAGCAAAGAGTAGCCGGAAGCCAGAGGATTGGGAAACTTTCATAGGACAACAGAGGGAAATAAAACGGGCAATACGTGCTGAAAAGATGAAGTACGAAGGGAAGCTGGCCAGGAATATAAAGAAGAACAGTAAAAACTTATTTGGATACGTTAAGGGAAAAAGAGTAGCAGTCAAAAGTGGGTCCCTTGAAGGCAGACACGGGTGAAATTATTAAGGAAATGTTTAGGATGTGCTGAAGCTGTAGTGGCTAAGATTCTAGATTTGTAACACAGATGCGCAGAAGTGGAATTCAAATCCAATTACCGCAGACTTTTATGTTAATAAGTAAGTTGGCCTCAATAAGTTGGCCTCAGTGAGGTCACGGTGGCTCAGCGGTAGAGTTGCTGCCTGACAGCGAATGCAGCGCCGGAGACCCGGGTACGATCCCGACTACGGGCGCTGTCTTTTAAAAAAATATATATCTTTATATATTAGAGTTACATCAGTGTACATCCCTTATATTGTATTACACTCATTGTACCCCTTAATTTTTTTAAGGCTTTAGAAAAGAGAGAAAAGAGAGAGAAATACCAGCAAAGAAAGTAGAAAAGTGAAAAAGAGATGTGAAAGTGCCAAAGGGAAAGGAAACCCTTGAAGAGTTAGAGACCAGAGATTAAGAGATAGACCTTGGAGAGGAAAAAAAAAGAAAAGGGGAAAGACAGAGGAAGAAAAGAAGAAAAGCCAGTTACTTTATTATAAAACATTTCGCAAAAGGAATCTACCAACTCGACAGTTTTTTTTCCCCCTTTACCAAGACCCGACACCGGTACCTTTTTGAGGTGTTTTTGCACCTTATCCTTGTAATAGATTTATAAATGCAGACCACTCCTGCTAGTCGGAGTCTCATATCTTCCAAGTGTAGTGTTTCGAACATAGTTGAAATCCACATATTAACTGTTGGTATAGGAGAATGTTTCCAGAATTTTAAGATTAGCTTTTTTTCCAGTTATTAAGCCATATTCAAATAGAGTCTTTTGAAACACATTTAATTCAGGGCTATCTTCCGATATCCCGAAGATAATCCAGACTGCTTTTGGAGTCAGTTTTATTTTTAATATTTTTGTGAAAATTTCAAAAATTTCAGTCCAAAATGTTTGAATTTTTGTACAAAAGACAAATGAGTGCGCTATATTAGCTTCTTGACATTGACATTTATCACATATAGGTGAGACATTGGGAAAAAGGTTACTTATTTTAGTTTTTGAATATAATTTGTGTATTAAGGTGTGTCTTACATTAATTGAACATTTATGCACATTTAATAAATATTCTTCCCACCTTTCTTTGGGAATTTTTATACTTAATTATTTTTCCCAGTCTCTCCTGATACCTTCTGTTGTTGGTATTTCTGCATTTAGAATAATATTATATATATATATGATATTAGGTTTGCTGATTCTGCCTTTGTATTCATTACTTCTTCCAGTAAGTCTGGAGGCATATTGTGATAATCTTGTGCGTATTTTTTCAGATAGTCACAGATTTGGAAATATTTAAAATACTGATTGTTTCCAAAATTGTATTTTAGTTGTATTTGTTTAAATGATAATAGTTTTCCCAATTCATACACATCTCTGAAGATTTTAATTCCAGCTCTTTCCCATTGTATAAATGCTTTATCTATAGTTGAAGGTTTAAATGAGGGATTTATACCGATAGGAGATAAGAGAGATAACTTTCTTAATTTTAAATTGTGTTTTATTTGTTTCCAAATTCTAATTGTGCTGTATATAATTGGAATATTGTTGTAATTTATATTATTCATCGATATTGAGAAGGATTGCTCCAATATTATAAGGAGAGCAAGGGTACATAAAAAGCTGGAGAAACTCAGCGGGTGCAGCAGCATCTAAGGAGCGAAGGAGATAGGCGACGTTTCGGGTCGAGACCCTTCTTCAGACCCTTCTTATAAGGAGAGCAATCCTCTTTCTCTATAGTCGTCCAATCCGGTTGCTGGGGAGAGTTATCCAGCAATTGGATCATGTTTCTGATATTTACAGACCAGAAGTAATACATAAAGTTGGGAGTGCTACTCCCCCTACTACTTTGGGTTTATTCAGATGAGCTCTTTGTATTCTGTGGAATTTATAATCCCAAATAAAATTTGTGATATCTGAGTCCAGTTTAAAAAAACCCCAACTTTTTGGTATATTGGAATAGATTGGAACAGGTATAAAATTTGTGGTAGAAAAATAATTTGTATGGCATTTATTCGGCCTATTAAGGACAACAGAAGCGTTTTTCCAAATTTAATCAAGTTATATAGTTTCTTAAGTAGAGGGTTATAATTTTCGTCAAACATATCTTGAAATCTTCTAGTAATTTCGATGCCCAAGTATTAAAATTTTTCCATAGCTATTTTGAAAGGAAACTTAAAAGATGCGTAGAGTCTTTCGGTTTTATTGACATGATTTCACTTTTATTCAAATTTATTCTATATCCTGAGAATAGAAACATAGAAACATAGAAAATAGGTGCAGGACCAGGCCATTCAGCCCTTCGAGCCTGCACCGCCATTCAATATGATCATGGCTGATCATCCAACTCAGTATCCTGTACCTGCCTTCTCTCCATACCCCCTGATCCCTTCAGCCACGAGGGCCACATCCAACTCCCTCTTAAATATGGCCAACAAACTGGCCTCAACTACCTTCTGTGGCAGAGAATTCCACAGATTCACCACTCTCTGTGTGAAAAACGATTTTCTCATCTCGGTCCTAAAAGACTTCCCCCTTATCCTTAAACTGTGACCCCTTGTCCTGGACTTCCCCAACATCGGGAACAATCTTCCTGCATCTAGGCTGTCCAACCCCTTAAGAATTTTGTAAGTCTCTATGAGATCACCCCTCAATCTTCTAAATTCCAGCGAGTACAAGCCGAGTCTATCCAGTCTTTCTTCATATGGGAGTTGTGCCATCCCAGGAATCAGTCTGGTGAACCTTCTCTGTACTCCCTCTAAGGCAAGAATGTCTTTCCTCAGATTAGGAGACCAAAACTGTATGCAATACTCCAGGTGTGGCCTCACCAAGACCCTGTACAACTGCAGTAGAACCTCCCTGCTCTTGTACTCAAATCCTTTTGCTATGAATGCCAACATACCATTTGCTTTCTTCACTACTTTCGGTGCCTACTTTCAATGACTGGTGTACCATGACACCCAGGTCTCGCTGCATCTCCCCTTTTCCTAATCGGTCACCATTCAAATAATAGTCTACCTTCCTGTTTTTGCCACCAAAGTGTTTTGCCACCTCACATTTATCTGCCATGCATTTGCCCACTCACCCAGTCTATACCAAATCATCCTGCAGCCTCCTAGCATCCTCCTCACAGCTAACACTGCCTCCCAGCTTCGTGTCATCCGCAAACTTCGAGATGTTGCATTTAATTCAATCGTCCAAATCATTAATGTATATTGTAAATAGCTGGGGTCCCAGCACTGAGCCTTGCGGCACCCCACTAGTCACTGCCTGCCATCCTGAAAAGGACCCGTTCACTCCTACTCTTTGCTTCCTGTCTGCCAGCCAGTTCTCTATCCACATCAATACTGAACCACCAATACCGTGTGCTTTAAGTTTCTATACCAATCTCTTGTGTGGGACCTTGTCGAAAGCCTTCTGAAAGTCTAGATATAACACATCCACTGCTTCTCCCTTATCCACTCTACTAGTTACATCCTCAAAAAATTCAATAAGATTCGTCAGACATGATTTACCCTTCATAAATCCATGCTGACTTTGTCCAATGATTTCACCACTTTTGCGCTGCTATCCCATCTTTAATAATTGATTCTAGCAGTTTCCCCACTACCGATGTTAGACTAACTGGTCTGTAATTCCCCGTTTTCTCTTTCCCTCCCTTTTTAAAAAGTGGGGTTACATTAGCTACCGTCCAATCCTCAGTAACTACTCCAGAATCTAAAGAGTTTTGAAAAATTATCACTAAGGCATCTGCTATTTCTAGGGCTACTTCCTTAAGAACCCTGGGATTCAGCCTATCTGGCCCTGGGGATTTATCGGCCTTTAATCCATTCAATTTACCTAACACCACCTTCCGGCTAGCCTGGATTTCACTCATTTCCTCCATCTCATTTGACCCGCGATCCCCTGCTATTTCTGGCAAATTATTTATGTCTTCCTTAGTGAAGACAGAACCAAAGTAGTTATTCAATTGGTCTGCCATGTCCTTGTTCCCCATGATCAATTCACCCGTTTCTGACTGCAAGGGACCTACATTTGTTTTAACTAATCTTTTGCACTTTAAAACTTTTGCAGTCAGTTTTTATGTTTCCTGCCAGTTTTCTGTCATACTCCATTTTCCCTTTCCTAATTAAGCCCTTTGTCCTCCTCTGTTAGTCTCTGAATTTCTCCCAGTCCTCTGGTAGGCTGCATTTTCTGGCTAATTTGTACACTTCATCTTTTTCTTTGATACTATCCCTGATTTCCCTCGTTATCCACGGATGCGCCACCTTCCCTGATTTATTCTTTTCCCATACTGGGATGAACAATTGTTGTAGTTCATCCATGCAGTCTTTAAATGCCTTCCATTGCATATCCACCGTCAACCCTTCAAGAATCAATTGCCAGTCCATCTTGGCCAATTCACTTCTCATACCCTCAAAGTTACCTTTCTTTAAGTTCAGGACCTGTGTTTCTACATTAACAATGTCACTCTCCATCCTAATGAAGAACTCAACCATATTATGGTCACTCTTGCCCAAGGGGCCACGTACAACAAGGCTGCTAACTAACCCTTCCTCATTACTCAATATCCAGTCTAGAATAGCCTGCTTTCTCGTTGGTTCCTCCACATGTTGGTTTAGAAAACTATCCCGCATATATTCCAAGAGATCCTCTTCCTCAGCACCCCTGCCAATTTAATTCACCCAATCTATATGTAGATTGAAGTCACCCATTATAACGGTTTTACCTTAGTTGCACGCATTTCTAATTTCCTGTTTGATGCCATCCCCAACTCCACTACTACTGTTAGATGGCCTGTACACAACACCCACTAGCGTTTTCTGCCCCTTAGTGTTTCGCAGCTCCACCCATATCGATTCCACTTCTTCCAAGCTAATGTCATTCCTTTCTATTGCGTTAATCTCCTCTCTAACCAGCAACGCTACCCCACCTCCTTTTCCTCTCTGTCTATCCTTCCTGAATATTGAATATCCCTGGATGTTCAGCTCCCAGCCTTGGTCACCCTGGAACCATGTCTCCGTGATCCCGACTATATCATAATTATTAATAGCTATCTGCACATTCAACTCATCCACCTTATTACAAATGCTCCTCGCATTGAGACACAAAGCCTTCAGGCTTGTTTTTGCAACACTCTTGGCCCTTTTACAATTATGTTGAAAAGTGGCCCTTTTAGATTTTTGCCCTGGATTTGTTTTCCTGCCACTTTTCACCTTGCTACCTACTGCTCCTATCCTCATTTTACACCCCTCTGTCTCTCTGCTCACACATTTAAGAAATCCTCCACTACTTATTCTCCGTTTGTTATTTTTTTCTTCTTTCCTCCCTACATGTTGCGTCTGACTGCTTCTCTTCTCTGCCTCCTGCTTCGGAATGATCCGAAGAATTAATTTTAAAATATTTGGTATAGTAATATGAGGTTTTGTGATGTACATCGTCAGCGTATAGTGATATTTTATTGTTGGAATATTTTGTATTATATCCATGGATATTCGGATGAGTTCTAATTCGTTCCGCTAGGGGTTCAATTATGAGAGCAAATAACAACGGTGATAATGAACATTCTTGTCTATTACCCCTTGACAAATGAAATTTCTTAGATAAATTATTGTTAATTAATATTCTGCCCGTTGGATTATTATATAGTAATTTAATCCATAGAATAAAATTCTCACCCAGTTGAAATTCTTGCAATACCCTGACCATATACTCCCATTCGACCTGATCGAATGATTCTCTGCATCCAACGATATGATTGATAGTTTTTGATCTTCCGTTTGGTGTGAATGCATTATATTGAGCAGACGTCTCAAATTATTAAATGATTGTCTCTTAGGGATAAACCCCGTTTGATTCGGATGTATTAATTTACTGGCATATTTACTTAGTCTTCTAGCTAGTATTTTCGCTAATATTTTTTGATCTGTGTTTAACAACGCAATAGCTCTGTATGACCTCTCCCTCCCCCATCTTGCAGAGACTGAGCCATGCCCACACTTCTGGGTTTTATAGTCCCTCCTCCCACCAGAAGGAGGATGGCCTTCATGGCGTGATTGACAGGAGAGAGAGCATGTCAACATTTTTTAAACACTAATAACTTTTATTTTTAATCGATGGGAAGATTCCTCGGCACCTGATGAGTGGAGGGGAACTCTGAGTAAAATGGACATAAATCACAGCTTATGTGGTAGCCTTTATCCTAAAATCAGTATACAGCGCAAACAAGAAGCGGTCAAGATTAGACTTTTAATTATATAGACGGGAAGGCATCTTTAGCATTCTCAATCCAACTTTTCAATTAGGCAAGGCAACTTTAGCATTTTCAAACCAACTTTTCAATTAGGCAAGGAAACTTTCGCATTCTCAAACCAACTTTTCAATTAGGCAAGGCAACTTTAGCATTCTCAAACCAACTTTTTAATTAGGCAAGGCAACTTTAGCATTCTCAAACCAACTTTTTAATTCGGCAAGGCAACTTTAGCATTCTCAAACCAACTTTTTAATTCGGCAAGGCAACTTTAGCATTCTCAAACCAACTTTTTAATTAGGCTAGGCAACTTTTGCATTCTCAAACCAACTTTTTAATGAGGCAAGGCAACTTTAGCATTCTCAAACCAACTTTTCAATTAGGCAAGGCAACTTTGCATTCTCAAACCAACTTTTCAATTAGGCAAGGCAACTTTATCATTTTCAAACCAACTTTTCAATTAGGCAAAGCATTCTCAAACCAACTTTTCAATTAGGCAAGGCAAGTTTAGCATTCTCACATCAACTTTTCAATTAGGCAAGGTAACTTTAGCATTCTCATACCAACTTTTCAATTAGGCAAGGCATTTTCAAATCTTTTCAATTAGGCAAGGCAACTTTAATTAGGCAAGGCAACTTTAATTTGGCAAGGCAACTTTAATTAGGCAAGGCAACTTTAATTAGGCGACAGCTTTAGCATTCACAGACCAACTTTTCAATTAGGCAAGGCAACTTTAGCATTCTCAAACCAACTTTTTAATTAGGCAAGGCAACTTTAGCATTCTCAAACCAACTTTTCAATTAGGTAAGGCATTCTCAAACCAACCTTTCAATTAGGCAAGGCAACTTTAGCAATTTCAAATCAACTTTTCAATTAGACAAGGCATTCTCAATCTATCTTTTCAATTAGGCAACGCATTCTCAATCCATCTTTTCAATTAGGCAAGGCATTCTCAAATATTTTAAATTAGGCAAGGCAACTTTAATTAGGCAAGTCAACTTTAATTGGACAAGGCAACTTTAATTGGGCAGGGCAACTTTAATTGGGCAAGGCAACTTTAATTGGCAAGGCAACTTCAATTGGGCAAGGCAACTTCAATTGGGCAACACAGCTTTAGCATTTCCAAACCAAAGGCAACACTGCTTTAGCATTTCCAAACCAAATGCAACACAGCTTTAGCATTTCCAAACTATATTTTGAAACCACATTAAGGGCACTGACAGGTCAGTAAAACCACTCACAGTTAGTAGACATGTGTTCAGTGTTATTCACAATTCAGACTGAGAGAAGTGACCCTCTCGCTCCCCCATCTTGCAGAGACTGCCTTGAGGCACTCAACACTTTCGGGTTTTATAGTCCCTCCGTCAGGGGCGTGGCCTTCAGGAGGGATAATCGCAACATTTTTTAAATACTAATAAATCTTTTATTTATAATCGATGGGAAAAATCCTCTTGTCCTGCGTAGCGGAGGGGGACTCTGAGTAAGATGGCCAAAAATCACAGCCGTAAGTGGCAGCGTTTTCTTTTAAATCAATATACAGAACCACAGGAAGTGGTCAAGATCAGACTTTTAGTAATATAGATAGATAGCATGGAACGCATGACCCTCAACCCATCAAACCCATGCCCACCATCCATGATCACCTGTTCTATGTTCTACACTAGTTCTGCCTTTCTCACCCACCCTCTACACCTTTGGGGAATTAACTAACAAACCAAACCAACATGCCTGTCCCACTGAGTTACTCCAGCATTTTGTGTCTACCTAAGTGATAGGTGGATACAGGTGAGGGTGGTTTGATTGGCAGATGGGTGGACAAAAGCCAGAGATGAAAAGGAGACAAATGGTGTCAGATAAAAAAGGAAGAGGAGTGAAATGTGACTAATCTACAAAACCGCACGTCTTTGAGATATGGGAAGAAACCCGCATGGTCACACGGAGAACGACAAACTCCACACAGACAGCACCCAAGGTCTGGATCAAACACGTCTCTGGCATGGTGAGGCAGTAGTTCTACCAGCTGTGCCACTGTGCCACCTATTCTCCATGTCCGTGTCTGAAGCAACAACACCCCAGAAGAAATCCCGTCCACCAATGGGCTGGAAACAGATTGGCATGTGCCCCACTGAATAACTTGCTGAAATTGCCTCTGGCACACTTGAAGAGTAACATATCAGCTGCATTTTCCACCTTGTATGTTACTGTAAGATGGATGCTGTGCTGATTAGTTCTGCCTTCATTTAAACAGACTTGTAGTCAGCAGACTTGCTACTCGATCTTCACTACAGGAATAGGGATCATAGCATGAATTAGATATGTATAAATGTTGGATAGATCAGAGAATAATAGTAAGATTAAACGAGAACTTACCAGTTCGAAGTTTGATCGTTATTTTATGAGGAGTAACGATGAGGGATTACATGAAGAAGCCCCGCCTGGCACTTGAACGGCATACTTCAAAGCAGCGGCATGAAAAACACAGAACATAATAGCCGGAGTAAGATAGTAAGGCTCAACATAGATTTAGAACTACCAGATGATCATTTATTTTTTTGAGGGTCGGGAGTGGAGGGCATGTAATTCCTCATCGTTACTCCTCATAAAATAACGATCAAACTTCGAACTGGTAAGTTCTCGTTTAATCTTACTATTTTACTTCGGAGTCACATGAGTGACTACGTGAAGATTTTGAAGCTTCTGTGTTTTTTATGTCGTAGAGTCATTCCATACGACAGTCTGGCTAGGTCAACACATACATGAGTAAATAACCTTTCACCAGATAAGTTTTAGTTTATTTTCATAAATCTTTTAATGATAAAAGTACAAATAATAACCCCTTTTTACATCTGGGGAAAATCACTACAAAGTGATAAAAGATATAAGTGATAACATAATTGAAAATATAAATCAATAGTGAAACAAAGCAGATGATTATAGTGAACCCAACACCGCGTGTCCAAAGCCTGTCATTGTGAGAACAGGTTTATCGTAGAACTTTGAAAAAGTTTCTTCTTTACACCATCCTGCGGTTTCTAAAATGTGTTTGAGTGGTACGTCCTGTAACTTCGCCGCGGACGTAGCTGATGCCCTGGTGGAGTGAGATTTAAACACATCAGTGTCTATTCCTGCTAAAAGTAACACCTGTTTTCACCACCTTGAAATTGTTTGTACTGATGCTTTTGTGTGTGGTTTCTTATGCGTAATCATTAACGCTTTTTCATCACCTCGAAGACTCTTGGTAACTTTTATATATTGAGTCAAGTGTCTAACTACACACAACGTCGGATCAATAGGGTAAGCTTGAAACATTACCTTCGCTCCAGTTCTCCCTGGTCTGCTTTGTTTGATCAGATCGTAAACGTAAAACACAATGTTATCTGAAGCCACATGCATACAATCTAAACGTAGCATTTGCAATGTTTGCACTCTTTGTGCTGATACCAACGCCATTAACATTACTAATTTAAATGTTAACTTTTCCAATGATATAACTGTGATTGGAGTCCATTGCCAAAGTCCAAAGTAAGTACAATGCTGACATCCAAAATTTCTGTATATCTTGGCTTGGGTGGATTTTTGTTAAAAATTCCTTTCATAAATCTGGATATTAATGGATCCAATTGATTCATGGTCAGAAATTTGTCCTAAATAGGATGATAAAGCACTACGCGCACTATTAATGGCACTATAACTTAAGTGCTGCTCAAAATACAACTCAGCAAGGAACTCCAATATGTTTGAAATATTCACAGTATGATAAGATATATTTGATTGTCTACAAAAAACTTCCCATTTCTTTATATGTGTCATATATTGTCTCTGAGTGCTATCTCGCCATGATGAGACTATAACATCCATGGTTCTATCCGACAATCCAAGCCCTTGTAGTGGTCTGGTCAAAACCTGCAGATTAACAAATTCATATAAACATGTAATGGATGAATTTCTTTTGTTACTGGTTTTATTAACAAATCACTGCAGCTAGGAATTGACATATATGGCTCCTTAATCACATTTAACATCAACGGGAACCATGGTTGTGTCGGCCAATTTGGAATCACCAAAAGTCCTGTGGCAGAATCTTGTTCTATTTTCTTCAAACATTGCCCAACCAGAGCAAATGGAGGGAAAGCATAAAAGAACATATTTCCCCAATGTAGCGAGAAAGCATCTATTGCTACTGCATCTGGATCGGGTTCCCAAGACACATATTTAGGCAATTGATGATTTAATCTTGATGCAAACAGATCAATGTCTGGTAACTCACACTGAATCACAATTTTGCTGAAAACTTCTGGGTTCAACATCCATTCTGTGTTGTCTTTAAACACCCTTGATCTGTTGTCTGCCACCACATTGTCTTTACCTGGGATATAACTTGCTGAAATCCAAATTTGGTGCTTAATACACCATTGCCATATCTGATTGACCAGACAATCACATGATACCGATCTTACTCCACCCATGTGATTAATATATGCAACAGCTGTCTTATTGTCTAATTGTATCTGTACATGCAGATTCTTTTTTGTAGAACAATAGGCTTTTAATCCATAAAATGCCCCCAATAACTCCAAATAATTAATACCATATGTTTGGAGAAACATTTCCTCTTGGACAGTCCACCTGCCCCCACAGCTGGTAAATGTATCTGTCGCCCCCCCCCATCCGAGAGCACTTGCATCTGTTTGTAAAAATACTTCAGGCTGCTGTATTAAAATGTTTTTAGTAGCATGTGGAACATTTTCAATCCACCATTGCAATTCCAATAAAGCTTCTTTTGTTAATTGCATAGCCCTATCAAAATGGCCTGCTCGCTTTTTTAAAGCTCGTATTTTGTCCCTTTGAAGGTTTTGGTAATGTAATGGACCAAAGTCTACTGCAGGAAATGCTGCTACTAGTTTACCAATAACCTTCGCTACTTCTCGGATGGAGGGATAAGGTTTGTGAATGAGGCCCCAACATACCGTTGAAATATCGATAATCTTGTCCGTTGGCAAAGTTACTAACGTAGTAACTGAATTAATCACAAAACCTAAATAGTTAATTGACTGTGCTGGCTGCAGCTTGGATTTAATTGGATGAATCAAGAATCCTAATTTTTCAAATAAAGTTTTAGTTGCTGAAACTGATTTTCCAGCTGATTCCTGATTATTACTGACAATTAAAATGTCATCCAGATAAGCCATAATGATGTGCTTTTGTGCTCTTAATTGCGCTAAAGCTGGTTTCAACAGTTTTGTGAAGAGCCTGGGAGCTGAACTTAAGCCATTAGGTAATGCTTTAAATTGCCACAGCTGTCCCAGCCAATTAAATTTTAAATACCTTCGAAAAATCGATGTATTGGTACTGAATAGTACGCAACTTTTAAATCAATTGTAGCCATATAACAACCTGCTGATATCAAATGTCTTGCAGTGTTGAACGTTTCTATCTTGAAATGTATTAAAGTTTGTAAGGTCCAGAATAATTCTACAACCACCATTTTTTTTATTTCTTGGAAAGATATTTGACACAAATTGGTGTTCATGCTCAATATTTTTTTCAATAACACCTTTTTTAAACAATTTTTCAATTTCCACATTAATTTCTGCTTCCTCAATAGCAGAGAACATGAAAACATAAGCAGGTTTACTTTGTACCGGAGAATCAACACCTTCTTTAAATGTTATTGTAGCTCCTGAAACTGTTTGTAAAATAAACTGGTCAGATGTGATAGAAAGCCATACATCATAAAACATTTGTAACCTCCCACCAACTGCAGAGATGCCAAGTGTCCCGGATTCGCCGTATTTTGTCCCGGCGAAATAACTTTATTACGGTGTTCCGGCAGCCAAACATGTCGTTACGGAGAAGGGCGGGAACGAAAAATAATCAAAACAATAAACGGGAAGGGCGGGAGCGGGAACGAGCGGCGGTTGGACACGTGCAGCGGGAAGGGCGGGAACGGGAACGAGCGGCGGTTGGACACGTGCAACCTGGGAACTCGATCACCTGGGAAGATGGAGATCCACGTTGTAGCAGGCAGGCAGCGACGGGGCAGGGCACCAGTCTCCTCCCTCGGGCCCAGCCCCACCGTGGAAAGGCGTCAGGGAGATCACAGGCAAAGATCGCTGTAGGATCTTTGATCATAGCCACCGGCGGAGGAGGGAGGGAGAGGGACTTCATCGTTGTCCAGGTCGGGCGAACACCAGCGCACCTTTGACACACTTTCCTCGGGAGGGGAAAGAGCCAGCGAGAATGAACGCAGCGATGCAGGACGTTCACTTTCTCAAGTCCGCCTTGCCGTCGGACGCCCCGGTCTCCACCCTGGCCGTCCGTCCGACCGACAGCTGGACCAGCGCAGCGAGCACCGGCAGGGCAGCCAGCAGAAGAGCATGAGGGTCCAGGAGCAGGTCCTCACCATGTTAAAGAGCAGCAGCAGGGCCAGCGCCTCGTCCTACGGCAGCTCCCTTCATGAAGGTAAGTGGAGCCCAGCTCGGCACCTCCTTCAAACCACCCCAAGAGTCAACGATGTTTTACCTTTGGGGGTACACAAAAGGCTTGGAGAAACTCAGCGGGTGCAGCAGCATCGAAGGAGCCAAGGAGATAGGCGGCGTTTCGGGTCGAGACCCTTCTTCAGACATTTACACAACGCTTTACCTTTGTCACGTACCTTTTAGGGGGGAGATGAGGAGGAATTTATTTAGTCCGAGGGCGGTGAATCTGGGGGAACCATTACCACAGAAGGCTGCGGAGGCCAAGTCAATGGGTATTTTTAAGGTGGAGAGTGACAGATTCTTGCTTGGATGTCAACGGTTATGAGAAGGCAGGAGAATGGGGTCCAGAGGGAAAGATAGATCAGCTACTATTGAATGACGGAATAGATGTGATGGGCTGAATGGCCTCACTGCTCCTATATCTTATGAACTTATGTGTCCTGAAAGGGAACAATGAAACTTACTTGCAGCAGTGCAACATATGTAAGCACAGTACTCTGTAAAACACATACTAAGCAACAAAACATTCATTGTATACACCTATGTACATAGTGTGTGCAGGAAGGAATTGCAGATGCTGGTTTACACTGAAGATAGACACAAAATGCCGGAGTAACTCAGTGGGGCAGGCAGCATCTTGGAGAAAATGAATAGGTGATGCTTTGGGTCGAGACCCCTTTTCAGACTAGAGTCAGGTGAGAAGGAAACTGAAAGTATGAAAAGTATTGTTAGCTGTGCCTGAAGGCTAAAGCATTCAAGACTCATCAAAATATATATAAGTACATCTTTTAAGTGATACTGTGTATTCTAAAGGATGTTTATGTGTGTTTAATGAGTTTGTATATAGTACTAGTTGAAAAAAGGAAGGTTGGATTCAACGCGCGTTGCAGATTTTGGGTCGTTGCCATGCATATTTCTGGTGCCGCAACATGTTACTGAGAGAAATGCATTTACCCCCATTTGTTACTGACAAATGGGTTGAATGTTACTGTGAACTAAATTTAGGGTTGGCATCTCTGCAACTGGAGATTCGTCCATAGTTTCTTTAAGAACAGAATAAAGTTTATGTACCTCTCCATATGAACGTGGTGGTCTCCTTCTCCCCGTGTATGGGTGACTATTAGGCTGTGTTGGATGGTAATATTTTCTTATCATATTCCTGCCTCTGTTTCCAAAATCAAATCCCCGTCTTGATGTATAGTACCTTTTTTGTCCAAAAACAAAAGGTCTCATGTAGCTAATAGATTTAGCCTCTTCATCCATTTCTCTTATTTGTTTAGGCAGGTTTTCTCCGAATAGATAACCAGGAGATTGAACACCACTTGATCGACACAGACCTGAAAATTTAGGATGAAATATGGGCCGAATCGTAATTTTCCTCATGCAATTAATTTCATAAAAGGAATTGCACAATAAGCCCAATGTATCTCTTTGGATTTTGATCATTTCTGACCATTCCATTTGCTTTCCAAAAACAGTAATGGCAGCTGAAATCAGTTTGAGGATTCTTTGAAACCTTATTTCTTGTCCTCTCATGACTGATGTCATAGGTGTCCATATAGACGGATTAACCGTAGGTACCTTCAATGAGGTGCAATTTTCCGGTGTTTTATATAATTCTGCTGTTTCAGCCATCACAGAATCTTGAAGTTGGTGAGATACCATATAATTAATACTGGCAGCTAGGTTTTCTTCCATAGCCTCACCACTTCCTTCAGGTATAGCAAAATCTCTTGCCATATCAGGCACATATGGCCTTTTCTTTTTTATTTGTGGTGTGCACTCATAATCCACATCACCACTTTCAGGGTCAGACTTTTGCAGCCCTGATACTCCTGGAACTTCATCAAATGAGACTTCCTCCACCCTTAATCCTGGGACTGAAGTTTCAAATTCCCAATTTGGCACATAGCCATATTCTGGATATTCAAACCCCTCAGGGTCTGTTTGGGAATGTTCTGGGAATGTTCTTTGACCCTTGTCTCATAATATTTTGGAGTACTCTCTCCATGTGTTCCATTTTAAGCCATATAGCTTTATTATCCGGAGGACTTTCATTATCAGAGTCATCATCAGAAACCACGGGCCTCACGGATTTCTTTTTACTTTTCCTAGGCACATTTTCCTCCGTGGTTTTTGTTTCTGGAGAAATTATAGTCTCACTAACGGGTGAATCAATGGCCACCGGTATCGGAACCGGCTCCGCACTAGTCTCTTGTCCCGACTCTTTAGCTTCTCCCCGGGACGATCTTTTTACCCGCGAAATCTTCCTTTGAGACTTCTCCATTTTAAATTTTTTATTATCTAAGCTGGATCAGTACGCCAGCGTGACTCTGATTTTTTGAAATTTTTTACTTTCATTTTTGCTGGTTCTACATGCCAGCGTAACGTCTTTTTTAGAACGTCCCTTAAAAAATTCATTGCACTTACCTGCGGGCCCGTTCTGACCGCTGAGAGGAGCTGCGCTCTGCAGCTCTTGCTTCTGCCGTCAGCGTCGACGTAATGCCGTTCAAGCGCCAGGCGGGGCTTCTTCACGTAGTCGCTCACATGACTCCGAAGTAAAATACAGTGGGTATCTCATTGCATTTGATAAGAACATTACTCGGAGGAGGGTGTTTGGACATGGGGAGCTCCTCCATTTTGTTATCTCAAATTAAGCTTCCGTCCCTCAAAAAAATTCAGACTTGAATCTGCTTCTCATCTGCGTGAAAGTATGCCCAAGTCATTTTGTCACTATTAGTGCTGTTGCTCCATGAGTGCCATTACAATTCCTTTTGTATGCCATGTCCCAGTGCTGCGTGTGACTCTGGAGAAAGCCTGGTGGAGGGAGCATGTTTTAAAAAGTGCTTGGTGTGCACTTGACGATCCATGATCATGGGTCCAAACCTGGAGCAGGATTGTGGCAACAAACTGGGTAGTCCTTTCTCAACTAGCATGGGCAGGGTGGGCGGAATGGCTGGTTCGTTTGGTCAAAAGACAAAGTGCTGGAGTAACTCAGCGGGTCAGGCGGCATCTCTGGAGGACATGGATAGGTGATATTTCTGATCAGGTCTTTTTCTTCAGACTCGATTCTCTGCTGCTTGTGAGCTCACACTGAGCAAGTGAGGACTTAACTGTCGGAATCCCTGGCAAGAACCTGGTTTACAATTTCTGCTGGAGCGTTATGACTATCACAGTGATTGTTAGATTGTGAATGGTTTTGAATTGAGCATTGTGCTATATCTACATTGGCAATTGATATAGGAATGCCAAATTAGGTAACATGTCGGAATCTTGTTTTTCTTTTCCTAGAAAATAAAAGAAATTGCCTTTCCGAAGGCTGAGCAGTTGAAGTGTGAGCTTCTGAAGAGATATGGAATCGAGTTTGCAGAGTACCAGGAGCAGCAGGTAAGTGTGGCTCAGCACAAGCTGCTGCTTTGTAGCACAAGCTACTGGCACCTGCTTCCCCCTGGCTTTAGTCAGTGATGTCGCCTTCCTCATTTTGATATTAAGGAGGAGGAAGTGTTTTGTGTCTTACGTTGTATACATGGACTTGAGTAAAGCATCTGGCAAGTTACTCTGTGGTTGGCTGGTCCAGAAGATTAAGTCACGTGGCATCCGTGGTAAATTGGTGGATTGGACCCCCCAGTCAAAAAGGCACAACAGAGGATGTACTTCCTGCGGCAGCTGAGGAAGCACAATCTGCCACAGGCAATGATGGTCCAATTCTATACGTCCATCGTAGAGTCTGTCCTCACCTTCTCCATCATGGTCTGGTTTGGCTCAGCCGCCAAGCACGACATCCGGAGGCTGCAGCGAATCGTCCGATCAGCTGAGAAGGTTATTGGTTGCAACCTTCCCTCCATTGATGAACTGTACACTGCAAGCGCCAAGAAGCGAGCGGGTAAGATCATCTCTAACCCCTCTCACCCTGGCCACAAACTCTTCGAATCACTTCCCTCTAGAAGGCGACTCCGGACTGTCAAAGCTGCCACAGACAGACATAAAAACAGCTTTTTTCCACGAGTAGTAGCTCGACTCAATAACCAAAATCTGTAGCCTCCTTTTGCTCTGGTATTTTATGTAATCACTTGTTTAATCGATAACGTTTTATTATTAATGTTTCAAGTTTTATGTGTCATTCATAACTGTCACTGTATGTCATGTTGTCTTTGTCATTGTCATTGGACAAAGTCAGCATGGATTTATGAAAGGTAAATCATGTCTGACGAATCTTATAGAATTTTTCGAGGATTTAACTAGTAGAGTGGATAAGGGAGAACCTGTGGATGTGTTATATCTGGACTTTCAGAAGGCTTTCAACAAGGTCCCACATAAGAGATTAGTATACAAACTTAAAGCACACGGTATTGGAGGCTCAGTATTGATGTGGATAGAGAACTGGCTGTCAGACAGGAAGCAAAGAGTAGGAGTAAACGGGTCATTTTCAGAATGGCAGGCAGTGACTAGTGGGGTACCGCAAGGCTCAGTGCTGGGACCCCAGCTATTTACAATATATATTAATGATCTGGATGAGGGAATTGAATGCAACATCTCCAAGTTTGCGGATGACACGAAGCTGGGGGGCAGTGTTAGTTGTGAGGAGGATGCTAGGAGTCTGCCGGATGACTTGGATAGGTTGGGTGAGTGGGCACATGCATGGCAGATGCAGTATAATGTGGATATATATGAAGTTATCCACTTTGGTGCCAAAAACAGGAAATTATCTGAATGGTGGCCGATTAGGAAAAGGGGAGATGCAGCGAGACCTGGGTGTCATGGTACACCAGTCATTAAAAGTAGGCATGCTGGTGCAGCAGGCAGTGAAGAAAGCAAATGGTATGTTGGCATTCATAGCAAAAGGATTTGAGTACAAGAGCAGGGAGGTTCTACTGCATTTGTACAGGGTCTTGGTGAGGCCACAGCTGGAGTATTGCGTACAGTTTTGGTCTCCTAATCTGAGGAAAGACATTCTTGCCATAGAGGGAGTACAGAGAAGGTTCACCAGACTGATTCCTGGGATGGCAGGACTTCCATATGAAGAAAGACTGGTTAGACTCGGCTTGTTATCGCTGGAATTTAGAAGATTGAGGGGTTGGACAGGCTAGATGCAGGAAGATTGTTCCCGATGTTGGGGGGGGTCCAGAACAAGGGGTCACAGTTTAAGGATAAGGGTGAAGTCTTTTAGGACCGAGATGAGAAAATCATTTTTCACACAGGGAGTTGTGAATCCGTGGAATTCTCTGCCACAGAAGGTAGTTGAGGCCCGTGTGGCAAAAGGGATCAGGGGGTGTGGAGAGAAGGCAGGTACAGGATACTGAGTTGGATGATCAGCCATGATCATATTGAATGGCGGTGCAGGCTCGAAGGGCCGAATAGCCTACTTCTGCACCTATTTTCTATGTTGCTATGTTTCTATGTTGTCACTTGCGGGTGGAGCATCAAGGCAAATTCCTTGTATGTTAATACTTGGCCAATAAACATAAACTTAACTTAACTTAAACTTAAAACTTAAGCTTAAAATTGGCTTGGCAGTAAAAGAGAAGGAGGAGTGGCAGTGTTTTTTCTGACTGTTGGTTCATGACCGTTGGTGTTCTGCAAGGATCAGTTCTGGGACCTACATACAGAAAATAATATGAATGAAAATGTAAGTATCTGCTTAGTAAGTTTACAGACTATTTAAATATCGGTGGAGTAGTGGGTAGTAAGAAAGGTTGTCAATGGTACAGCAGAATGTAGATTAGCTGAAAATATAGGCAGAGAAATAGCAGATGGAGTTTAATCTGGACAAATGCCCAGAACTTCTTTGATCTCACAAATCTAGCTCATCTTTGAACTGGTTGAGTTCTAACTGATCCTTGGGTTGATGGTAACAGCAGTTAAATGTTGAGGGAGGCTTTTCAAATTGCTGGCTGACTGATTTTTGTTGGTAGCAAAGCTTTGGAGAAAGTAAACCAACTAACTTTATGTAGCTTTGCCCAGGCTTTAGGGTGTTATGTGTTGCATCAGCTGACTCGTTATGAATGGCCACTGTTGTAAGGTGGATCAACAGACACTATTTGATGAAATGTAAAACTACTATGACTATTCCTAGGGACCAAGCTGCATCATTTGGTATCATCATGCTTGTATTCCACAGCAGCGGGAAACCGAGGAGTTTGTGTCCGAGTTGGCCCGCCAGCAACAGGTTGAGGATGAGAAGCAGAGGGTGGCGCGGATGCGGCAGCAACAAACGGAACAGGAACAGTTTCCATGCCTTTGAGGAGATGATCCGGCGGAAACAGCTGGAGAAGGAACGGCTAAAGGTGCTGGAGGAATATGCAAAACCAGAAAATCTCCCCTCTTCGAAGGACTGCCCGCTAATACCTGGCATTGAGAGACCACCGAACAACCGCGCCCCGCTGTCGCCGGCCGCCAGTGTCTCAAACGCTGGCCCACCTGCTGTAGATCGTTCAACAAAGCCCTCATCCTTTGGAACCAACTGGAACAGTGAGACCTGCTCTTATTCACACTTGACTCTACACGTCGCAAAATCAGCGGTTTTAACAATGCTATTTGTAGTAGATTTCATGAGTATTTATTAATTAATGAGCAGCAACATAAGATCATAAGATGTAGGAGCTAATTGGGCTAATCCGACCATGGCTAATCTATTTTCTCCAGATGAAGGATGGAGGATGGAGAGCTGTTCGTCGCTTGCGATGGTGGTGTGGGAGCAGTGTAGCAGGCCACAGGCCGGTATGTCAGAGTGGGAGGGGAATGGAGAATGGAAGTGGCAACAATAGGGAGCTCACTAACTCACCGACGAACAATGCAGGTGCTCCATGAAGTGGGCCTGGTCCTCACCATCCACCCAATGCATCTGCATTCAGCAGATCATCCTCCACCAGACTCTTAATTCCTTCCCTTCCTCAAACTTTATTCACTCCCCTCGTGACAGTCTAGTGTGCTGTTCTGGGGAGCAGAGAGGTGATCAGAGGGTCGGGGCAGAGTAGAGCGATCATCTGTGATAGGGTGGTCCATAAGAAAATGAATAGGAGAGGCTGGTGTTAGCAAAGGGATTGTGCAGATTTCTTTGTCCACTTTCTGAATGGTGGATTCCCTCTATTTGTACCTTCCACTGACATAAAATCCTTGTCATCCATTTTTCTTTGGCACCCACAACCTCACAGAAACTCAATGGACAGATAACTGCAGCTATTTAGAGCATAGCCTTTATCGTGAGATAACTGTCTAATCTTAAACTCTAGAGAAATCAATTGCATAGCATCCGGCTGATAGTTCTTCTCAACAAGATGCCTCTGATTGTAGAAAAATCTCCTAAAAACAATCTGTATGTATGTTTATTTTTACGGCTTATTCTTGAGGCCATATAAAGCTTGGGACCAGCCACACGAGTGGGACTGTGCACCACAGGCAAGGGAACAGGCCCCGGGTGAGGGAGCAGGTGATGGGGCGGGGGCCATGGGAGTGGGCACTGCGGGCCTACTACACCAGTTATGGAGTTTGTGGGTGACCTCCCTGCACCCTGTGTCCCTCTACCACCCTGCACCCTGTGTCCGCACATCTATCAATCTGAGCCTTGTGTGGGTTCAACCATTGAGCATCGGAGGCCACGGACGGATGGTGGCACTGATGCCCCCTCGGTGGGCTTCACCACCAACCCATCTGTTCACACCCAGACCGCTAACCCACTGCACCAGACAGCCAACCCTTGTCCATCACAACACCCATGTTGAATACATGGCGATACTCACGTCATGTTGAGTCCAGAGGTGGTTTACGAGAAAGATCCTGGGGATGATTGGGTTAACGTACGAGAAGCATATGATGGCTCTGGGCCTGTACTCACTGGAGTTTAGAAGGATGAGAGAGGGAGATCTCACTGAAACCTATCGGTTAATGAAAGGCCAGATAGAGTGGATGTGGAGAGAATGTTTCTAGCATTGGGAGAATCTGGGAACAGAGGGCACAGCCTCAGAATAAAAGGAGATACCTTTAGAATGGAGATGAGGGGGTAATTTCTTTAGCCAGATGATGGTGAATCTGTGGAATCCATTGGCACAGACGGTTGTGGAGGCCAAGTTATTAGGTATTTTTAAAACAGAGATTGATAGCTACTTGATTAGTAAGGGCATCAAAGGTTATGGGGAGAAGCAGTAGAATGGGGTTGGAGTTTCGCTGGAACTTATGCTGGGACGTGTGTACATGTGTGGATTCTGCCTGGATTAGCGCATATTAGTTACAAGAAGAGGTTGAACAATCTTGGATTGTTTACTCTGGGGTGCTGGAGATTGAGGGGAGACCTGAGAGAAGTGTATAACATGGTGAGAGGCAAAGAGAAGGTAGACAGTCAGAACCTGTATCCCAGGAAATGTTGAAGACTAGGGGGCATATGTTTGGTGAGGGATGGCACGACTTCCATATGAAGAAAGACTGGATAGACTTGGCTTGTACTCGCTGGAATTTAGAAGATTGAGGGGTGATCTCATAGAGACTTACAAAATTCTTAAAGGGTTGGACAGGCTAGATGCAGGAAGATTGTTCCCGATGTTGGGGAAGTCCAGGACAAGGGGTCACAGTTTAAGGATAAGGGGGAAGTCTTTTAGGACCGAAATGAGAAAATCTTTTTTCACACAGAGAGTGGTGAATCTGTGGAATTCTCTGCCACAGAAGGTAGTTGAGGCCAGTTCGTTGGCCATATTTAAGAGGGAGTTGGATGTGGCCCTTGTGGCTGAAGGGATCAGGGGGTATGGAGAGAAAGCAGGTACAGGATACTGAGTTGGATGATCAGCCATGATCATATTGAATGGCGGTGCAGGCTCGAAGGGCCGAATGGCCTGCTCCTGCACCTAATTTCTATGTTTCTATGTGAGAGGGGAATACTTTAACGGAGATATGCAGGACAAGTTTTTGCTTTACACTGGTAGATGTGCTCTCCAGAACACGCTGCCTGGGGAGGTGATGGAGGCAGATACAATAGTGGCATTTAAGAGGCTTTTGGATAGACCATGAAGATGCAAGGAATGGAGGGATATGGATCACATGCAGGCAGATGACATTATTTATTCTGGCATCATGTTCGGCACTGTCATTGTGGGCCGAATGGCCTGTTCTGTTCTATGTTCTGGACTCTACAACTTCAGGTAACCAGATTTGGCTCCCTCTCCATCAGTGGTCCACCTGTGACATTGGCTTACTTATCTTCTGGTTCACTCTCTGGGAGTGGAAGACGTGAACACGTCTTCCTGCTTTGGATCTCTCAACTCTGACCTTTTGTCCATGTTCTCACTCTGATTGCCACCATTCACTCATTCACTCAACATAACCTTGTTCACAGTTTATCCTTGTGATCACCTTGTTCTATCCTGAGGCATCCCCGCCACTACATCCATGTAGCTGCTTTTTGTCTCCTTCCCAGTTCTGACAAAGGGTCTTTGACCTGAAATATTAAATGTTTCTCTTCCCCCTGATGAGGCCTGACCTGCTGACTATTTCCAGCACAGTCTTTTATTTTTCGATAGCTGGCATGCTTATAATTTTTTTCTGACTTTCGCTGACCCGAAACATTAATTCTGTTTCTCTCTCTACTATTGATGTATGACTTGAAGAGTGTTTCTAGCATTTTCTGTATATTTTCACACAGAGGGTGGTGGGTATCTGGAACAAGCTGCCCGATGAGGCAGTTGAGGCAGGCGCTATAAACAACATTTAAAAGACATTTTGACGTATTAATGGATAGGAAAAGAGTGGAGGGACATGGGTCAAAAGTGGGCAGGTGGGATTAGTGTAATTGGGGAATCTTGGTTAGCATGGGCAAGTTGGACCGAAGGGCTTGTTTCCGTGCTGTCTGACTCTTTGACTGTCTGGCATTGACAGACTTTGGCTTTCAAAGTAGCCTCGCCATTCTCTTGTTTTAAATGAGGAGGCAGGCTGTATCTATATAGTTTTTTTTGCCTTGTATTACGATGTCCTGTTTGAACCGGGAATGTAGAGACATCCCACACTGACAAGTGGGTGAAGATCATGGATATAGAGTAGGAGCAAGAGGAGAGAGTTGGCCAATTAATAGGATCATGAATAATCTGATTGTAACTTCAATCTGCCATTCCTGTCCACCCACAATGATCTTTCACCCACTTATCAAGCATCTCCATACTACTTCCTTAAAAATATTCAGGGACTTATTTCCTGAAATAAGACTATTATTTAAATGGTGGCCGATTAGGAAAAGGGGAGATGCAGCGAGACCTGGGTGTCATGGTACACCAGTCATTGAAAGTAGGCATGCAGGTGCAGCAGGCAGTGAAAAAAGCGAATGGTATGTTGGCTTTCATAGCAAAGGGATTTGAGTACAGGAGCAGGGAGGTTCTACTTCAGTTGTACAGGGTCTTGGTGAGACCACACCTGGAGTATTGCGTACAGTTTTGGTCTCCAAATCTGAGGAAGGACATTATTGCCATAGAGGGAGTGCAGAAAAGGTTCACCAGACTGATTCCTGGGATGTCAGGACTGTCTTATGAAGAAAGACTGGATAGACTCGGTTTATACTCTCTGGAATTTAGGAGATTGAGAGGGGATCTTATAGAAACTTACAAAATTCTTAAGGGGTTGGACAGGCTAGATGCAGGAAGATTGTTCCCGATGTTGGGGAAGTCCAGGACAAGGGGTCACAGCTTAAGGATAAGGGGGAAATCCTTTAAGACCGAGATGAGAAAGACTTTTTTCACACAGAGAGTGGTGAGTCTCTGGAACTCTGTGCCACAGAGGGTAGTTGAGGCCAGTTCATTGGCTATATTTAAGAGTGAGTTGGATGTGGCCCTTGTGGCTAAGGGGATCAGAGGGTATGGAGAGAAGGCAGGTACGGGATACTGAGTTGGATGATCAGCCATGATCATATTGAATGGCGGTGCAGGCTCGAAGGGCTGAATGGCCTACTCCTGCACCTAATTTCTATTTCTATGTTTCTATGAAAACATGATGGGAACTGCACTGTGTAGATCACAGCCACTGGAGAGAAAAACAATTACCTTTTAAATAGGTGTCTCCTTATTTTTAAACTGTGATGTTCTGCTCTCAATTCTTGCACAGAATTACACATTGTCTCCTCACCAAGACCCATCCTGATCTTGCATTTCAACCATTCTTCAAAATTCCAGTGGAGGCAGTCCCCACCACTCTCTATAAAAAACAATATTCCCCACACATCTCCTTTAAACTTTATTCCCCCACCTTAAAGCCTGTCCAATCTTTTCTTGTTGGGCAAACCACCGTTCTAGGTATTGGCCAAGTAAACCACCTTTGATCTGCATCTGACACAGTAATCCCTTTCTTAAATAAACAAACATGCTATTTAGGATGAGGTTTGACAATGCCCTAAGTAACTGTCACATTTCCACTTTTATATTTATTTCCTGGAACAATAAGCAATAACATCAATAACTTAAAACAGCACAGGAATAGGCCCTTCGGCCCACAATGTCAGTGTTGAACATGATGCCAAGTTAAGCTAATCCCTGCCCGTACCTGATCCATATCCCTCCATTCCCTGCATATCAATGTGCCAGCTAAAAGTCTCTTATCGATCTTGACCACCGACCCTGGCAGTGCGTTCCAGGCACCCAACACTTTGTATTAATTAAAAAAAACTTACCCTGCACATCATCTTTAGACTTTGGCCCTCGCACCTTCAAGCTATCCCTGCTAGTCTTTAACATTTCCACCCTTGGGAAAAGGTTTGGTCTACCCTAACTTTCAGTTGTATCTTGTATCAATTGCCATGCTTTGTCCGGTTCCCACCTCTTTTCCAGCTTTCTCCTACACATCAGTCTGAAGAAGCATCTCGACCCAGAAATGTCGACTATCCCGGTCTTCCAGAGATGCTTTCTGACCTGCAGAGGTTCTCCAGCACTTTGTATTGACGCTCAGGATTCCAGCATCTGTAGTTTGTGTAGAGTCTACCCTATCTATGCCTCTCTTAGATTTTCCTAATTAGTTGCTACGCCTGCATATTAGCACTTTGAAACCATACACTAGCCATGTTACGAAATTTTGAGATTTTAAAAATCAAGTCTGCAATTTATCCCATCAGATAAAGCATAAAAAGAAGTTTAATTTGACATAGAAAACATAGAAACATAGAAATTAGGTGCAGGAGTAGGCCATTCAGCCCTTCGAGCCTGCACCGCCATTCAATATGATCATGGCTGATCATCCAACTCAGTATCCCGTACCTGCCTTCTCTCCATACCCTCTGATCCCCTTAGCCACAAGGGCCACATCCAACTCACTCTTAAATATAGCCAATGAACTGGCCTCAACTACCCTCTGTGGCAGAGAGTTCCAGAGACTCACCACTCTCTGTGTGAAAAAAGTCTTTCTCCTAATTCACTTTCACATCTTCATTATTAAAATAATTATGGCCATTTTCATACTCGGAAATTAGCATCTTGTTCCTTATTGCTTTTCCATTGACTTAACACAAAAGCTGTGATTAAGGACAGTCAAAAGCCCATAACTTTCTTAAAAATTAAGAGAACTGAAAGTCATTTTCAGTTATTATGGATTGAAGCATTCTGAAACAAATATGAAAGAATCTTGCCTGGATGACCTGAAATTAAAGCTTATAATTAGTTAGTTACCCAATTGTAGCTAATTACAAAATTCAATTACTAGATCTAAACATCTATCTATTTCTTAAGAAAAAAATAACATTTTTAAATAGCCTAAGTGTTCAAATAACATTCACACAATAATTCACAATAGGACATGATTTTAAAATCTCATTGTCATGCATTTATAGGCCAAGTGGAAGGAATTTAATGTTTAATCCCCGTAAATTAATGGGCATTTAAATAATCGCGAATGGGTTTTTGAGGAACGCGATCGTTTCGAACGTTGTGGTTGTGGTGAATTTAAACCCCATATCGGCCGGCTCGTATGGGGAATAAATCACCGTTTCGCAACGTAAAATGTGGATTAAAGGCATCTTAAAAAGCATTTGTATACATAAAATAAACGGCTTTCCTTTACCTGTCCGTACGTGAAATCCGTCCCCGTTGTCGGCGTTGACAGCTTCAGAAACTGATTTTTAAATTACTCCAGCACTGAACTGGTAGGGCGATTAAAAAAAAAAAAAATTTCATAGAACGGCAGTCGGAACAATTCTCCAGCAAATGCTTGCACTCCGAGTAAAATATATTTAGGACAGGTAGGAGAAACACCGCATTTTAACTCCGCCCCCCCCCTCAAAGGCGCCAAAGTCGTGCACACGGCCAGTGGCAGAACTACAGCACCGCTGAAGGTAAGCTTTGTAACACCCCGATCCTCTGCATCACACTATGTCATCTCTCAAATATGCATTTCTTATTTTTGCTAACAAAGTGGACAGGATCACACATCATCCATTTGCCAAATCTCTGGCCACAAATTCAACCTATCATCGTCCCCTTTGCAAACCCCTTTTGGTCTCCTCACCACTTGCTTCCTTACCAGTTTTATGTCATCACTAAATAGCATGGATGCTGTTGAAGAGAGGTTGGTGAAACGATTAAGGAATAATGGATGAGAATAATATGTTGAAAGATTAGTATGAGAGGACGGGGGTGCTAAACTGCAGTCATGACAGATGGAGCAGAGTGGCTCATTTCCACCCACGCATTTTAAATAGCACATTCCTTGATAATTATTTGAAAAATGTAGTAGTTTCAGTTTATTTACATGTTATAGCGCAGACGCCAACGTAAGAAACTATGCCAAAGAGCAATCGTTGTTTGCCATACCTCCCTCTTGCCTTCTGAGGGATGTGTGCAGTTGGGGCCTACATATAAAGAGCTGCACAGCCAACAGCACTTTGACAAGGGTGTAGATCTCTTGTGATCGTCGAGTTCTTGAATCAGTCTTGAATCTTTCCATTGGAAGTGCAAACTTGTGGTCTTATCGAGATCAATTGAAAATGGCTGCAGTAGCTCATTCCCACAAATACTGTACCCACAAATATCCAAACCTTTTAATTTCCGGCTCCCAAGAGGGCAGACCAAAAAGGTGCTGCATGCTTATACACACATCGACACAGATGAATACTTGCACATTAAATTATTTATTTTGCACACCATACAAAAATTGGCAAGTCCCAAGTACTGAGCAAAGTCTTTTCCTCTGCATCAGATTAGAACCTAAAGCAGGTGAAGGCTTCAGTGGCTCATTTCTCGTCAGCCCCTGCACAAAGCAGCTCGGTTGTTCTGATGCCCACGTGTCTGCAATAGCAGGGCTGTCAGTGGTCCTGTTGCCCTGGGAACCTTTGCCTGTGACCCTGCAGTCGCCATTCATTGAGGAACGCCAGTGTTCTGTTGTGGTGTAAATGTGCCCTGTGCTGAATTGGTTGGTTGATTCTTTGATTGATACTTTATTATAACATGTGAATTGTCACAGTGAAATCCTTGTTCTCGGTGGGCCCCCCCCCACGCCGAGGCCCTCTTTGTTCTTGATGATGTATCCTCGACTGCTCTCCGGTGCTCATCGCGAGCCTGTCTGGTCTCCGGAAATCACTGTGGGCCCGTCCTTGGCCACTCATCGCCAGGTCCTCACTTGGACGGCTTTGTGGCACTCGCTGGGAGCTTCTGATGGCCCACCTTGCTCCTTGGCGACCCACCTGGCTGAAGGTCCAGGCAGCTCAACACCTACCCACATTAGGCCCATATCCCTCTAAACCTTTCCTATCCATGTAGTTGTCCAAACATCCTTTGACTGTTGTTATAGTAAACTGGCTTGATCTCATTTGAAAATGTCTTGAGTAGCTTTTTCCTTCACAAATACTCAAACCTTTTAATTTCTAGCTCCTAATCATTTACCTTATCTATTGGAGGATCTGTTGACTTTAGGATTATGGTATTAGTTGGGAGAGGAGACAGGGCCCAGAGCCAAGCAGTAGAGAACATGCATGTGGGACCAGAGTTTCCAATTGACAAATCACGGAGTTGTGTAGCAGAGAGACAGGCCTTTTGGCCCATCTCGTCGGTGCCTACCATCACGCCTTTCTATACTATTCCTATTTGCCTGCATTACTTCCCTATTCCTCTGTGTACTGCATAGTCAAGTATCTGTCCAGATGTTCTTGCCTCCTCCACCTCTGGCCACTCATTCCAGATACTGACTATTGTTTGCGTGAAAAATGTATCCCTCACGTCCCCTTTAAGTCTCCTCCCTCTCACTTGAAACCTACTCCCTCTTGTTTCAGGAGTGGAGGGGGACTGCCACCATGGGGAAGGGGCACTGGGCACCCACCCTCCCTCTGCCTCTCATTATTTTCTATCGCTGCATATGTGTTCAGTCATGTGTGACAAATGATTACTGCATGCTGTGTACACATGATCTTTTTGGATTTCTGTTCCAGATTTTTCTGCGGACAAACTCCGTAACGTGGTAGTTTCCAAAGACCTGTGTCAGCAGTTTCTCCAGCTTGCTGAGCCCAATACCGACAAAGGTGTGGAAACCTGTGGGATACTTTGTGGAAAATTGGTAAGGGCAAAGCAGGCTTCATGTGACCAGTGTGAAATCCTTCCGAGAATGGTGAACAGCCATGTAATCGTGTGAACTCACTCTTTGTTGCTTTAGATTGACACAAAATGCCGAAGTAACTTCGCGGGACAGTCAACATCTCTGGAGAGAAGGAATGGGTGACTTTTCGTGTTGAGACCCGTCTTCCTCGACCCGAAACATCACCCATTCCTTCTCTCCAGAGATGCTGCCTGTCCCCCTGAGTTACTCCAGCATTTTGTGTCTATTTTCGATTTAAACCAGCACCTGCAGTTCTTTGCTAAGTATTCTTTAAGTTTTGTTCCGAAATCAACAGATTAGACATCAGTGTTCTTATTTCTAAATTTACCCCTATTAGTTGCTGTTCGTTCATTAGCTGGCATGATCATGTTCAGGGTAGCACAGTAACGCAGTGGTAGTAGAACTGCTGCCTCACAGCGCCACGACCCAGGTGCAATCCTGAACACGGGTGCAGTCTGTATAGAGTTTGTACATTCTCATGGGGAGGGCAAAGCCTGATGAGTGATAGGTGGATACACAATGGACTTGCTCACCTTCCACCCCTCCGTGAGAGATGGAATCGACAGACATCAACATCTTCATAACACCGTGTGAATCACTGAGAACTCCTATACCACACCTTCTGCACGCTTTTGGGAGATCCAGTCTCTCTCCGCACCCCCTCCGCTGCCCTGGTGCCTTTCAAGTACTCATTGAGCACCTCCTGATGACGTCTGATGACGTTTTCCCCTTCCTCAGCTTCCATTGCAAGGTCGCTCAGCCCTCTCACCTTAAAGCTATGCCCTGGAGGATGTTTGAAGTACAGTGGCACCCATGCGGGCTCATCATACTCCAGAGTCATCTTTCTCTTTGTAGTCATCTTCCCCTTTGCAGTAGGGAACCTGCATGTGGGACCAGAGTTTCCAGTTGACAAGTCATGGAATTGTGCAGCAGAGAGACAGGCCTTTTGGCCCATCACATCGATGCCGACCATCACGCCTTTCTATACTAATCCTACTTGCCTGCATTACTTCCCTATTGCTCTGTGTACAGCATAGTCAAGTATCTGTCCAGATGTTCTTGTTCTGTCCTCCTCCACCTCTGGCCACTCATTCCAGATACTGACTACTGTTTACGTGAAAGAGGAGAGGAGAGGTAGACAGTCAGAACCTTTATCCCCAGTAGAAATATAAAGACTAGAACATTAGAGGGCCAAAGTTTGAAGGAACGAGCGGGGTAGGTTTTTTCACACAGAGAGTAAGTAGTATGTGCCTGGAACGCGCTGCCAGAGGTGATGTTGGTGACAGCGGTGGCGATTAAGAGGCCCTTAGATAGGCACATGGGGATGGAGGGATATGGATTGCCTGCAGGCAGATGGGATTAGTTTATTTTGGCATCATGCTCAGCACAGACATTGTGCTGCATTTTTCTGTTTTCTATTACAGCCAAGACGGATGTGGAGACCCAGTTGCTGGGTCTGTTCAAGGTAGATTACATCGACCTTTGGCGTGCAAGAATTATGATGTGGTGGTTAATACAGGGAAATAGCATTGTGTTCAAACAAAAATATCAATCATGATTCAGCCAAGAGGAACCGAAAGGCCGACTGCTTCATTTTCTGTTATCTCCTTAACTCTGATCGTGTTATTTTCTCTGTAGCTGCAGAATGAGTTTACCATAACCCATGTGGTCGTACCCAAGCAAAATGCTGGTCCTGACTACTGTAACACGGAGTGTGAAGAGGAGCTGTTCCTTATTCAGGACCACAATGCCCTGATAACGCTGGGTTGGATACATGTAAGTTGGCTGTTTCTGTACTCTGGCTCGACTGCTCGAGCAATCTTTAGTTTGTTGAAACAACCCCTGATTTAAGCGAAATTAAGATAATTTAACACCATTTAAGAGAATTTAGAAAGGCATTGTGGGCCAAAGGGCCTGTTCCTGGGCTGTACTACCACAGATAAGACCAGTATTCAATGCCCTTGTTATCATTACGAGGCCCAGTGGCAGCTAAATGACTAAAAAGCAAAAAGCAAAATGCTGGAATTACTGAGTAGTGAACTCTGCCTCGTGTTTTCTCTCCAGGTGAGGTGTGTAATATTGTTATTTCCACCATTTTTTGATTTTTCATTTAGCTTTCCAGAAACTATCGATTCAGCTTTTAGATTAGTGAGCAAGAGGGATGTTTGAGTTGCTGGCCCACTCCTTGGAAAGTGAACCAAAATGTCATCACAAAGTGATACATTAAAAAAATATTGTGAGAGATTAATCTTATTCATTGCTATTTTCATACCTACAGAGCTATAATGCATGTCTGCTAAAGATATGAACATTCTAGCTTTTTAAATTTCCCAGAGTTTGTAAAATGCTTCTGTGTGATGTCACACACATGGCCAGTCATATTTGGCCTCTGACCCTAAACAAACATTGTCTGCATAACATATAAAAACTTCACTTGATAAACGGAAAGAAATATGAATCATATATACAGCACAAAATAATATACCTGTAATGCTTTCAGAATTAGAAGAGATGTATTCCACAATGTTTCATCTTTTTGGTCACACACGTGACTAAGAATAGGCCTGCTCATGAATCCTCTGAGTGGAGGCTCAGTCTGAGCCTCTAACTAGTATATCTCCCTACACATGGCTGTGACTGGACCTCACAATGATAACAAGGGCATTGAATACTGGTCTTACCAGTGGTTGTCATGTGAGAAAATGGACAATTTCACAAAGACTCTCGGCACTAATCTGTACAGCACTGGAACAGGCCCTTCGCCCACAATGACTATCAATTCTCTTAAATGCCACTATCGTATCTGCCTCCACCATCAACCCTGGCAGTGCATTCCAGGCACTCACCACTGTCTGTGCACGACAAAAAAGTCGCCGTGCACATCTACATTAAATTTTCCATCTCTCGCCTTATAGCTATGCCCCTCTAGTCTTTGATGTTTCCACTGGGAGGAAGGTTTTGACTATCTATCCTGTCTATGCCTCTCATAATTCTTCATACTTCTGATAGTCCACCAATGCTTAACTTCCAATGATCAAGAGAAAACAGTTCCTCTCTTTATAGTTAATACCCTCTAATCCAGGCATTATTCTGGTCAACCTCCTTTGTGCCCTTGACAAACATAGAAACATAGAAAATAGGTGCAGGAGTAGGCCATTCGGCCCTTCGAGCCAGCACCGCCATTCAATATGATCACGGCTGATCATCCTAAATCAATGCCTCGTTCCTGCTTTCCCCACATTGCCCTTGGAAACAAAGCCTCCGCACACTTAGAAACATAGAAAATAGGTGCAGGAGTAGGCCATTCGGCCCTTCGAGCCTGCACCGCCATTCAATATGATCGTGGCTGATCATCCAACCCAGTATCCTGTTCCTGCCTTCGCTCCATACCCCCTGATCCCTTTAGCCACAAGGGCCACATCTAACTCCCTCTTAAATATAGGTAATGAACTGGCCTCAACTATCTTCTGTGGCAGAGAATTCCAGAGACTCACCACTCTCTGTGTGAAAAATGTTTTCCTCATCTCGGTCCCAAAGGAATTCCCCCTTATCCTTAGATTGTGACCCCTTGTTTTGGACCTCCCCAACATCGGGAACAATCTTCCTGTTTCTAGCCTGTCCAACCCCTTAAGAATTTTGTACGTTTCTATAAGATCCCCCCTGGCTTCTAAATTCTAGCGAGTACAAGCCAATCTATCCAGTCTTTCCTCATATGACAGTCCTGACATCCCAGGAATCAGTCGGGTGAACCTTCTCTGTACCCCCTCAATGGCAAGAATGTATTTTCTCAGATTTGGAGACCAAAACTGTACGCAATACTCCAGGTGTGGTCTCACCAAAACCCTGTACAACTGCAGTAGAACCTCCCTGCTCCTATACTCAAATCCTTTCGCTATGAATGCTAACAGACTATTTGCTTTCTTCACTGCCTGCTGCACCTGCATGCCTACTTTCAATGATTGGTGTACCATGACACCCAGGTCTCGTTGCATCTCCCCTTTTCCTAATTTGCCACCATTAAGTTAATAGTCTACCCTCGTGTTTTTGCCACCAAAGTGGATAACCTCACATTTATCCACATTATACTGCATCTGCTATGCATTTGCCCATTCACCCAGCCTATCCAAATCATCTTGCAGCCTCCTAGCATCCTCCTCACACCTAACACTACCCCCAGGTTAGTGTCATCCGCAAACTTGGAGATGTTGCATTCAATTCCCTCGTCCAAATCATTAATATATATTGTAAATAGCTGGGGTCCCAGCACTGAGCCTTGCGGTACCCCACTAGTCACTGCCTGCCATTCTGAAAAGGACCCGTTTACTCCTACCCTTTGCTTCCTGTCTGCCAGCCAGTTCTCTATCCACATCAATACTGAAGCCCCAATACCGTGTGCTTTAAGTTTGTATACTAATCTCTTATGTGGGACCTTGTCGAAGGCCTTCTGAAAGTCTAAATATAACACATTCACTGGTTCTCCCTTATCCACTCTGCTAGTTACATCCTCGAAAAATTCGATAAGATTCGTCAGACAAGATTTACCTTTCGTAAATCCATGCTGACTTTGTCTAAGGATTTCACCACTTTCCAAATGTACTGCTATCCCTTCTTTAATAACTGACTCTAGCAGTTTCCCCACTACCGATGTTAGACTAACTGGTCTGTAATTCCCCGTTTTCTCACTCCCTCCTTTTTTAAAAAATGGGGTTACTTTAGCTACCCTCCAATCCTCAGGAACTACTCCAGAATCTAAGGAGTTTTGAAAAATTATCACTAATGCATCCACTGTGGCTACTTCCTTGAGTACTCTGGGATGCAGACTATCTGGCCCTGGGGATTTATCGGCCTTTAATCCATTCAATTTACCCAACACCACTTCTCGGCTAACCTGGATTTCACTCAGTTCCTCCACCTTATTTGACCCCCGGTCCCCTGCTATTACTGGCAGATTATTTATGTCTTCCTTAGTGAAGACAGAACCAAAGTAGTTATTCAATTGGTCTGCCATGTCCTTGTTCCCCATGATCAATTCACCTGTTTCTGACTGCAAGGGGTCAGTATTGGGGTGACCAGACTGTACACATAAATACATATAAGGCAAGTAGCTGTTCACACTGCAACCTTAGTGGAAACATTTCCTGTACCTCTAATGTGGGCATACTTCTTTCCAGTCTACAACCTCCACAGCACCAGCGTTATGTGGGAATCCTTCATGCTCATGTAGAGATAGGTGTGAGGGGTAGAGTCTGGCCTCCCTGGTGCCAGGGTTCCAGGATATCTCAGAGCAACTACAGAACACTCTCAGGGAAGGATGATCAGCCAGAAGTCATTGTTCACGTTGGCACAAATGATCGGTAGGAAAAGGGATGAGGTACTGCAGAGCAAATATAGGGAGCAGTTAGGAAAGAGATTAAAAATCAGGACCTTTATAGTAGTAATTTCCCGATTACACCTGCTATCATGTGTTATCAAGGGTGGGAATAGGAAGATAGGACAGATGAATGTGTGGCTGGGGAGTTGGTGCAGTTGATAGGGTTTCAGATTTTCTGAGCATTGGGACCTCTTCAGGAGCTGAGGTGGCCTGTACAAGAGGGAGGGTTTCATCTGAGCTGGAGGGGAACCAACATCCTGACGGGTTAATAAGTACTACTAGGGATGGTTTGGCAGGGTGACAGGATCATGATCAGTCATCATTTGGACAGGTACATGGATATCAAACGTTTAGAGGGATATGGGCCGACCAATGACAAATTTGTTGGCGTGGAAGAATTGGGCCAAATAGCCTGTTTCGGTGCTGTGTGTAAGATTTGTGAGGAGAGGTGGGACAGGGATGGTGCCTTTAAATCTGTAACCCAAATGAGTTCTTTGATACCGTAATTAGTGCAAACGAGAAACATGTCAGGGCTAGAGGATCCGATGCTCAAGATGGGTGCCTGGGACCTTGGTGCCCAGTCTGGGAGTGCCCGGATCCTTCAGTGCCTTGGTGCTGCGGGCAGCTGGGTCTGGGCGCCTCAGTGTCCGGGCTGGTCCATGACATCCCCTCCATCCCCGTACTTCACGGGCCTGTTACCTCAGAAACGTTGGGGACTGACAACAAAGTAGCAGGAGTTTCAATCATTTCTCGAGCTTCGAGGAATGTCCTCCAAGGCACAGGGCATGCAGGTTCACTGAGTGGTTAATGAGTCATAACTGCTTGCTTCCCACCCACATCACCACAGTCTCTGCTGGTTTTACAAGGAAACTGATGTCATGTGTCAATGTTCAACATACCAACAGGAATTCCTTTCAGATGTGGGTGACAAGCCTGGGGATTGGAACCTGTTCCCAAGGGATGTGTTGACTTGTCTTGGTTGCTTCTCTCTCCTCCACAAGCGGCTTTCTGTATCTCCACTGCTGGGATCAGATATTTCATACTAAACTCCATGGGCAGCACAGTGGCACAGATGGTAGAGCCCAGGTTCGATCCTGACCTTGGGAGCTGTATATGTGGAATGTGCACGTTCTCCCTGTGACCATATGCGTTTTGCCGAGTGCTCCGGTTTCCTCCCACATTACAAAGATGCGTGGATTAATAGGTTAATTAGTCCTCTGTAGATTGCCCTTAGCATCTAGGGAGTGGATGAGGAAAGTGGGATAATATAGAACTAGTGTGAATGGGTGCTTGATGGTCGGTGGGCACAGGGTGGGCTGAAGGGCCTGTTTCCATGTTGTCTCTATAAACTAAAACTATAAACTATTGTTTGTGCTCTATGCCCAAGCACTAGTTATGATTAGCTCTGCCATTATTTATGACTCTGAGCAATGTTTGTGCAATTCCAGACCCATCCAACACAGACTGCGTTCCTGTCTAGCGTGGATCTTCACACCCACTGCTCCTACCAGATCATGCTTCCAGAGGCCATAGCGATAGTTTGTTCACCAAAGTACAATGAGTGAGTATGTGATGGGATTAAATTCAGCGTTGAAAGGATGCAAATGCTCACTTCATGTATAGTTGAAAGGGTTAAATTATGGTGAAATGATGGAACTTGGAACCTAAAAAATATGAGGTTAAGAGTTTCTCTCATCGAGATGTTTCAGACCAAACGTTTTGATGGTGTTGATGGAGTACCAAGTTCAAGTTCACATTTATTGTCACATGCACAAATTAATGTACAGTGATATTTGAGTTACCATGCAGCCATACAATTAAAGAACACAATACAGTCCTTAGACTGCTAGCCATGTTAGTATGGCTAACACTAACTACACACTTACTAGATGTAGTTCTTTCTTTCTTTGAGCACTTTACTAATCTCTTAATCTATCCCATTTTTACTATCATTTCTAATTATTACTATTATTACTTTTTATCTGAGTGGAATCATCAATTAATACAAAGGAGATATATATATGAGAGAAAATCAAGAGTCTTGAAATTTGTCTGTTCAGGGTTCAGGTGTTGGGTCTGGTGTGTCGAGCTGTACCATTTGCTCTGGTACACATCCCTTTAGATAAATGATGCAAGACCTACATACAAATATGGGGAATGCAGAGATGCCAAGTGTCCCGGATTCGCCGTATTTTGTCCCGGCGAAATAACCTTTTTACGGTGTTCCGGCAGCCAAACATGCTGTTACGGAACACCGCCGTGCCGGTGTTCCTCCCGTGGTGAACGGCGGCGCCATGTGCCCCCGGTTTGCCAGCCCGGCAGCTCGCAGCCACGCCCGGCCCAGAGCCCGGGCGGCGCCGGCCCGCGCGATCAGCGGCACTTTCTTGCCGCCAGCCGGCCGCTCGCGGCAGCCCCATCACCGGGCCTCCCCCCCACCCCCACCCCCACCCAGTGCGCAGGCGCAGACCCGCCGGCAACCTTGCCAAGTGCGCATGTGCCGCACCCGCCCGCCGGCAGCCCGCTGATCTGCACCAGTGCGCAGGCGCAGACCCGCCGGCAACCTTGCCAAGTGCGCATGTGCCGCACCCGCCTGCCGGCAGCCCGCTGATCTGCACCAGTGCGCAGGCGCATAGCCGCCGGCAACAACTCCAAGTGAGTATGTTACGGAGAGAAATGCATTTAACCCCATTTGTTACGGACAAATGGGTTGAATGTTACTGTGAACTAAATTTAGGGTTGGCATCTATGGGAATGGAGGAATAACGTTTTGTAGCTGGAATGTTAAAGGTATTAATGAACCAATTAAGAGGGGTAAGGTATTAGAATATTTAAAAGCACTTAAAATAGACGTTGCGTTTATCCAAGAGACACACTTGAAAAAAGAGGCAGAACATAGACTAAAAGCCAAATGGATTGATAAAGTATATCACTCTTCTTTTACACACAAATCTAGAGGTGTAGCAATATTAATTCGTAAAGGTACTGCATTTAAACATACTTCAATAATAACAGATAGTGATGGTAGATGTATTATTGTAATAGGAGAATTATATACACAAAAGGTGATTTTTGTTAATATATATGGCCCAAATTTTGATAGCCCGCGATTAAAAAAAAAATTATTTAATACAATCCCAGAATTATCACAACATAATCTAATAATTGGAGGAGATTTAAATTGCACACATGACCCTTATTTGGATAGATCATCAAAACAACGAAAACTTAAATCACACTCCAGTGAGTTAATAAATGCATATATAGACACCAGTAATATTAAAGATGTATGGAGATTGCAAAATCCAACAGGACGCGAATACTCATTTTACTCAGCCGTGCATAAAAGTTATTCAAGAATAGATTATTTTCTGGTAGATTTAAAACTTATTCCACTTACGTATAATTCAAAATATCATAATATTATAATTTCAGATCACGCACCATTAACTTTTAAGATGAAACTAACGGGGAAAAATGGAAAAACAAGATAATTGGAGATTTAATCCACAAATTTTAAAGGACAAAATAACTCAAGAATATATTACAAAACAGATCAAGATCTTCTTTGAAACAAATGATACACCAGAAATATCATCATCCCTCTTATGGGAAACTTTTAAGGCCTATGTTCGGGGAATTATGATATCTTCTCAAGTATTTTATAATAAAGAGAATAGGAAGCTACAACAGGCATTGGAAAGAGAGATTAAACAATTAGATACAGAGAATGCCATTAATCCAAGTACGACCAAACATAATAAAAATTTTGCATTGAAATATAAACTAAATAAAATACAGTCAGATCAAGTTGTAAAACTATACCAATATACCAAACAAATTCAATTTGAATTCGGTGATAAACCACATAAACTACTGGCTCGTCAGTTAAGAAAATTGGAAGGAGAAAAATTAATATATAGGATCAAATCAGATAAAGGAGAATTATTAACACAAACTAAAGATATAAACAAAAGATTTTTGCAATATTATAAAAATTTATACTCAGCTAAAACAAAAGAAAATCGTATAGGAGTAGAAACATTTTTAAAAAATTGTAATCTAAATGGACTAGATTTAGAAGATAGGGAATTATTAAATGTCGAAATAACTACTAAAGAAATTGAAGAAACTATTAGATCATTAAAAAATGGTAAAACTCCAGGTATTGGAGCAGAATTTTATAAAATATTTTATGACATGATAGCCCCACGTTTGAAGACACTATATGAACACATTTACACACAACAGAAATTACCAGATACATTAAATGAATCTATTATAACCCTTATACCTAAATTAGATAAAAATCTCGATGACCCAGGGTCATATAGAGCTATATCTCTTTTAAATACTGATCAAAAAAATTAACAAAAATATTAGCACAAAGACTAAACAAAGTGATTAATAAACTAATTCATTCAGATCAAACGGGATTTATACCAAAACGATACTCTTCAAATAATCTGAGAAGATTATTTAATATATACTCGAAAAGAAATATTACGAAGGATTTATGAATTATCTCGTTGGACGCAGAGAAAGCTTTTGATCAGATTGAATGGTCTTACTTATTTTCGGTTATGGAATTTTTTCAATTGGGAGAGAAGTTTATAACATGGGTTAAATTACTATATACTAGACCAACAGCTAGAATATTAATTAACCAAGTGTTAACAACTAAATTTAACTTATTCCGAGGTTGTAGACAAGGTTGCCCTTTATCTCCACTACTGTTTGCACTTGCAATAGAACCATTAGCAAAATCTGTGAGATCAAACCCTGAAATATATGGGTATGAAACTAAAGAAACTGAAAATAAAATCTCATTGTACGCAGATGATGTATTACTTTATATCACAAAAACCAGAAATTAGTTTTCCTAACTTGTTAGATTTAATAACTCAATTTGGATCGTTTTCAGGATATAGAATTAATTGGAATAAAAGTGAACTTATGCCAATAATGGGAAATAATTTACATATATTACAACAATACCCTTTTAAGATTGCAAATGAAAAAATTAAATATCTTGGAATTTATGTAACAAAAAGATATAATTCATTATTTAAATCTAATTTTTTACCCTTATTGAATAAACTATTTAAGAATATTCAATATTGGAAAACATTACCTATTTCAATGTTAGGTAAGATTAACGCGATAAAAATGATTTTTCTTCCACAATTACTATATTTGTTTCAAATGATCCCGATATATATTCCTAAAAATTTCTTTAAGAAAGTGGACTCCATGGTTACTAATTTTATTTGGGATTATAAGAATCATAGAATAATTAAAAAGCATCTATGTAAATCAAAAATAAATGGTGGCTTTGCACTGCCTAATTTTATGTTTTATTATTGGGCAGTTAATATAAAAAATATGAATTTTTGGCTGGGTGAACTAGATAAACAACCAAATTGGTTAAAGATGGAAAAAGAAGACTGTACCCCGTTTGAAATTGGTTCGATTTTATTTGCTAATACTCCAATACATAAGAAAACTTATAAAGAAAATCCATTAATAGAAAGTGGAATACGTATTTGGAAACAATTAAAAAAAACATTAAAATTACAGAATGTACCACTAGCTCTTCCAATAGTAAACAATATTTCTTTTAAACCTTCACTGATGGACAAAGGTTTCTTAAAATGGAAGAACTATGGAATAAATAAGATCGGTGATCTTTATAGGGAAAACAGGATAGATTAGAGGGTTCGTCTAGGGAGGCTATTTGGGTGGAACTGAGAAGTGGGAACGGTGTAGCAACACTTTTAGGGGTGTACTATAGACCGCCAAATGGGGAGCGAGAATTGGAAGAGCAAATATGTAAGGAGATAGCAGATATTAGTAGTAAGCACAAGGTAGTGATTGTGGGAGATTTCAATTTCCCAAAAATAGACTGGGAAACACATTCTGTAAATGGGCTGGATGGTTTGGAGTTTGTAAAATGTGTGCAGGATAGTTTTTTGCAGCAGTACATAGAGGTACCGACCAGAGAAGGGGCAGTGCTGGACCTCCTGTTAGGAAATGAGGCAGGACAGGTGACGGAGGTATGCGTTGGTGAGCACTTCGGGACCAGTGATCACAATACCATTAGTTTCAATATAATTATGGAGCGAGTCAGAACAGGACCTAGAGTGGAGATTTTTGATTGGAGAAAGGCTAACTTTGAGGGAATGCGTGAGGATTTTAAAGGAGTGAATTGGGACACTTTGTTTCGTGGGAAGGATGTAGAAGAGAAATGGAGGACATTTAAAGGGGAAATTGTAAGAGTACAGAATCTTTATGTCCCTGTTAGGTTGAAAGGAAATAGTAAACATTGGAAAGAGCCATGGTTTTCAAGGGAAATTAGACACTTGATTCGAAAAAAGAGAGATATCTACAATAATTATAGGAGGCATGGAGTAAATGAGGTGCTAGAGGAGTATAAAGAATGTAAAAAGAATCTTAAGAAAGAAATTAGGAAGGCTAAAAGAAGATATGAGGTTGCTTTGGCAAGAAAGGTGAAAGTAAATCCAAAGGGTTTCTACAGCTATATTAATAGCAAAAGGATAACGAGGGATAAAATTGGACCATTAGAGAACCAGAATGGACAGCTATCTGCAGAGCCAAAAGAGATGGGGGAGATATTGAACAATTTCTTTTCTTCGGTATTCACCAAGGAGAAGGATATTGAACTCTGTGAGGTAAGGGAAAAAAGTAGAGTAGCTATGGAAACTATGAGATTCAAAGAAGAGGAAGTACTGACACTTTTGAAAAATATAAAGGTGGATAAGTCTCCAGGTCCTGACAGGATATTCCCTAGGACATTGAGGGAAGTTAGTGTAGAAATAGCAGGAGCTATGACAGAAATATTTCAAATGTCATTAGAAACAGGAATAGTGCCGGAGGATTGGCGTACTGCGCATGTTGTTCCATTGTTTTAAAAAGGGTTCAAAGAATAAACCTAGCAATTATAGACCTATTAGTTTGACGTCAGTGGTGGGCAAATTAATGGAAAGGATACTTAGAGATAATATATATAAGCATCTGGATAAACAGGGTCTGATCAGGAACAGTCAACATGGATTTGTGCCTGGAAGGTCATGTTTGACAAACCTTCTTGAATTTTTTGAAGCGGTAACTAGGGAAATTGATGAGGGTAAAGCAGTGGATGTTGTCTATATGGATTTCAGTAAGGCCTTTGACAAGGTTCCCCATGGAAGGTTGGTTCAGAAGGTTCAATCTTTGGGTGTTAATGGCGGAGTAGCAAGATGGATTCAACAGTGGCTGAATGGGAGATGTCAGAGAGTAATGGTGGATGGCTGTTTGTCAGGTTGGAAGCCGGTGACCAGTGGGGTGCCTCAGGGATCTGTGTTGGGTCCACTGTTGTTTGTCATGTACATCAATGATCTGGATGATGGGGTGGAAAATTGGATAAGTAAGTATGCAGATGATACTAAGATAGGTGGTATTGTGGATAATGAAGTAGATTCTCAAAGTCTACAGAGAGATTTGGGCCATTTGGAAAAGTGGGCTGAAAGATGGCAGATGGAGTTTAATGCTGATAAGTGTGAAGTGCTACATCTTGGCAGGACAAATCAAAATAGGACGTACATGGTAAATGGTAGGGAATTGAGGAATGCTGTGGAACAGAGGGATCTAGAAATAACTGTGCATAGTTCCCTGAAGGTGGAATCGCATGTAGATAGGGTGGTAAAGAAAGCCTTTTGTGTGCTGGCCTTTATAAATCAGAGCATTGAATATAGGAGTAGGGAAGTAATGTTAAAATTGTACAAGGCATTGGTAAGACCAATTCTGGAGTATGGTGTACAATTTTGGTCGCCTAGTTATAGGAAGGATGTCAACAAAATAGCAGAGGAGATTTACTAGAATGTTGCCAGGGTTCCAGCAACTATGTTACAGAGAAAGGTTGAACAAGTTAGGTCTTTATTCTTTGGAGCGCAGAAGGTTAAGGGGGGACTTGATTGAGGTCTTTAAAATGATGAAAGGGATAGACAGAGTTGACGTGGATAAGCTTTTCCCATTGAGGGTAAGGAAGATTCAAACAAGAGGACATGACATGAGAATTAAGGGACAGAGGTTTAGGGGTAACGTGAGGGGGAACTTCTTTACTCAGAGGGTGGTGGCTGTGTGGAATGAGCTTCCAGCAGAAGTGGTGGAGGCAGGATCTATTTTAACATTTAAAAGTAAAGTGGATAGGTATATGGACGTGAAGGGAATGGAGGGGTATGGTCTGAGTGCAGGTAGATGGGACTAGGGGAAAACAAATGGTCGGCACGGACTGGAAGGGCCGAGAGGGCCTGTCTCCGTGCTGTAATTGTTATATGGTTATATGGTTAAAACTTATTTCTCTCATTTCAGGAATTACAACAAAATTATGGATTACATTTTAAAGAATATTTTCGATATCTTCAAATTAGAGACTATGTTAAATCAAATACACTGGATTTTAGGAATAGAAAGACAGAAATCTTAGATGAATGTTTAAATAAACATCCGAATACTGAGAAATTAATATCATATATTTATAATATTTTATTGGAAAATGATTTACCAAATACGGATAAATATAGACAAGCATGGGAAAATGAACTAGGTCAAGTAATCAGTAGAGAAGTATGGAATGAAAGTTTACAACATATACATCATTGTTCATTAAATGCTAGACACTCCTTGATACAATTTAAAGTTATACATAGATTACATCTCTCAAAGTCCAAATTAAATAGAATTTTCTCAAATGTGTCTGCAATATGCGATAAGTGTCAACAATTAGAAGCTAATTTAACGCATTCATTTACAAAATGTATAAAAATCAGTAATTTTTGGATAGAGATTTTTAAGATAATCTCAATTGTAGTTAATGCAAAGTTGACTCCAGACTCAAAACTAATTATATTGGGAATACTGGAAACAAATCAGATATTAACAACACAACAAATAATTTTTATCGGTTATAGTTTAATAATTGGTAAAAAAATTAATACTAAGATTTTGGAAAGGTCCTACTTCCCCCACAACTAAATTGTGGATTACAGAAATGTCGGAGACGTTGCACTTGGAACGATTAAGGCTTGCCCTGATGGACAGGCTGGACCAGTTCAGAGGAATATGGTCTCCATTTATTGAATATTTAAAGGGTTAAGATGGTCCAGTTCGAAACCATGACGGAAGCCTGAATGTATGAATGGATGAAGAATTATAGACAATAGTTCATAAATATATCTCCATTGAAGAATATCTTGTTTAATATTCCACTCAATCAGTTTATCTCTCTTTTTTTCTTTTCTTTTTCTCTTTTTTATTTCCTACTGCTATAAAATAAAAAATAAAATTATAGAAGTACAAATAAGATTGACTGTTAATTTTAAAAATATTAAGAATGTATGTGACGTTAATATTTTCTTTTGCTTTAATTGGATTTTATATTTCTTCTTAATATGTAATTACTTCTAATAAAAATATCTTACAAAAAAAAAAAAAGAACACAATACACGATACAATTGTATTGGATCAGGGAAACTCACCTTAAAAGTTAAAGGTGCAGAAATCGCAATGGAACTTGCAAAGTCTCTTGCGTTCCTTTGTATAAAAAGCTTGGCTATTGATTGGAGATTCCAAAACTAATCAATACATTTCTTTAAGCATGACATGATGTCTGTTATAACGATACCTCCCAAAGGCTTACTGGATCTCCTGGTTGATAGACATTTTGACTTCTCATTCCCATACTAACCATTCTGTCCTGGGTCCCCTCCATTGCCAGAATGAGGCCACATGCAAATTGGAGGAACATCATTTCATATTCCGCTTGGGTAGCTTACAACCCATGGGTATGAACATTGAATTCTCCAATTTTAGGTAACTTTTATAAACGCCTTCCTCCCCACTTCCTCCACTAATAGTCCTTCAACCAGTTCCACAATGTGCAACGATGTAACGATGTGCAACTCGTGCAGACACCATCAATAGTCAACAATCAGTATTTCAGGGAACTTCCTTGCCTGAGGACATCAGTTGCCAGCCCAGATTTGTCCTGTTGGTTTTTTTTTTCTCACTTCCAGTTCTCCCACACCCCACACACCACAGTCACATAAAACGTCACCTATCCATTTTCTCCAGAGATGATGCCTGACCTGCTGAGTTACTCCAGCATTTTGTGTCTATAATTGCCTTTTGATTTGGCTGGAGCCAGAACATTTTTATTAACCTGTACAATCTTGCACCTGCACATAGAATCGTAGAATTGCAGAGCTATACCGTATGAAAACAGGCCCTTCGGCCCACCTTGTCCATGTCGACCAAGTTAGCATTCTCTGCTATTCCCATTTGCCTGCATTTAGCAAATATCCCTCTAAACCTTCCCCTCCATACCTGTCCAAATGTCTGCTATAAACTTGGGAAGAGGGGTTTCTACCTCCCAATGCAGTTGATTCCCTCAATATCTCTCTTCAATTTTCACGGTCTGGACTTAAGAAGTCAAGATAATATTTAATCCAAATTCCTAAATACTCCTAAAGGCGGTGCTGAGCTATCTTTGTGGAAGTACCCCCTAATACTGTTGAGTGTAGAATGCCAAGATTTACATAGAAACATAGAAAATAGGTGCAAGAGGAAGCCATTCGGCTCACTCACCACCATTCATTGTGATCATGGCTGATCGTCTCCAATCAATAACCCGTGCCTGCCTTCTCCCCATATCCCTTGATTCCACTAGCCCCTAGAGCTCTACTTAACTCTGTCTTAACTCCATCCAGTGATTTTGCCTCCACTGCTCTCTGTGGCAGGGAATTCCACAAATTCACAACTCTCTGGGTGAAAAAGTTTTTTCTCACCTCAGTCTTAAATGGCTTCCCCTTTATTCTAAGACTGTGGCCCCTGGTTCTGGACTCGCCCGACATTGGGAACATTTTTCTTGCATCTAGCTTGTCCAGTCCTTTTATAATTTCATATTTCTTCGGTATTCACCAAGGAGAAGGATATTGAACTCGGTGAGTTAAGGGGAAAGAGTAGAGTAGCTATGGAAACTATGAGATTCAAAGAGGAGGAAGTACTGACACTTTTGAAAAATATAAAAGTGGATAAGTCTCCAGGTCCTGACAGGATATTCCCTAGGACATTGAGGGAAGTTAGTGTAGAAATAGCAGGAGCTATGACAGAAATATTTCAAATGTCATTAGAAACGGGAATAGTGCCGGAGGATTGGCGTACTGCGCATGTTGTTCCATTGTTTAAAAAGGGTTCAAAGAATAAACCTAGCAATTATAGACCTATTAGTTTGACGTCAGTGGTGGGCAAATTAATGGAAAGGATACTTAGAGATAATATATATAAGCATCTGGATAAACAGGGTCTGATCAGGAACAGTCAACATGGATTTGTGCCTGGAAGGTCATGTTTGACAAACCTTGAATTTTTTGAAGCGGTAACTAGGGAAATTGATGAGGGTAAAGCAGTGGATGTTGTCTATATGGATTTCAGTAAGGCCTTTGACAAGGTTCCCCATGGAAGGTTAGTTAAGAAGGTTCAATGGTGGATGGCTGTTTGTCAGGTTGGAAGCCGGTGACCAGTGGGGTGCCTCAGGGATCTGTGTTGGGTCCACTGTGGTTTGTCATGTACATCAATGATCTGGATGATGGGGTGGAAAATTGGATAAGTAAGTATGCAGATGATACTAAGATAGGTGGTGTTGTGGATAATGAAGTAGATTTTCAAAGTCTACAGAGAGATTTGGGCCATTTGGAAAAGTGGGCTGAAAGATGGCAGATGGAGTTTAATGCTGATAAGTGTGAAGTGCTACATCTTGGCAGGACAAATCAAAATAGGACGTACATGGTAAATGGTAGGGAATTGAGGAATGCTGTGGAACAGAGGGATCTAGGAATAACTGTGCATAGTTCCCTGAAGTGGAATCGCATGTAGATAGGGTGGTAAAGAAAGCCTTTGGTGTGCTGGCCTTTATAAATCAGAGCATTGAATATAGGAGTAGGGAAGTAATGTTAAAATTGTACAAGGCATTGGTAAGACCAATTCTGGAGTATGGTGTACAATTTTGGTCGCCTAGTTATAGGAAGGATGTCAACAAAATAGAGAGAGTACAGAGGAGATTTACTAGAATGTTGCCAGGGTTCCAGCAACTATGTTACAGAGAAAGGTTTGAACAAGTTAGGTCTTTATTCTTTGGAGTGCAGAAGGTTAAGGGGGGACTTGATTGAGGTCTTTAAAATGATGAAAGGGATAGACAGAGTTGACGTGGATACGTTTTTCCCATTGAGGGTAGGGAAGATTCAAACAAGAGGGCATGACATGAGAATTAAGGGACAGAGGTTTCAGGGTAACGTGAGGGGGAACTTCTTTACTCAGAGGGTGGTGGCTGTGTGGAATCAGCTTCCAGCAGAAGTGGTGGAGGCAGGATCGATTTTAACATTTAAGAGTAAAGTGGATAGGTATATGGACGTGAAGGGAATGGAGGGGTATGGTCTGAGTGCAGGTAGATGGGACTAGGGGAAAACAAATGGTCGGCACGGACTGGAAGGGCCGAGAGGGCCTGTTTCCGTGCTGTAATTGTTATATGGTTATATGGTTATATGTTTCTATAAGATAGCCACTCATCCTTCTAAACTCCAGTATATACAAGCCTAGTCTTTTCAATCTTTCCTCATATGACAGTCCCGCCATCCCAGGGATCAATCTCGTGAACCTGCGCTGCACTGCCTCAATCACAAGGATGTCCTTCCTCAAATAAGGAGATTAAAACGGGGGGGGGGGAGAAACAGGGTTTTAGCCTTTCCCTTGGGGAGGGCTGTGACTTTTCTTGTTGTGTCCCCCGTCACTGTCTCCGTCTGTGCTGAGGCCTAATGGCGGCGTTCCAGCATTCCAGCGGCGGCGACCCGGCTTCAGAGCTGCAGTGTTCCAGCAGTGCCGTTCCAGCGGCGACCCGGCTTCAGAGCTGCGGTGCTCCAGCAGTGCCGTTCCAGCGGCGACCCGGCTTCAGAGCTGCGGTGCTCCAGCAGTGCCGTTCCAGCGGCGACCCGGCTTCAGAGCTGCGGTGCTCCAGCGGCGTTCCAGCGGCGACCCTGCTTCAGAGCTGCGGTGCTCCAGCGGCGACCCAGCTTCAGAGCTGCGGTGCTCCAGCGTTCCAATGGCGACCTGGCTTCAGAGCTGCGGTGCTCCAGCGTTCCAGTGGCGACCCGGCTCAGAGCTGCGGTGCTCCAGCGTTCCAATGGCGACCTGGCTTCAGAGCTGCGGTGCTCCAGCGTTCCAGTGGCGACCTGGCTTCAGAGCTGCGGTGCTCCAGCGGCGTTCCAGCGGTGGCGTTCTAGCGGTGACCCGGCTTCAGAGCTGTGGTGCTCCAGCACTCCAGTGGCGGACACTGCTTTAGAGCTGTGTCGGGGTTCCAGCATTTCGACGACGGCGGTGGCGGCAGCCCGGCTTCGGAGGCTCGGCCGCGGGCCTAGTGGACGCCAACATCAGAGGCCTGGATCGCCTCAGCGCAGAGGGAGAACAAGGAGGGAAGAAGACAAAGACTTTAAGACTTTTGCCTTCCACCACAGTGAGGAGGTGCCTGGTGAACTCTCTGTGGTGGATGTTAAATATATGTTTATTGTGTGTTTTGTTTTTTATTATATGTTATGACTGCAGGCAATGGAATTTTGTGTCTATCCCTAATTCGTGTAGCTACCCTCTGTGTGGAAACACTTACCACACGGATCTCCTCTAATTTTCTCCCCTCATCATAAACCTTGTCCCTCCAGATATAGACTCCTCTACTCTGGAAAGAGAATAAAAGAAGATTGACAAAGATGGAAGGTTTGAGCTGCAAAGATAGGCATTGTGGTCTTTCCCTGGAGTGTAGGAGGCTGAAGGCTGATCTTTCAGTTTCTTAAAATCATGAGGGGCGTAGATAAAGTGAAAAGTCATAGCCCTTTCCCCGGAATAGGGGAGTCAAAAATTAGAGAACGTAGGTTTAAAGTGAGAGGAGAGCAGTGTGTACATGGAACGAGCTACAAGGGGCGGTGATAGAGGCGGATGTAATTAACGCATTTCGGCCAGGTTACACAGAGAGGAAAGATTGGAGGGATATTGGCCAAACACAGGCAAGTGGGACAAAATTGTTCGGCAACTTGGTCAGCATGGGCGAGTTGGGCTGAAACAGCACTGTTTTTGTGCTGTGCAGCCCTATGACTGTATCACAACATTAGATATGAATTTTCCTGTAACAACAAAGAGGTTAAAATGTTGGATGTCTCTTTGCTGCTTTGACCCTGTGCTCTGACTGATCCCTCTTTCTTTAACAAAGGTCAGGATTTTACAGACTGACGGAGCATGGGATGGATGAGATCTCTTCCTGTAAACAGAAAGGTTTTCACCCACATCCCAAGGATCCTCCTCTGTTTAATGTAAGTATGATTTTCTGATGCAGGTTTCTAATTAGAATTCAAGCGTATAAAATCATGAGAGGAATAGATCGGGAGATGCACAGAATCTCTTGTCCAGAGTAGGTGAATCGAGGACCAGAGGACATGGATTCAAGGTGAAGGGGAAAAGATTTAATAGGAATCTGAGGGGTAACCTTTTCACACAAAGGGTGGTGGGTTAAAGCTACCAGAGAAGGTAGTTGAGGCTAGGACTATCCCAACGTTTAAGAAACAGACAGGGACATGGCTAGGACAGGTTTGGAGGGATATGGCCAAGCACAGGCAGGTGGGACTAGTGTAGCTGGGACATGTTGGCCGGTGTGGGTAAGCTGATCTGAAGGGCCTGTTTCCACACTGTATCACTCTATGACTAAGTTATTTTAACATGGCAAACTTGCAATTATCCAAGTAGTGGCTTCTTTGACTTGCCTCGATTCTGGTTTACTTCATAGTTTCTCATATAAAACTAATACCACAAATGACTTCCTCAAACATGCAGCCAATCCTTTATCCTGGCTGAAAATACTTGCTTCTGGAATAGATTTGATGTGATTACCAGTAGGGCACCACAGTGGTGCATTGGCAGAGCTGCTGCCTTACAGCGTCAGAGATCCGAGTTTCATTTTGATGTCAGATGCCGTGTGTGGAATTTGCACACTCTTCCTGTGACCGCGTGGGTTTTCTCCAGGTGCTTCACTTTTACCCCACATTTCAAAGACATGCAGATTTGTAGGTTAATTGGCTTCTTTGAATTGCTCCTAGTGTGCACGATGAGAAAGAGGGATAACATAGATCTAATGTACTGGTGATCAATGGTCGGCGTGGACTCAGTGGGCCGAAGGAGGAGGAAGCTGAAAGAATGGAGGGGCAGGACAAAGCCTGATGAACAGTTGGTGGATATGGGTGAGAGAAGTTTTTGAAAGGCAGATGGTTTGACAAAGGCCAGTGATGAAAAGACAAAAGGTGTGAAATAAGGATATCAGTGGTACGATTTGTGAAACAAGTGGAAGGGATATAGGTTGGAGGGGCAAGGGGAGAACTGTGTGTGTTTGGGTGGGGCACAGGGAAGAGAAGGAGGTGGGAGAAGGGGGAGAAGGTGTTTGTTAGTTGCTTAAACCAGTGCTCACTTCAGATCAAAGCTGTGTCATCGGCCCAACCTGATTGAAATGGTCCCGTGTAGTTGGCTGCTGCAGAAGGTTAAGGCACAAGTGATCTGAGGTGTGTTTGCAAACTGGATCTAAAATTGTCTGGGTGACGGAGGGAGAGAGTAGTGGTGGCTGGGTGTGCGTCAAATTAGAAATGTTAAGAACATTGGTTAAGGGATTGGTGTCAGGACCTTTGCTGGTTGTAATATGCATAAATGAGAATGTATAATTAGTAAATTTGCAGATTACATAAAATTGTAAAGAAGGTTGTCTATGGATGCAGTGGGGCATAGCTTAGATGTAAAGCAGAGCAAAAAGTTGGCTGAATAAATGTAGTTTAGTTTACAGTGCAGGAAGAGGCCCCTCTCTCGGCCCACTAAGTCTGCATCGACTAGCGATCCCCGCACACTAACACCACCCTACACAAGCTTGGGACAATTTGCATGTACACCAAGCCAATTAACCTGCATACCTTTGGAGTGTGGATGGAAACCGAAGATCTCGGAGAAAACCCACACGGTCACGGGGAGAATGTACAAACTCCATACAGACAGAACCCGTAGTTGGGATCGACTGTAAGGCAGCAACTCTACCGCTGTGCCACTGTGGCTGCCCTAATCCAGACAAGTGTGAGGTTATGCACTGGGAAGTCTGATTTAATTAGGATGTGTAGTAAATGACACGGACCTTACGAATGTTAGTACACAAAGTGACCTAAGGGTTTGTCCATAGCTCACTAAAACGATATAGCGACACAGGGGAATAGGACAGCAAAAAGGGCATGTCTTCATCAGCTGAGGCATTGAGTATGACTTGTGATGTTGTGATGCTGTTGTAAAATAACATCAAGGCTGCACTTCGAGCATTGTGTACAGTTGTGGTCAACACACTACAGGAAGGATATAGTGTCAAATGAGAGAGTGCAGAAGAGATTCACCAGAATATTGCCTGGAAGTGAGGGCAGTAATTATAAGGAGATATTGGATCGGCTGAATTTGTTCCCACGGGAACATAGGGAGAGTGAACTGATAGTAGAAACAACAAACTGCAGATGCTGGCTTATACAAAAGGATACAAAGTGCTGGAGTAACTCAGTGGATAAGGCAGCATCTCTGGAGATCAGTTCTCTGGAGATGCTGCCCGACCCACTGGGTTACTCCAGCACCTTGTGACCTTATAGGTGAACTGATAGTGGGTTGTAAAATTATGAAGGGCAAAGATAGGATAGGAGAGATGGTCAGAATCTTTCCCCAGTACAGGAGTGTCTCGAACTCAAGGGCCTTTGCTCTATTTATTTGCATTCCACTTTCAGGGAGTTATGAACTTGGACCCTAAAATCCCTATATCAATGCTGTTAAAATATATAATTCCTATTAATTGTATATTTCCCCCTTGCATTCAACCTCCCTAAGTACAACACCTCACACTTGCTTGGATTCATCTGCCATTCCTCTGCCCATTTCTGTAGCTGATCTATATCCCGATGTATACTTTGACAGCCTTCCTCACAGTCCCTAACCCCAACAGTCTTGATATCATATGCAAACTTAGTAACCAACATATCTGCGTTTATGTCTCAAGTTATTTATACCTCAAAAACAATATTTTGAGGAATGGTTTCTCAGCGCCTCCCATTTGTACCGAGCAATTAATGAGGTTCCAATGCCGTGCCTTGGTAGGGTGAGGGGATACCACACTCGCACAGCAAGCTGCCAAAGTGCCCACCTTGTGAACTCTGGGGATGTGCCGTGACTGCCTGACTGCGCACATGGTCTGGAACAAAGTGCTGGAGTAATTCAACAGATCAGGCAGTTTAAGGTAGACACAAAATGCTGGAGTAACTCAGCGGGTCAGGCAGCATCTCTGGAGTGAAGGAGTGGGTGACGTTTTGGATCTAGACCCTTCTTCAGACTGATCAAACTAAGTAGCTTTGTTTAGGGTTACAGCGAGGTAACAGGCCCTTCGGCTCACTGGGTCCGCGCTGACCAGCGATCCCTGCATATTAACACTGTCCCACGCACTAGGGACAATTTTTTCATTTACCAAGCCAATTTACCTACATACCTATACGTTTTGGAGTGTGGGAGGAAGCAACCGAAGATTTCGGGAAAAAGCCCATGCAGGTCACGGTGAGAACGAACAAACTCCGTACAGACAGCACTGGTAGTCAGGATAGAACATGGGACTTTGACGCTGTAAGGCAGCAACTCTACCGATACCCAGCTCTGGAGAAACATGGACAGGTGATGTGCGGGAAGGAACTGCAGATGCTGGTTTAAACCGAAGGTAGACACAAATTGCTGGAGTAGCTCAGGGGGACAGGCAGCATCTCTGGAGAGAAGGAATGGGTGACCTTTCAGGTCGTGATCCTTGTTCAGACCAGAGCAGGGAAAGGTGATGTTTCAGGTCAGGACATTGTAGAGGTGGGAGGAGAAAGCTAGTACGGGGCAGATCTCTTCCAACATTCTTTCTTTCCCTCCCCTTCACACTGGCAGACCACAATCAGTGTGAGGAAGTGTCCCGGTCAGAAATGTTACCTACCTATGTTCTCCAGCGATGCTGCCTGACACGCTTAGTTATTCCAGCACTTCCTCTTTTTTCATAAAACACCATCTGCAGTTCCTTTTTACAGTGTTCTCTTTTTCTTTGTTGCATCCCAAACCATAGAAGGATTGGCTGCTACTTGCTAACCAACATCATATTAAGGCTTACCTTGTACACTTACTTCCATTATTCTCTCTTTGCTTCTGTAGGCATGTGCGCATGTTTCTGTCATGGAGACGAACGTTACAATACTGGACCTTCGGTGATTGCTGCCTTCTAGTGTCTTTGGTTTCCATAGAAACCGTTAACCGTGATGTCACTCTTGTTAGTACTTCAGGTAGAGAATTCTGTAGCTTTAACAGTTACAAATCTGCATCACTTTGAGGAGTTTTTGGTTTAATTGTGACTAATCCAAAATACTATTAATATGCCAATTTCAAATTCTGTCCTGTACATAGGATTGCCTTTATTTAATGCCTGCACTGCTGCACTTAACCTGATGAAACATGAGAGATGAAGTATGTGGCCTAGCTTTTTTTTCAGTAAATTCATTTAATTTGTTAACATATTAGATTTAACTATTGTCTCTTTGCACATCAATAAACCAAGTGTGGCCATGTGGTTTCTTGGTTGTGTCCCCTTCACCCTGCACGTGTACATTTTCTACCTCACCAGATACCCAACAGTCCCAGAGCAATTCCACTGCCACAGTTGTACAGGGATTGATTCCTGAGGAAATGCAGGGGGGATGCTGAGGTGGTAGTCTCCACATGTTTCTATGACTGATGGTTTGGTGAGATATGTAATGAGAAAAATGGCCAATGTAGTCAATGTTACTTCCTGGGTAAATGAGGGAGGTGAGCAGCCTAGTCCCCTGTTTTGTTTTGCTTAGAGATACAGTGCGGAAACAAGCCGTTTGGCCCACCGAGCTCGCCGATCAGTGATTCACGCACACTAATGCTATCCTACACGCAAAGGTCAATTTACAATTTTACGAAGGCAATTATCCTACAGACCTGTACATCTTTGGAATGTGGGAGGAAACTGGAGCACTCGGAGAAAACCCTCTCTTAAAGAGAACATGCAAACGCCATACAGGTCTCTGGCGCTGTAGGACAGCAACTCTACCACTGGGCCACCAATGCACAATTCGATGATGGCTAGTTCGTTTGATAACTCCATCAAGTTGTTTTGCTTCAGTAAAATGTAATGTGGCCATCAGAGCCACCACTGCATAGAGCAATGAGCAGTGGACATCCTTCAAGGACACTCGGTATTGTCATCATTTTATTATTTTCAGGTTCACTAAGATACACTGAAACTGTGCTATCCAGTCAAACCATACTTTACATGAGGTACAATCGAGCACAACAGGTTAAAAAAAACAGGTACAAAGAGAAAAATACGAGCGTGCAGAATAGAACGTGAAAGTTCTGATTTAAAAATAGTACATTCCCATGATATAAACTTAACCGCAGACTAAACATAAAATGTAGAACAGTACAGCACCGGACCACAATATTTATACTGAACATGATGGCAAGTTAAACTATCTTCTCTGTTTACACCTGATCCATAGCTCTCCACTCCCTGCATAGAGCAATGAGCAGAGTATAGCCTGCATGGACACTTGGTATTCACATTTGTTTATTATTTCAGGTGTACTGAGATACACTTGGTTTGTGTCCCTATCGTAAAGCCTCTTAAATGCCACCATTGGATCTGCCTCTTCCACCAGCCCTGGCAGCCTTCCCCCTTGCTGCAACACCCACACCCACCACCCTCGCTGCAACAAAAAATATTGTCGTACATCTCCTTTAAACTTTGCCCCTCCCACCTTAAAGCTATGTCCTGCAGTCATTGACATTTACACCCTGGGAAAGAGCTTTGAACTGACGCTCCACAGAAAACAACCCAGGTTTGTCAAACCTCTCCTTGTGCCTAATATCGTCTAATCCTAATACAGGCATCATCCTGATAAACGCAAAAAGCTGGAGTAACTCAGTGGGACATGCAGCATCTCTGAAGAGAAGGAATGGGATACGTTTCGGGTCGAGATCCTTCTTCAGATTAGTTAGGGTTAAGTGAAACGAGAGATATAACCGATGATGTAGAGAAATAAATAACAATGAATGAGATATGCAAAAAAGTAATGATGATAAAGGAAATGGGCCATTAGCTGTTTATTGGGTGAAAATGAGATGCTGGTGCGACTTGGATAGGGGATGGTGCGACTTGGGGGAGGGATAGAGAGAGGGAATTCTGGGGTTAGTTGAACTTAAATAAATCAATTTTCATACCACTGGGCTGTAAGCTGCCCAAGCAAAATATGAGATGCTCCTCCTCCAATTTGAATTTAGCCTCACTCTGACAATGGTGGAGACCTAGAACAGAAGGGTCACTGTGGGAATGGGAAGGAGAATTAAAGTGCTTAGCAACCGGGAGATCAGGTAGGTCTAGGCGGGCTGAGCGAAAATGTTCAGCGAAATGATCGCCCAGTCTGCGCTTGGTCTCGTTGATGTAGTCCACATCTTGAACAATGGATACAATAGATGAGGTTGGAGGAGGTGCAAGGGAACTTCTGCCTAACCTTAAAGGAGTCTTGGGGTCCCTGGACACAGTCGAGGGAGGAGGTATAAGGACAGGTGTTGCATCTTCTGCGGTTGCAGGAGACGGTACCTGGGGAGGGTGTGGTTTGGGTGGGAAGGGATGAGTTAACCAGGGAGTTGCGGAGGGAACGGTCTCTGCGGATGGTGGAAAGGGGTGGAGATGGGAAGATGCGGCTAATGTTGGGGTCCCGTTGGAGGTGGCAAACGTTTTGGAGGATTATGTGTTGTATGCAACGGCTGATGGGCTGAAAGCTAAGTACTAGGGGGACTGTCTCTGTTGCTACTAGGGGGAGGGGGAGCAAGGATGGAGCTGTGGGGTACCAACGGGACATGTGGGCCTCATCTGTGATGGAGAGGCGAGCTACTCATCTTGGGCGCAGATGCGGTGTCGACGGAGGAATTGGGAGTAGGGGATAGAGAGGAAGGCAATAGAAAGGAAGGACATTAGCTTGGAGGATGTGGAATCGATATGGGTAGAGCTGCGAAATACTAAGGGAGTTGTGTTAAAACGCTAGTGGGAGTTGTGTACAGGACACCTAACAGTACTAGTGGAGTTGGGGATGGCATCAAACTCGAAATTAGAAATACATGCAACAAGGGCAAAACAGTTATAATGGGTGACTTCAATCTACATATAGATTGGGTGAATCAAATTGGCAGGGGTGCTGAGGAAGAGGATTTCTTGGAATGTATGCGGGATAGTTTTCTAAACCAACATGTAGAGGAACCAACGAGAGAGCAGGCTATTCTAGACTGGGTACTGAGTAATGAGGAAGGGTTAGTTAGTGGTCTTGTTGTGCGTGGCCCCTTGGGCAAGAGTGACCATAATATGGTTGAGTTCTTCATTAGGATGGAGAGTGACATTGTTAATTCAGAAACAAGGGTTCTGAACTTAAGGAAAGGTAACTTTGAGGGTATGAGACATGAATTGACCAAGATAGACTGGCAAGTGATTCTTAAAGGGTTGACGGTGGATATGCAATGGAAGGCATTTAAAGACTGCATGGATGAACTACAACAATTGTTCATCCCAGTTTAGCAAAAGAATAAATCAGGGAAGGTGGTGCATCCGTGGATAACAAGGGAAATCAGGGATAGTATCAAAACTAAAGATGAAGCATACAAATTAGCCAGAAAAAGCAGCCTACCAGAGGTCTGGGAGAAATTCAGAGGCCAGCAGAGGAGGACTAAGTGCTTAATTAGGAAAGGGAAAATAGATTATGAAAGAAAACTGGCAGGGAACATAAAAACGGACTGCAAAAGTTTTTATAGATATGTGAAGAGAAAAAGGTTAGTTAAAACAAATGTAGGTCCCTTGCAGTCAGAAACTGGTGAATTGATCATGGTGAACATGGATATGGCAGACCAATTGAATAACTACTTTGATTCTGTCTTCACAAAGGAAGACATAAATAATCTGCCGGAAATAGCAGGGGATTTGTAATAGACGTCAGTCAATAGTCTATTTCCTGTAATGGGCACTGAGATCAAGAAAGGGGAGGGAGGTTTCGGAGATGGTCCTAGTCAATTTGAGTGCAGGATGGAGATTGGTAAAGTTGATGAAGTCCATGAGTCCTGCATGGGTGCAGGAGGTTGCACAGATGCAGTGGTCAATGTAATGGAGATGGAGTTCAGGGATAGGGCCAGTGTAGCCTGGAACAAAGAGGCATCATAGCTGGTGCCCATGCGGGTGCCTATAGTTAAGCCTTGGACTTGGAGGAAGTGGGAAGAGTCGAAGAAGAAGTTATTGTGGGTGAGGACCAGCTCCGCTAGGCGGAGTAGAGTGTTAGTAGAGGGAAATTGGATGGTTCTGCAGTCGAGGAAGAAACGGAGGGCTTTCAGGCCTTCCTCGGGGGGGGGGGGGGGGGGGGGGGGGGGGGGGTGAGGGGCAGAGTGACTGAATGCCCATAGTAAAGATGAGAGGTTGGAGGCTCGGAAAGTGGAAGTCATTAAAGAGAGGAAGGGCATGTGAGGTATCTTGGACATCGGTCGGGAGAGATTGGACCAGGAGGGATAGGATGGAGACGAGGTACGTGGAAATCATTTCAGTGGGACAGGAGCAGGCAGAAACAATGGGTCTGCCAGGGCAGTTGTGTTTGTGGATTTTGGGGAGAAAGTAAAATCGGGCTGTGCGGGGCTGGGAAACGATAAGGTTGTGGAAGGCAGACAGACAGAAGTGATGAAATCAGAAATGGGCTGTGATATTGTGGCCTGGGGCTCGTCTGTGGGATCATGGTCCGAGGATAGGTAGGAGGAGGTGTGAGTGCTGGCGACTGGCCACAGTGTAGCTAGTCAGGCAGGTATCTCCCTTATCAGCGGGTTTGATGATAAATGATTATTCTGGTAAACATGTTCTGCACCCTCTCCAAAGCCTCCACATCCTCTGCTAATGTGGGTGACCAGAACCCAAGGTTCAAGGTCAGTTTATTGTCACATGTACCATTTAAGGTACAATGAAATTTGAGTTACCATACAGCCATACTAAGTATTAAGCAACATAGCAGCCACATAAAATAAAAGTGAACATAAACTTCCACCACAGCGGCTGCCCACATTCGTCACTGTGATGGAAGGCAATAAAGTCCAATCTTCTTCCTCTTTATTTTCCCGTGGTCGGGGCTGTCGAACCATCCGCAATCGGGGCGATCGAAGCTCCCGCATCTTATAGAAACATTTAAAATTATAAAAGGACTGGACAAGCTAGATGCAGGAACAATGTTCCCAATGTTGGGTGAGTCCAGAACCAGGGGCCACAGTCTTAGAATAAAGGGGAGGTCATTTAAGACTGAGCTGAGAAAAAACTTTTTTACCCAGAGAGTTGTGAATTTATGTAATTCCCTGCCACAGAGGGCAGTGGAGGCCAAATCACTGGATGGATTTAAGAGAGAGTTGGATAGAGCTCTAGGGGCTAGTGGAGTCAAGGGATATGGGGAGAAGGCAGGCACGGGTTATTGATAACGTACGATCAGCCATGATGATATTGAATGGCGGTGCTGGCTCGAATGGCCGAATGGCCTCCTCCTGCACCTAATTTTCTATGTTTCTATGTTTCTATGCTTCATGACTTGCTGTCGCTTGTGCACAATGCACTGACTGACAAGTATAACATATTACCATTCTGCCACTTTTGAAGAGCTTTGGCCTTGAACCCAAGATCCCTTTGCACAGGGCCGGCCTTAGGAGGTGCGAGGCCCAATTGGGAAAAATGTTGGTGAGCCCCAGGTTCCCAGACACGGTCTGTAGAATCATAGAAATATAAATAAAGGCTATCATATGCTTTATGTCTCTCTGGTAGAATGGAAAGTAATCAAAATGTCCGCTTAAAAAGTGCTTGCGAGTTAATGGACCAAACAGATCTAAGCTACATTGTAATATAAAATTGCATACATGTAAGCCTACAAATAACAAACAAAATGTGTAGATCCCCTCTGAAAAGTACATAGTTACAATACCACTTGTTTTAGTGACTGTGAAATGAAAAAAAAGTAATTTAATTAACCAGATCCTGGAAAACCAATAACCATAGGCGAAAAACCAGTCCAGGAATAAGATTTTGGGCTTCAGCCCCCTTCTACCCTTTGGGCTTCTACCCCATCCTAACTTAGTTGTGTGTGTGTTAGTTGTCTGAGCATGATGTGTGTGTGTTAGTTGTCTGTGCGTGATGTGTATGTGTGTGTGGGAGGGAAGGAGAGAAGGAAGGGAGGAAGGAGAGAAGGGAGGGAAGTAGAGAAAGAATGGAGGGAGGAAAGGAGAGAAAGAAGGGAGGGAGGAAAGAAGAGAATGGAAAAGAGAGCGGAAGGAGGGAGGGTAGGAGAGAAGGGAGGGAAGAAAGAAGGGATGGGAGGGAAGGGAAGGAGAGAAGGGAGGGAGAGGGCCGGCGGCGGGAGCGCATGCCGGGGTCTGGGCGGTGGGGTGTGAGTTGAAGCCGAGGTTTGTAAACGTTGCTCCAACCACCGGCCCGGCCCTCCCTGTATTGTTCACCGCGTCTCTCTGGGGAGAGAGGGGTGCAGCCGGGGCTGTGTGCATGAAGCACGGCAACTGGAGGGGTGGGAGCGCTGTCCCGGGAACGTGAGGGAAAGACCCACCTCCCCTCTTCTCCATTCACCCTTCACAGCCCCCTCCTCGTCTACCCCTTTCTTACCCATCCACCCCTCTACTCTCTCTCACCCCTCTACCCGAGCCGAGAGATGATTACTCTGGCGCGGGGCCCAATTGGGAGCAATTGGTCCAATTGGCTTAAGGCCGGCCCTGCCTTTGCATATAAATACTATTAAGGTTCTTGCCAACAACACTCTTGCATTCAACTTCGCAAAGTGGAAACCTCTCTCTAAAATAAGAAAGGCACAAAGTGCCGGAGTAACTCAGCGGGCCAGGCAGCATCTCTGGAGAAAAAGGATGGGCGACGTTATGGGTCGGGACACATCCTCCTTGGAAACCCCGAGGCACAAGAGAGAGGTGCAGGCAAGAGCCGAAGAGACACAGGTGGTTGTGATAGCGAGTCCGAGTTAAAACACGGATGTGGAGCTGGAGTGCAGTAGGGATCACAGAAGGGTTGCAGTGGCATAGGATGTGGCAGTGTTCCTGACGGAGAGAGGAGAACTTCTTCACAGTAGGCATACCTTGAGGACATTTTGCAATGGAGTAGAGAAAATGTGTACAATGTAACAGCAGATGCTGGATTATACCAAAGATAGACACAAAGTGTTGAAACCAGTGGGTCAAGCAGCAACTCTGGAGAAAAAGGGGGGGTTAATTCCTCCAGTAAACATGGTAGGTGTTACTATTGTAATACAACTATATTGGTGGCTCAGGCCAAGTCTAAAACCAATGGCAATAGGTTTAAGGTGAGGGGTAAGGGGTTTACAGTGGATCTGAGGAAATATTATTTTCATCCAAAGGGTGGTTGCGATCTGTAACACACTCCCTGAGGTGGCAACGGTTCTCACATTGATGTACCGGGAAGTGTGCTTAAATACCCAGGGCAGTGAAGGCTGCAGACCTAATATAACATATAACAATTACAGCACGGAAACAGGCCCTCTCGGCCCTTCCAGTCCGTGCCGTGCCTGACTACCACGGTCCCTTATCTCCCTTATCAGCGGGTTTGATGATAAATGATTATTCTGGTAAACATGTTCTGCACCCTCTCCAAAGCCTCTACATCCTCTGCTAATGGGGGTGACCAGAACTCAAGGTTCAAGGTCTTTATTCTAAGACTGGCCTCTGGTTCTGGACTCGCCCAACATTGGGAACATTTTTCCTGCATCTAGCTTGTCCAGTCCTTTTATAATTTTATAAGATCTCCCTCATCCTTCTAAACTCCAGTGAATACAAGCCTAGTCTTTTCAATCTTTCCTCATACAGAGATGCCAAGTGTCCCGGATTCACCGTATTTTGTCCCGGCGAAATAACCTTTTTACGGTGTTCCGGCAGCCAAACATGCTGTTACGGAACACCGCCGCGCCGGTGTTCCTCCCGTGGTGAACGCCGGCGCCATGTGCCCCCGGTTTGCCAGCCCGGCAGCTCGCAGCCACGCCCGGCCCAGAGCCCGGGCGGCGCCGGCCCGCGCGATCAGCGACACTTTCTTGCCGCCAGCCGGCCGCTCGCGGCAGCCCCATCACCGGGCCTCCCCCCCACCCCCACCCCCACCCAGTGCGCAGGCGCAGACCCGCCGGCAACCTTGCCAAGTGCGCATGTGCCGCACCCGCCCGCCGGCAGCCCGCTGATCTGCACCAGTGCGCAGGCGCATAGCCGCCGGCAACAACCCCAAGTGAGTATGTTACGGAGAGAAATGCATTTAACCCCATTTGTTACGGACAAATGGGTTGAATGTTACTGTGAACTAAATTTAGGGTTGGCATCTCTGCTCATATGACAGTCCCGCCATCCCAGGGATCAATCTTGTGACCCTACGCTACACTGCCTCAATCGCAAGGATTGACAGACAGGAAGCAAAGAGTTGGAGTAAACAGGTCCTTTTCAGAATGGCAGGCAGTGGCGAGTAGAGTGCCTTCCTCAAATTAGGAAATCAAAACTGTATGCAATACTCCAGATGTGGTCTTACTAGAACCCTATACAACTGCAGAAGAACTTCTCTGCTCCTATACTGAAATCCTCTTGTTATGAAGGCCAACATTCCATTAGCTTTCTTCACTGCCTGCTGCTCCTGCACGCCAACTTTCAGTGACCGGTGTTCAAGGACACCCAGGTCTCGCTGCACCTCCCCCTTACCTAACCTAACCTCATTGAGATAATAATCTGCCCCCTTGTTTTTGCCACCAAAGTGGATAACCTCACATTTATCTAGATTAAATTGCATCTGCCCACTCACTCAACTTGTCCATGTCACCCTGCAACCTCCTAACATCCTCTTCACAGTTCACACTGCCACCCAGCTTTCTGTCATCCGCAAACATGCTAGTGTTGTTCCTAATTCCCTCTTCCAAATCATTAATATGTATGGTAAACAGTTGCGGCCCCAACACCGAGCCTTGCGGCACTCTACTCACCACTGCCTGCCATTCTGAAAAGGACCTGTTCACTCCAACTCTTTGCTTCCTGTCTGCCAACCAATTTTCTATCCAGGTCAACACCCTACCCCCAATACCACATGCTCTCATTTTTGTCACCAGTCTACCGTGCAGGACCTTATCAAAGGCTTTCTGAAAGTCTAGATACACGACATCCCCTTCAGACATTTTACTTGTTACATCCTCAAAAAATTCCAGAAGATTAGTCAAGCAGGATTTTCCTGCTATCCAAATGCCCCAATATTACCTCTTTAATAATTGACACCAGCATCTTTCCCACCACCGAAGTCAGGCTAACTGGTCTGTAATTCCCCGTTTTCTCTCTCGCTCTTTTCTTGAAAAGTGGGATAACATTAGCTATCCTCCAATCCACAGGAACTGATCCTGAATTTATTGAACATTGGAAAATGATCACCAATGCGTTCACTATTTCTAGAGCCACCTACCCGAGGACCCTGGGATGCAGTCCAACAGGCCCAAGGGATTTATCATCCTTCAGTCCATTAGCCTACCCAATACTATTTCTCGCCTATTGAAAATTTATTTCAGTTCCTCGACCCTCTTTAGGACCTCTGTTCCAGTACTTCTGGGAGAATGTTTGTGTCTTCCTTAGTGAAGACAGATCCGAAGTACCTGTTCAACTCTTCTGCCATTTCCTTGTTCCCCATAATAATTTCACCCGTGTCTGCCTTCAAGGGACCCACATTTGACTTTGCTATTCTTTTCCCCTTAACATATCTAAAGAAACTTTTACTGTCCTTTACATTCCTGGCCAGGTTCCCCTCGTACTTCATCTTTTCAGCCCATATTGCTTGTTTTGTTTCCTTCTGTTGTCCTATGAAAGTTTCACAATCCTCTGGCTTCCGGCTACTCTTTGCAGTGTTATACATCTTTTCTTTTAGTTTTATTCTATCCCCAACTTCTCTTGTTAGCCACGGTTGCCTCCTACTTCCCTTAGATCCATTGATACTTCAGGCTACATCGGGAAAGCAGTCAAGATATTGTTCCACACCACGTTCATTCTCTGTACCGTACCCATAGGACAGAAGATGCAGAAGCTTGAAAGCGCACCACCAGATATGGAAACAACGTATTTCCCTCTGTTATCAGGCTTCTGAACTGTGCTTCCATAGCTTAGGGTACTGTCTGACTCTCCACAAAGAACTGCAGATGCTGATTTACAAAGCAGTCACTAAGTCCTGGAGTCAGGCAGCATCTCTGGAGAACATAGGTAACGTTTCACGTCCCAACCTCAAACGTCACCTATTCATGTGCTACAGGGATAATGTGTGACCCTGCTGAGTTACTCTACTTTGTGTTGTCCTATAAGTGTTATTCACCTGCCTCATCTACTTCCTCTGACAGCTCACTCCAATTACCCACCACTTGTGTGAAAAGGTTGCCCCTCAGATACCTATTACATTTTCCTCTCATCTTAAACCTGTGCACTCTAGTTCTTGATACCCCTGCCCTGGGCAAAAGGTTCTGCATTCATCATATTCCCCCCAAGATTTTATACACGTCTATAATACCACCACTCAAACCCCTGTGCTTCAAAGAATAAAGTCGTAGCCTGCTCAAACTTTCACCATATAGCTCAGGCCCTTGAACCCAACATCCCCACAAATCTTCTCTGCATTCTTCCCAGCTTAATCACTGCTTTCCCATAGCAAGGTGACCAAAAGTGAACAGAATACTGCTATGGTAGACAAAAATGCTGGAGAAGCTCAGCGGGTGAGGCAGCTTCTATGGAGCGAAGGAAATAGGCGACGTTTCAGGTCGAAACCTTGCTTCAGACTGATATGAGGGGGAGGGGGTGATGGAAGAAGAAAGGAAGAGGTGGAGCCAGTGGGCTGAGGGGGAGCTGAGAAGGGGAGGAGAAAGTAGGAACTACCTGAAATTAGAGAAGTCAATGTTCATACCGCTGTTGTGCAAACTGCCCAAGTGAAAAATGAGGTGCTGCTCCTCCAATTTACGGTGGACCTCACTCTGGCCATGGAGGAGGCCCAGGACAGAAAGGTCGGATTCTGAATGGGAGGGGGAGTTGAAGTGCTGAGCCACTGGGAAATCAGGTTGGTTATTGCGAACCGAGCGGAGGTGTTCGACGAAGCGATGTAGAGCAGCTGACATCTGGAGCAGCGGTTGCAATAGATGAGGTTGGAGGAGGTGCAGGTGAACCTCTGCCGCACCTGGAAAGACTGCTTGGGTCCTTGAATGGAGTCAAGGGGGGAGGTAAATCGACAAGTGTAGCATTTCTTACGGTTGCAAGGGAAAGTGCGCGGAGAGGGGGTGGTTTGGGTGGGAAGGGATGAATTGACCAGGTTGTTCTGGAGGGAGCGGTCACTTTTTTTTTGATGAAATTTTTTTATTAGTTGTAAATACATATTAATAGAAAATACTTCTTACATACATTCGTAATATTATTAATATTAACATTTAAGACTTTATATTTCTATACATTTATTTTTTAAAGTAGGAAAAGATAGAGTAAAATAAAATTGAGGTAAAAAATCGAAAATAAGGAAGTGAATGGAGTATTAAAAAGTTATCCATCGTTGGAGATATATCCATGATTTGTTCCTCTCACGTGTGTATCTCCTTTGATCCAATATATAACTCCATTCAAACTGAAAATAACAATAATAGTTTATAATAGAAAAGAAGAGAGGATAGATTAAGAAGTTAGTATGGTGCACAAAGGAGGAAAAAATTACATCTAGTATTAGTGTAGTTAGTGCTAGCCATACTAGCACGGCTAACCATCTACTGACTTCCGTAGTTGATGTTACTAACTTAACCAGCTCCCTGGTTTTTTGGAATTATTATTCCGTAATGATATTTTACCGGGGATATTAAATTTAAAATATTCGGGTCGTAATAGTCGAAAATGTGAGAATACATATATTTAAAACTTATTTGAAAATCTAATTATAAAAAAACACACGAAAGGAAAGGAAAATAAAAAATAAAAATGAAAATTACTGGTACAAAAGAAAAGTTTCCAAAGGGGACAAATGAAGTCAGGCTCTATATTTGACTCTAATCATTCCAATATAAATAAACATTAGTCATTAGTAATAATGATTAATTCTGATTAGTAAAAATACCACGGTATTTATTAGTTATTATATTAGTAGTGTAGTTAGTGTCATAATGATTAACTCTGATTAGTGAAAATACCACGGTATAATTTTAATATTTATTAGTTGTTTGTATTAGTAATGTAGTTATACTAATTATTAGTATCCATGTGAGGGTTTCCGATCCACATCTTTCTCCAGCTTCCATCCAGCACTATCCAGTTCCATCCAGTCCTGCAAAGCCCTGCAAAGTCCTGCAAAGTCAGTGTATTCGATGATGAGGCCTTCTCAGGTCTTAATCTTCCGGGCAAAGTCCAGCGCTTCCACAGGGTTGGAGAAGAAATATTCCTTCTTGTTAAAAGTAACTCTTAGAGTAGCTGGATAATTCAGGCCATACTTCAAGTTTTCCACCCCCCTCAGGAGACTTTTAGTCTCATAAAACGCTTATCGTTTCCTGGAGACTTCTGCTGGATAATCTCGATAGATGCTGATCTTCAAATGCAAGGTTTCTGTTTCTCGATGTTTTTTTGCATTATCTCCTCCAAGACGTGGTCATATTGTACTTTTATTATCATTTGTCTTGGGGGAGCATTTGGTCTTGTCTGACGTCTCATCACTCTGTGTGCTCGGGCTAGCAAAGGCTTTTGTTCCAGAGATAAAACATTTTGCAGTAAATTCGCAGTAAATTCTCGGGGATCTTCATCTTTCTCTCCCCCTTCAGGAATACCCGCAATTCTTAGGTTTTGCCTTCTCTGGCGACCTTCTAGTTCAGTACATTTCTCGGTTATTTTGGTCAATAAATCCGTTAGACGTCCATTTTCTGTGATAAGCTTTGCTGTAGTCTGAGCCCTTGTATCGCTAGTTCTTCAAGGCTTTTTATGGCAGCCGTCTGTTGGTCCAGTGCCTTCTCCACAGGATTTAGCCTTTCTTCAAAATCAGTTTTCACATTTTTAATCTTATCATTCATCTCCTTTGATATTTCAAATCATCATTTCTTTTTCTCTGCGATTTCTTTCTTCAAATCTTCCGATATTTTCTTAGTCAGTATTAATATTGGAATTAATTTCAAGTTACAATTCTTTCATTTCAGTGTTCATCTGGTTTATTTCCTCCTTTAAACCAGCAATTTCACGTGAAATAAAAGTTTTAAGTTCTTCACTTTCCGATTTTTTCGTCGTCGTTTTCATCACATCTTCCTGGGATAACGTCCTACCTGAGTCCGAGGCTTCAGTCAGGTCTTCTCCCGGTCTCAGCCTGGTAGTTCGACTTTTCGATTTTTCGGTTGGGCTGCGCTGTGTAGACATAACAAGTTGCGCGCCTGATAACGTCACTCACAGCAATCGGTGCAGAGACGGCAGGCAGCAGGTAGGTCCGTTAATCCCCGTTTTTTCCTGTTTTTTGCGAGGAGTTGGCTGGCATTAACCTCTAGCCTGGAGGGAGCTGTCTCTGCAGAAATACTTCTACTGTAACCTCACCAACATCTTGAACAACTGTAACACAACATCCCAAATTCTATACTCAGTACCCTGACTGATAAAGGCCAACGTGGCAAAAGCCTTCTTCACCCTATCGACGTGACGCAAATTGCACTCTCAGATCCCACTGCTGTACCACACTGTAAGTAGGGACAACATTTAAAAGACCCTTGGGTAGGTACATTTTAGAAGGATATGGGCAATCGCAGGTAGGTGGGACTAGCAAAGATGGGGCATGTTGGTCTGCATGGGCATGTTGGGCTGAAGGGCCTATTTCCATGCTGTATGACTCCCAGGGCCCTACCATTCATTGTGAAGGTTTTGCCCTGGTTTGACTTCTTAAAAATGCAGCAATTCACACATATCTAAGTTAAAGTCCATTTTCTAGTCCTCAAACTTATTGCCCAGCTGATCAACATCCTACTTGAATTCTTGATAACCATCTTCACTGACTACAATATCAGCTATTGTAGTGCCAACTTCAAGCTGAACAGGTCCCAGAGATTTATCATACACTAGACTAAGTGGGACCTATTTGGTCCCTTTGTCACATGGGAGGCCTGGTGTCCCAACGCAATATTCCACCATTAAGCCATAGCCCCCAACTGTGCATGATCAGCTGCGCATTATCAGCTAACGGCAGAAGTTAAGTTAAAGTTAATAACTTTGCATTTAATATTTCCATTACCTCGCCATCTCTCTTCCTACTCCTATCCCCCATTTCCCCTCATCCCCCAGCACTTGACACTCCCTCTTCTTTCACCTGGGAGACAGGGAGAGGGAGGGAGATAGGCAGAGTGAGAGGAATGGAAAGAAAGAGGGAGGTGGAGGGAGAGAGGGTGGGAGGGACGGAGGGAGGGAAGAAGGTAGGGAGGGAGAGAGGAAGAAGGGAGGGAGAGATGGAAGGAGGGGAGAAGGGGGGCGAGAGAGGGAACAAGAGAGAGAGGGTGGTAGAGAGAGAGGAAGTGAGGAAGAAAGAGGGAGGGAAGGAGGCAGAGAGGAAGAGAGAGAGAGGGAGGGAAGGGAGAGAGTGGGAGGGAGGGATGGAAATGGAGATAAAAGGAGGTGGGAGGGAAGGAGAGAGAGAGAGGGAGGGAGACAGGGAGAGATGGGGAGAGGGTTGGAGGGAGAGAGGGAGTGTGAGGCAGCAAGAGAGATGGATGGAAAGAGGGAGGGGGAGGGAGAGTGGGAGTGAGAGTGAAGGCTGTATCAGTTTTACAATGAATAGAGACGGAAAGGGAGTAGAGAGAGGGGGAGGGAAAGAGAGTGGATGGATAGAGGAAGGGGTTGAGAGGGAGGGAGAGGAAGAATAGGAGAGAGAGTGGGAGGGAGGGAGGGAGGGAGGGAGGGAGGGAGGGAGGGAAGGAGGGCTTGTCCCTGACCCGGACCCTGGCTCATCCTTGGTTCCATGCCAGGCCGTGGTTTCTCTCTCGGCCCCGGTCACGGCCCCATCCCAAGCTCCGGGCTCGGCCCTCACTTCAGCTCCAGCCCCAGGCTCGGCTCCAGCCCAGGCCTAGTCCCCGGGCTCGTCCTTGGATCCAGCCCGGATCCAGGCACAGTTCTTGGGCTCAGCTCGCGGCACCACCCTCCTCACCAGGCTGCCGCCACTCCTTCACCGCGGTCCCGGCGATGCCCCTTCCTGACTGACAGGAGAGGAGACCAATCTGCGCATGCGTGGTTTTTATGAATTTCAAACCTTAATAACTTTTACAATATACCATCAATCTGAGCTCTTGGTATTTTGTCATAGCAATTGGTATTTAGACTCAAAAAATATTCAGAAACATTAACATGTCCAGCATATATATATTTAAACTACAGAAATTCTAAATGGAGAACCGGCATTCAGAGACTTTCTCGTGCGCGGCGGGAGTATCCTGGGGAGCCACGGTCCCGTGAGCGAGGACCCGCCTCGGAGGTGCGGCTTTCCTGCTGGTGACCAGACATTCGCCAGGAAGGTCCGGCTCGCCCGCTGCCCGATAAACAACGGGAACCCTCTTGGAGGGCCGGAAATAATATTTCAGCAGCGTAATTTGTAACAGCGGCGCATTGGGAAAGCAGTGACAACAGGATCGGTCAAAGTCAGCATTCATTTATGAAGGGAAAATCATGCTTGACTAAACTTCTGGAATTTTTTGAGCATGCAACAAGTAGAATGGATAACTGTGAGCCACTGGATGTAGTGTATCTCAAATTTCAAATAGCCTTTGACAAAGATTAGAATGCAAAATATTTGTTTTGTTTATACAAACCGGGGGAAGGCGCTTGGGTTCTTCCCTTATAGCGAGCTCTGCAATTAGCGTAATTCAGTTGTGACAGTTAGATGACCATTGTAACTCTGTAATAACCCTAGCTGGGATGACTAAGAGAGATAAGGGAGGCCCAAGATAGGAAAGTAAACTTTGGGTTCTTCTCTCGCAGCACTTAGCGTAAATTATTTATGACAGATATCTGTAACTGTATCAAGCCTAAGGTAAGAGAAATAAGGGGGCCCAAGAAAGGAGGTCATGTGGTTTAAATAGGGCCGACGAAATGGAAAATAACTGGGGACGGAGGGGAGAAACTGGATGCAAGTAATTGGTTATCGATAAGGGAATGTCTCCAAGTGATTGGGTATGGAATTGAGTGGGACATATAGATGCCATAAAAAGAGGCGACTCTTTGTTTGAAAGTGGGCTCTCAAGTGATTTACTCTTTGAGAGTCCCAGAATCAACTGAACTGTGAGTCTGCAATGTACTTGCAATAAATTATTTGTTAGCCCTTAATAGAAACATAGAAAATAGGTGCAGGAGGAGGCCATTCGGCCCTTCGAGCCAGCACCATCATTCATAGACCTCCATCTAACTCTCTCTTAAATCCATCCAGTGATTTGGCCTCCACTGCCCTCTGTGGCAGGGAATTCCACAAATTCACAACTCTCTGGGTGAAAATTTTTTTTCTCACCTCAGTCTTAAATGACCTCCCCTTTATTCTAAGACTATGGCCCCTGGTTCTGGACTCGCACAACACTGGGAACATTTTTCCTGCATCTAGCTTGTCCAGTCCTTTTTTAATTGTATATGTTTCTATAAGATCCACCCTCATCTTTCTAAACTCCAGTGAATACAAGCCTAGTCTTTTCAATCTTTCCTCATATGACAGTCCCGCCATCCCAGGGATCAATCTTGTGACCCTACGCTGCACTGCCTCAATCGCAAGCATGTCCTTCCGCAAATTAAGAGATTTTGTGGTCTTACCAGAGCCCTATACAACTGCAGAAGAACCTCTCTGCTCCTAAACTGAAATCCTCTTGTTATGAAGGCCAACATTCCATTAGCTTTCTTCACTGCCTGCTGTACCTGCACGCCAACTTTCAGTGACTGGTGTACAAGGACACCCAGGTCTCGATGCACCTCCCCCTTGCCTAACCTAACCCCATTGTGATAATAATCTGCCCCCTTGTTTTTGCCGCCAAAGTGGATAACCTCACATTTATCTATATTATACTGCATCTGCCACGCATCTGCCCACTCACTGAACCTGTGGGGAGTCCAGGTCCAGGTCACCCTGCAACCTCTTAACATTATCTTCACAGTTCACACTGCCACCCAGCTTTGAGTCATCCGCAAACTTGCTAGTGTTGCTCCTAATTCCCTCTTCCAAATCATTAATATATATGGTAAACAGTTGCGGCCCCAACACCGAGCATTGCGGCACTCCACTCGCCACTGCCTGCCATTCTGAAAAGGACCCGTTCACTCCTACTCTTTGCTTCCTGTCTGCCAACCAATTTTCTGCAGACCATCAGGCCCAGGGGATTTATCATCCTTCAGTCCCATTAGCGTACCCAATACTATTTATCGCTAAATGAAAATTTCTTTCAGTTCCTCTACCCCGTTAGATCCTCCGATTTAACCTTCTCCTTCTCAAATTGCAGATTAAAACTAATCATATTATGATCACTACCTCCAGGCGAGTCCTTTATCTCGAGTTCTCTTAACATATCTGGTTCATTGGACAACACTAAATCCAGAATTGCCTTTTCTCTGGTCGGCTCCATTACAAGCTGCTCTAAGAATCCATCTCAGAGGCACTATACAAACTCTCTTTCTTGGTTCCTGAACCAACCTGATTTTCCCAGTCTACCTGCATATTGAAATCGCCCATCACCACAGTGGCATTACCTTTGTTACATGCCAGTTTTAACTCCTGCTGCAACTTACACCGTACACCCGGGCTACTAAATGGGGGTCTGTAGACAACACCAATTAGTGTTTTCTTGCATTTACAATTCTTCAACTCAACCCATAGTGACTCTACCTTGTCAGTCCCAATGTCTTCCCTAGCAAGGGACTGAATTACATCCCTCACCAGCAGAGCTACCCCCTCCTCTTCCCACCTGCCTGTCCTTTCTATAGGATGTATAACCGTGAATATTAAGTTCCCAGGCCCGATCCTCCTGCAGCCATGATGAAGATGCAATGAGTTGTTTGGCAATTTGGTGGCCTGCACACTGCTTGAAATGTTATGAAATTGAATTTGGTGTCCTGCACTCAGCTCGCAACACTATGAAATTGAATTTGGTGGCCGGCACTCTGATTGAATCGCTATGAAACTGAATTTGGTGGTCTGCACTCTGTTTGAAACGCTATAAAACTGAATTTGGTGGCGTGCACTCTGCTTGAAACGCTATGAAACTGAATTTGGTGGCCTGCACTCTGCTTGAAACGCTATGAAACTGAATTTGGTGGCCTGCACTCTGATTGAAATGCTATGAAACTGAATTTGGTGGCATGCACTCTGCTTGAAACGCTATGAAACTGAATTTGGTGGCCTGCACTCTGAGTGACTGATCTACCAATCCACCAGCCCTGAGTAACTGAGCTGCCAGCCCAGCAGCCCTGAGTGACTGAGCTGCCAGCCCACCAGGTCTGAGTGACTGAGCTGCCAGCCCATCAGGCCTGAGTGACTGAGGGGCCTGCCCACCAGGCCTGAGTGACTGAGCTGCCGGCCCAAGAATCCATTCGGCCCACAATGTCCATGCTAGTCCTCTGGAAACCTCGGCCCTCATCACCCATGCTAGCGCTCCAGAAAGCGAATTGGTGGAGAGGTGGAATATTGCTTTGGAGGACCAGCCCTCCTGTGTGAACATGGGACCCAACGGGTTCCTTTTAGTCTAGTTTTTCTCATCAATAAAACACTCCTACCAAGTCTGAATATGGCAAGCCATATAAGTAATCTAAACCAAGCTCCTCCAATAGCAAGTTATTTATTATCTTTACAGTGTCATTGGCTCATAGCCCTTCTTCATGGCCTTGGATAAGCACATATTACACTGCAAGTTTCAATTTTAAATTCTATATCAAAACGCCAACCTTTTACTCCATTTTGGGTACTGCATAACCTATCTGCAAAGTCAGCAATATTATACAGACTTGGCATGGAGTCACTTTAGATGAGGCATGGAGTCACTCTATTGTCCTTCACAGACCATTCGTTCTTAGTTTCCAACTTAAAATATTAAGAAGAATGATTCCATTGTGTGTATTTTGTGAATTTTGTGAATACTATTAGATTTGACTATATTAACTCCTTTTTCCTAACTCCTCCTAATTCCCTCCTTTTAATTATAACATGATAACATTCACAGGCCTTAGGAGGTACACAATGGTCGCAAGCATTTAATAATAAAAATTAGAGCAATGATCAACAGAATGATAAAGCCATAATGTATCACCATACCTCAAAGTCCATCAAACCACAGGTTTGGCCACCAGTTCTCACTCTCTTCATTGACCAACACCCTGATGAAGCATGTTTAAGGGTTGATGGATCAGGTGCCACCTTTACATGGTGTAATCCTTTCAGCCGATATTCTTGGGGTCATACCATAAAGTTCGCACCTATCCGAGGGTGTTCACAGCTGCTTCCCCCTCCCGTCCCTTGGTGGAGCCCTTCAGCGTATCCATGGGCTTTGGATGGCTTCTCCTCCATGTGTTTGGGTGACCTACATCCACATCACCACGTAGAAGCAGCTGTTGGACTGGAAGCCAAAGACAAAGCCACCGTAGATTGCGGTCTGTGTTGATGTAGAATGTGCCACTGAAGTTGATGGCGTTGAGCTCCTCCAATCTGACAGCAAGTCCAGGTTCAGAGTTGTCGGTCTGCAGCAACTCCCTGCCCTGGTTGCGGACTGCCCAGTTAGGATCGATTTGCATCGTCCTGGTTGGAACTTCCTCAAGTGAGTCTCGCTGATGGCGCTGTTCTCGGGGCACGTGTCATATAAATCTGGGATGTTGTCGTTGTCAAAGTCATCCTTGCAGGTCTGTGCTCTGCTGTCACGATCGGCATCTATCTGGTCAGTGTTGAGAATAAGGCGGCTTCTTCTTGCGCATGGCATGCACAGCCTAAAGTTGAAGGACAACTTGTTCTATTTGATTGTGCACTCCGTGTTGATATCATTCGTCAAAACAGGGCGGACCACGTAAAGGTTGCAATCTTCCACCCCAACAAGACGGCAATTGTCCTTCTCATCAGGAACACCATAATTGCCATCCTCATCTATGTCCTAATTGTCATCACACTGATTACCCACCTGGTCTGAGTCATTGTCTTCCTGGTCAGGGTTATGCATAATCTCTCTCAAGAGGTCCAGCTATTTCAAAATGTTCAGCTTCTCTCTCTCTGGACCCTTGGTCACACAATAGAGCTCGAAATGCTTCCATTTTTTTGATCATATGTGGTTTGTCTTTCTGAAGTTGTGACCAAAGGCTTTGCACTTCCTCCTGATCTGTAAAGACGTTCTTTCCCTGAAGTGGTCCATCAGCGTGTGAAAGCAGCGTGCTTCTTCCTTCTCCATCAATGCAAACTGTCTGTCTGATCCACCCCTACTCAGCCCCTCACTTTGATCCTGGCTGGGATTTAGCTCAATCCAGTTCTGTAAATGTGTTGCACTCCAAAATCAAGGCTTTTCATCTCCACAACCTGATTGCTCTCCTTCAGCTGCTGTGTAATGGAAGCGAGATGGTCATTTTCAGACTGGGCATTGGTGAGCACATTTTTCTTCTGTTTCAGCTCTGTCTGTAGCTCTAGGATCAGCTGCCACCTTTCTCTGGCTATATCATGAATCTGTGGTAATGGATCCACCTTGGTCAGTGTTATAAACGCATAAACGCAGTTGTCAGCCTTACTCAGGATGGCTTGGTGCAGGAGTTGTTCCCCAAGTCCAGCCCATCTATATAACCATATAACCATATAACAATTACAGCACGGAAACAGGCCCTCTCGGCCCTTCCAGTCCGTGCCGACCATTTGTTTTCCCCTAGTCCCATCTACCTGCACTCAGACCATACCCCTCCATTCCCTTCACGTCCATATACCTATCCACTTTACTCTTAAATGTTAAAATCGATCCTGCCTCCACCACTTCTGCTGGAAGCTGATTCCACACTGGCGAACCTCAGGATAAAAGAAGGACCAATAGCCCCATTGTCCTTTTTTGGTTCACGTCGATATCATACCACATCAATCATATCAGATGTCTCCAACGGAGGTGATCTTCACTCTTCACAGCGGTTGGTGTTGTAGTAGCACCTGGTACAGTCCCCTCCAATTTCGTCCGATCCCTGTACCACATCAGTACGTAGTCTCCCAGTAATATGGACTGTGTCTGTGTTCAACGGGCAGTGGCTTCGGCGTTTCCAATACCTGTGAATGCAAGACTGACAAGGTTCAGGTTAATTACTGTGCGTATGTAATTAATTAATCGCTGAGGGCCTGTAGGTCATAACTAACTTCCACACTCTTTACTGTATTCATTCCCTCCATTAATTCAGAATTCTATGGGTAGTGGGGATGTGAGACCACTCTTTAACTACTTACAAGGCAGACCCTTTAAAAAATAGATCATATTAAGACAAAAAAAACAATTAAAAAATATAATACATACAAGATACAAGATATTTTATTATGTCATTTGAACCCAAGTTCAAACGAGATTACGCTTCTGCAGTTATACAAACAAGAAAAAAAACACACAATGAACACAATTTACATAAACATCCATCACAGTGAATCTCCAAACACCAGGCAAAGTCTTATCTCTCCCCTGTTCCTTATTCTTCTCCCGATGTAGGAGCCCCCAGCGGGCGACGGCAAGTCCCGCGACTGTTTAAGGCCACGCCGGGCGATGTAAGGCCCCGCTCCAGGTGGCCCTCAGCCCTGAAACTCAGGCGGGAGAAGTTACCGTTGCGGGAGCTGCGAAAAGCTGTCTCCAACCAGAAACCCGCAAGCTCCCGATGTCCCGTCCACTGGGCCTGCGGCTGGAGCCTCCGAGCTCCGGAGCCGGGTCGCAGCTATGCACCACCACAGCTCTCCACACTCTGAAGCTGGCCAGCTCCACGATGCCGAATCTGCAGGTTCCACGGCTGGAGCCCACAGGTCGTTCGGGTTGGAGACCGCTCCACGGTGCTAGGCCCAACGACAACGGAGACATGACAGGGAAAAGGTCGGGTCCCCCGTACAGAGAAGAGATCTAAAAGTTTCACCCACCCCCCACATATACACAGTTAAAAACAAGATATAGACCTCTACAAACTATACACTGAACGGGACAACATTAAAAAAAAGACAGACGGACTGCAGAGGCTGTTGCAACGTCAGTCGTGCCGCTTACCGATTATCTCCCCAACTTCACAATTTTCAAATTAACAGATTTTGTTCTAAGATAAAGGCACCTCCAATCTCATCCAACAAATCTACCTGGGTGCCACATGGCCAGCGCTGAATTCAGGTCTCGATTTGAACTCAATTCAAAAGGTAAGAAATAGGAAGAAAATAAACTTAAAGTTAAGAGAAAACAGTTGAGATTGCAAGCTCATTCAATGATATCCGATTTAATCTGACACGGACCATTTCATCACAAGGGGAATATATAGGAATATATAACTATAGTCTGGGACTGGATGTCAAGTATCTCGATAGGCTTTGGGAGAAATGAAACAGTCAGAGCGAAACATCAACAAAGGAACATCGTGAAAATGGTCATGTGATGGACAGAGCTGCGAGTAACTGGACAGCATAGCCTTGAGAAGAACAGGGAGAACTCACTAGTCTGATTAGGTTTTTTTCATTCAGCACTAGGAATCGTGCCAAATTGAGAAGATTTACTTTAGAATTGTGAGATCCCTGGGCCAGAGAGATACAAGGTTATAAGAAAGGCTTCCTTTCGAACATTAAAATAATAATGGTAGAAAGGAACGGGCAGAAAAGCATCTTAGTTTCAGGACTGGTTATTACTTTTCAGATTTCCACTTCTGCTCTTATTTACAGTTCTTTATATGGGCTAATAAGTCAGTATATTACTGAAAAACATCAGGTACACAAATTTGTCCGAGAGGTTTTAGCCAGAAGTCCGTCAAAGAGGCAACGGAGCAGCCGTCCCATTTCCAGAAATCGCATTGTATCCGTCTGTATTAATTTTACATTCCCTTTGCAGGGCAGAGCCGTCCTGTCTGCTAGAATCTTTGGTTCTGTGGGGACCAATGTGCAGAATTAGCAAGCTAGGGCAATCCCCTGGGAGACTTTGACGTGGCCACTCATATGCGCATTGCACTTAATAATGACCATGGGACTGGGAGGGTTAAGGCTTGCAGTGCCTTTAAGTTGCGAAAGTCTTGTTGGAGTGAGAGAGTGAGGTTTAGTGTATAATACCACGTCGGGAATTCATTGCCAGCAGAAATTAACCAAGCCCAGAAAACCCCTTATCTGCTGGGGTGGGCGGGCTGGTGTAGTTAAACTGTACAGTCTGTGGCTGCGATTAAAGTTCTCAGGGCAGTGAGCAGCTTCGTTTCTCGGCATCATGCTTTTTTTCCCCTTTTCCTTCTCATTAAATTTTCTATTAAAGCGACTGGAAGCTGCCTTGCAGGACTGTCCCCCAGCCTGGAACTGCCCCAGTCCCACTATGGCCGTGACCCCAATTCTGCACACTGGCAGTCAGTGGGGTACAGTATAGGGAGGAGCCCACAAGAACTGTTCTCACCCATTAATTAGGCTGGTTCAGGAGAAGGACCTCTGCGGCAGTGTCATTAAAAAAGCACACACAATTATAGTTATCATATTATTTTTATATAATATAATTATACTTATATATGATCACAGTCATATTTACAAGTCATATGTATATACATATATATATATATATATATATAGGTATAATAATATATAGATTAAATGGACTGCAACACGGAAATAGGCTGCCCATTGTGTAATATGGGCATTGGCCACTAGATGGCGCTCACTTTCCCGATCTCAATTTCTAATTAGTTTAATTAATCAATGTGCAACTTTTGGCACTGATGAGTTATGACTTCCTTCTCAATTATATTTCATCTAAATCTGTGCAAAATTTAACGTAGTTCCGAGACGTGGGTCATGAAAATGGATTTCTAGACACATTTTTCATGCTAGGCCCACAGCTTATATGGCGCGCCTTGAAGAGATGCTTTACATGCCACTTGCATCTATTCAAACAAGTGCGCTTAAATTGAAATCCCACATCTTTGCGAGGGAGGGATGGAATGGATGTAATCACCGGCTAAAGCAAAGGCCGTTATGACAGGGAACAACAGTTAACAGCCAACAGTTAATTAACCATGTTCCCAAATGTAAGAACAATTTATACATGTAACATTTTTGCTTTTAAATTAATGTAGCTCTGGTTTGATTTTTTATGCCGAGTTAAAACCCCGTCCCGTGTGAAGGGCTTGCGGCCGCTGGTTTCTCAGTGCCTTCATTGTTGGTAGGTGCTGTATTTTCACACAGACCGCTGCCAGTTTTCTCAACAGAGAGTAGGGCTAGAGAGAGGAGGAGAGAGAGAAGGGGAGAGAGAGAAGGGAGGGAGAGAGAAGGGTGAGAGGGGGGGGGAGGGAGAGAGAAGGGAAAGTGGGGGGGCAGAGAGGAGGGGAAGAGAGAGGAGGAGAGAGAGAAGGGGAGAGAGAGAAGGGAGGGAGAGAGGGGGAGTGAGAGAATGGAGCGAGAGCAGAGGAGAGAGAGAATGGAGCGAGAGGAGAGAGAGAAGGGAGAGAGAGGAGGGGAGAGGAGGAAAGAGAGAAGGGGAGAGAGAGAAGAGTGGAGGGAGAGGTGGAGAGAGAGGAGGAAAGAGAGAAGAGGGGAGAGGGAGGAGGAGAGAGAAGAGTGGAGAGAGATGGAGAGAGAGAAGAGCTGAAAGAGAGGAGTGAGAGAAGGGGGAGAGAGAAGGGGGAGAGAGAAGGGGAAGATGGGAGCATGGGGGTCCTTTTCCCACACAAGCCATAGGTGACTGGGCAATCTGAACCCAAGCACCAAGTTGTAAGCGGCCGAAGGTGCGCATCCCTCAGGACAGCCGCCACTCTCCCACGGCCACCTTCCGCGGGTTGCGGGTCGGGTGGAGCAGAGGTGTGGGACAATGTTCATCCCTTCACAGTGATGTGATGGACGGGGGGGGGGTCTGGACCAATCGCCCCCCTGCAACGTCATGTCCATTATTGGACTTTTCTGTTGAGCAGCAGTCGGTCCGTTGGCGGGTAGGCGACGCCGCCATTAGGGTAGGTGGCGTTTCGACAGATCGGCCATTGGGTAAGTTTGCTTTTGGGTTACGCAGCTTTTCGGTGAGTTTGCATTTAGGCATCCCATCCTTTCGGTTAGTAGGCATTTCGTCTTCGTACTCTTTCGATTTATTGGCGTTTCTACCTCGTTTCCATTTGGTTCTTTGGCTTCGACTTCTTTGCTTCAGCTTCTCGTCCGTCGGCGCCGCGTCCGGGTACTGCAAGGACAGGCCACGGCCACAGCAGTGGTAGGCCACGACAGCGATTGGCCACGGCAGCGGCAGGGCTAGACAGCGGCAGGCAGTGGCAGCAGCAGGCCACGGCAGGGGTAGGACACGGCAGTGCTCCCCCCCACGCCCCCCTCCAGGCCCCGTCTGAAGCCGTCCCCCTCATCCGGCTGCAGAACGCAACAAGAGACGCAACAAGAAAGAATGGACTGAATAAATCTAATCTTTAACATTTAAATTGTTGTTATATTTTAAGAGTTATTCATATTTTAAGCTTTAATAAATCCCTTTTCCACGCCGTGCCCATCAGCTGTACCTGCGCAGTAATACATGCGTGTTCTACGTCCCAATGGGAACCAGTGGATAGGTATATGGACGTGAAGGGAATGGAGGGGTATGGTCTGAGTGCAGGTAGATGGGACTAGGGGAAAACAAATGGTCGGCACGTACTGGAAGGGCCGAGAGGGCCTGTTTCCGTGCTGCAATTGTTATATGATTATATGGTTATATGGTTAACCCAATGGACGGGAATGGCTGCACTGCCAGAGAGCCGCGAAGAGTGGAGAGGGGTGGTTGAGGGTTGATGGCGTTGGTGCAGCTCAGTCCCTCCCCCACCGGCCCCCACCTGAAGTCGTCACCCTCCCCCGGTTGTAGGACGTTCTCCCCACGGCACTCGACAGCCCCCTCACGAAGCCGTCCCCCGCTCCGCTGCAGGACGCCCCCCCGACAGCCACGCCTGAAGCCGTCCGTCTCCCCTGGCTGTTGGACACTCCCCCCTGTCCCCGATAGCCCCCTCCACTCTCATGCTGCAGGACGCCCCCCCCACCGGCCCCCGCCTGCGCCCGGCCCTGTCCCAAGCTGCAGGCCCCTGAGCTGCGCTTCAGGCAGGAGACGATGGGGGGTGGGACGGCTTCTGGTGGGGGCTTTCGGGGGCCGGCGGGGAGAACGCTGCTGTGGTCTACCGAGGCCTATCGCTCCCCCCAACAGCCCCCGACAGCCCCCGCCTGAAGCCGTCCCCCTCCCCTGGCTGCAGAACGCAACAGAGACGCAACAAGAAAGAACTGACCTGTTCTGTTCATTCTTTCTTTCATCCCCCCCCCCCCCCCCCACGCCTGCGCAGTTAGGGGCTGTGGTGAGCGGTGGAACATTGCATTGGGGGAATGGGTTGCGTCGGGGGAACGGGTGAGTGATGGAATATTGCGCTGGGGAATAGGTTGTGTTGGGGAACCAACGTTATGGCAGTGATGCAACGGGTCCCACTCAGTCTATCTAGTCTAGTCTAGAATAAGATAAAACTCTCATCTTGTCCTCTTCTGATTTGCGTTGTTTTTACATTTGCTTACGCTACGATTTTTCGCCACCAAACTCGTCATTCTCATGTGCTGCACGTGCACCAAGGCTTGTTCCCATCGGTGAAATATTGCAAAAGTTATGAAAGTTTAAAAACCGCAAGATCAGCAGATTGGTCTTCTCTCCTGTCTGTCGCCGGAATGGCGACGCCTGTCAATCACCGGGGCAAGGAGAATAAAGCCCCGGGCGTCAGGCTGTGTCGGGGAGCTCCGAAGCCGCGATGTGCCCCGAAGCCGAACTGAGCCCCAAAGCCGCGCTGAGTCTGAGAGCCCCGATGCAGCGATAAGTCGGGGAGCCCGGTGGCGGTACATAGTGCGGAGCAGCTCGGGGCCTGGCCGACTGCGAGACCGACTGCTGCAACCAAGAGATCCTGGGGAAGTGTGGAGTGTGAGTGGAAGGGGGGGGGGGGGGGGGGGGGGGGGAGGCAGGGCCCACGCTGGCGGGGGCCGGGCACCCTCAGCAGGCTGTACGACGCCCCCCCCCCCCCCCCCCCCACGACCACCGACAGCCCCAGCCTGAAGCAGTCTCTCTCCCCGCCTGTAGGACGCTCCCAGCCCCACCAGCCCTCGACTGCCCCCTCCAGAAGCCTCCCCCCTCAGCCGGCTATAGCACACGCCACCCTGGGCCCCGACAGCCCCCGCCTGATGCCGTCCCCCTCCCCAGGCTGCGGGATGCTCTCCCCAACACTGGCCCCCAACAGCCCCCGCCTAAAGCCATCCACCGCAGGAGGATGATCCCGCTCCACCGCCCCTGCCTGAAACCATCCCATTCCCAGCTGCAGGATGCTCCCCACCGGTCCCTGCCTGAAGCCGGTGGGGAAAGTCTCCATAACTCCATAGCTAGGGGGTCAGATTCGCGATTCTGTGGACGCAGTCCGGAGACCCGGATGGTAGTTTGCCTCCCTGGTGCCAGGGTCCGGGATGTGCCTGAACGTGTCCAAGATATCCTGAAAAGGGAGGGAGAGGAGCCTGAGGTTGTGGTACATATTGGTACCAATGAAATAGGTAAAAAAAGAGAAGAGGTCCTAAAAGGAGAATTTAGGGAGTTAGGAAGAGAGCTATGGAAAAGGACCACAAAGATAACAATCTCAGGACTACTTCCTGTGGCACGAGACAGTAAGAGTAGGAATGGAGCAAGGTGGAGGATAAACGCGTGGCTGAAGGACTGGCGTGGAGGGCAGGGATTCAAATTTCTGGATCTTTGGAACCTCTTTTGGGGAAGGAGTGACCTGTATAAAAAAGACGGGTTGCACTTGAACCAGTATCTTGGAGGGGAAATTTGCAAAGGCTACTGGGGGCACTTTAAACTAGATAGGTTGGGGGGAGGGACTCAAATAGAGATAGCTAGGAGACGGTGTCTGAGGCAGGGGCAGAGAAGGGAAGCACTCAGACCCAACATGTACGGGGGGAAGAAGAAAAAAATAATAAACAGTGGGTGTCTTAAAGGTGTGAGCAGAGAGAAAGAGGGGTATAAAATGACAATAGAAGCAAGTGGTAGGAAGGTGAAAATTAATAGTGGCTGGCAGACAAATCCAGGAAAAAAATCAAATGGGGCCACTTGTCAACATAATTGTATAAAGGGTAAAAGTGTTGTAAAAACAAGCCTGAAAGTTTTGTGTCTCAATGCGAGGAGCATTCGTAATAAGGTGGATGAGTTGAAGGTGCAGATAGCTATTAATGACTATGCTATAGTTGGGATCACGGAGACATGGCTCCAGGGTGACCAAGGCTGGGAGCTGAACATCCAGGGATATACAATATTCAGGAGGGATAGACGGAAAGGAAAAGATGGTGGGGTAGCGTTGCTGGTGAGAGAGGAGATGAATGCAATAGAAAGGATGGACATTAGCATGGAGGATGTGGAATCGATATGGGTAGAGCTGCAAAACTCTAAGGGGCAGAAAACGCTAGTGGGTGTTGTGTACAGGCCACTTAACAGTAGTATTGGAGTTGGGGATGGCATCAAACAGGAAATTAGAAGTGCATGCAACAAGGGTAACACAGTTATAATGGGTGACTGCAATCTGCATATAGATTGGGTGAATCAAATTGGCAGGGGTGCCGAGGAAGACGATTTCTTGGAATGTATGCGGGATAGTTTTCTAAACCAGCATGTGGAGGAACCAACGAGAGAGCAGGCTATTCTAGACTGGATATTGAGTAATGAGGAAGGGTTAGTTAGCAGTCTTGTTGTGCGTGGCCCCTTGGTAAAGAGTGACCATAATATGATTTTCTTCATTCGGATGGAGAGTGACATAATTAAGTCAGAAACAAGGGTTCTGAACTTAAACAAAGGTAACTTTGAAGGTATGAGACGTGAATTGGCCAAGATAGACTGCCAGGTGAGTCTTAAAGGGTTGACAGTGGATGTGCAATGGAAGGTATTTAAAGACTGCATGGATGAAGTACAAAAATTGTTCATGCCAATTTGGCATACCAATAAAGGGTTCAAAGAATAAACCTAGCAATTATAGACCTATTAGTTTGACGTCAGTGGTGGGCAAATTAATGGAAAGGATACTTAGAGATAATATATATAAGCATCTGGATAAACAGGGTCTGATCAGGAACAGTCAACATGGATTTGTGCCTGGAAGGTCATGTTTGACAAACCTTCTTGAATTTTTTGAAGCGGTAACTAGGGAAATTGATGAGGGTAAAGCAGTGGATGTTGTCTATATGAATTTCAGTAAGGCCTTTGACAAGGTTTCCCCATGGAAGGTTGGTTAAGAAGGATCAATCTTTGGGTGTTAATGGCGGAGTAGCAAGATGGATTCAACAGTGGCTGAATGGGAGATGTCAGAGAGTAATGGTGGATGGCGGTTTGTCAGGTTGGAAGCCGGTGACCAGTGGGGTGCCTCAGGGATCTGTGTTGGGTCCACTGTTGTTTGTCATGTACATAAATGATCTGGATGATGGGGTGGAAAATTGGATAAGTAAGTATGCAGATGATACTAAGATAGGTGGTATTGTGGATAATGAAGTAGATTCTCAAAGTCTACAGAGAGATTTGGGCCATTTGGAAAAGTGGGCTGAAAGATGGCAGATGGAGTTTAATGCTGATAAGTGTGAAGTGCTACATCTTGGCAGGACAAATCAAAATAGGACGTACATGGTAAATGGTAGGGAATTGGGGAATGCTGTGGAACAGAGGGATCTAGGAATAACTGTGCATGGTTCCCTGAAGGTGGAATCGCACGTAGATAGGGTGGTAAGGAAAGCCTTTGGTGTGCTGGCCTTTATAAATCAGAGCATTGAATATAGGAGTAGGGAAGTAATGTTAAAATTGTACAAGGCATTGGTAAGACCAATTCTGGAGTATGGTGTACAATTTTGGTCGCCTAGTTATAGGAAGGACGTCAACAAAATAGAGAGAGTACAGAGGAGATTTACTAGAATGTTGCCAGGGTTCCAGCAACTATGTTACAGAGAAAGGTTGAACAAGTTAGGTCTTTATTCTTTGGAGCGCAGAAGGTTAAGGGGGGACTTGATTGAGGTCTTTAAAATGATGAAAGGGATAGACAGAATTGACGTGGATAAGCTTTTCCCATTGAGGGTAAGGAAGATTCAAACAAGAGGACATGACATGAGAATTAAGGGACAGAAGTTTAGGGGTAACGTGAGGGGGAACTTCTTTACTCAGAGGGTGGTGGCTGTGTGGAATGAGCTTCCAGCAGAGGTGGTGGAGGCAGGATCGATTTTAACATTTAAAAGTAAAGTGGATAGGTATATGGACGTGAAGGGAATGGAGTGGTATGGTCTGAGTGCAGGTAGATGGGACTAGGGGAAAACAAATGGTCGGCATGGACTGGAAGGGCCGAGAGGGCCTGTCTCCGTGCTGTAATTGTTTGTAATTGTTATATGGCAAAATAATAAATCAGGGAAGGTGGTGCATCCGTGGATAACGAGGGAAATAAGGGATAGTATAAAAATGAGGCATACAAATTGGCCGAAAAAGCAGCCTACCAGAGGACTGGGAGAAATTCAGAATCCAGCAGAGGAGGACAAAGGGCTTAATTGGGAAAGGGAAAATAGATTACGAAAGGAAACTGGCAGGGAACATAAAAACTGACTGCAAATGTTTTTATAGATATGTAAAGAGAAAGAGACTAGTTAGAACAAATGCAGTCAGAAGCAGGGGAATTGATCATGGGGAACAAGGACATGGTAGATTAATTGAATAACTACTTTGGTTCTGTCTTCACTAAGGAAGACATAAATAATCTGCCGGAAATAGCAGTGGACCGGAGGTCAAATAAGATGGCGGAACTGAGTGAAATCCAGGTTAGCCTGGAAGTGGTGTTGGGTAAATTGAACGGATTAAAGGCTGATAAATCCCCAGGGCCAGATGGTCTGCATCCCAGAGTGCTCAAGGAGGTAGCCGCGGAAATAGTGGATGCATTAGTGATAATTTTTCAAAACTCCTTAGATTCTGGAGTAGTTCCCGAGGATCGGAAGATAGCTAATGTACCCCCCACTTTAAAAAAAAGGAGGGAGAGAGAAAGCGGGGAATTACAGACCAGTTAGTCTAACATCGGTAGTGGAGAAACTGCTAGTCTGCTAGAGTAAATTATTGGACATAGTCAGCATGGATTTACAAAAAGTAAATCATGTCTGACGAATCTTATAGAATTTTTCGAGGATGTAACTAGTAGACTGGATAAGGGAGAACCAGTGGATGTGTTATATCTGGACTTTCAGAAGGCTTTCGACAAGGTCCCACATAAGAGATTAGTATATAAACTTAAAGCACACGGTATTGATGGTTCAATAATGATGTAGATAGAGAACTGGCTGGCAGACAGGAAGCAAAGGGTAGGAGTAAACGGGTCCTTTTCAGAATGGCAGGTAGTGAGTAGTGGGGTACCGCAAGGCTCAGTGCTGGGACCCCAGCTATTTATACATTAATGATTTGGACGAGGGAATTGAATGCAACATCTCCAAATTTGCAGATGACACCAAGCTGGGGGGCATAGTTAGGTGTGAGGAGGATGCTAGGAGGCTGCAGGTGATTTGGATAGGCTGAGTGAATGGGCAGATGCATGTATAATGTGGATAAATGTGAGGTTATCTACTTTTGTGGCAAAAACATGAGGGTAGACTATTATCTGAATGGTGGCAGATTAGGCATAGGGGAGATGCAACGAGACCTGGGTGTCATGGTACACCAGTCATTGAAGTATGCATGCAGGTGCAGCAGGCAGTGAAGAAAGCAAATGGTATGTTAGCATTCATAGCAAAAGGATTTGAGTATAGGAGCAGGGAGGTTCTACTGCAGTTGTACAGGGTTTTGGTGAGACCACACCTGGAGTATTGCGTACAGTTTTGGTCTCCAAATCTGAGGAAAGACATTCTTGCCATAGAGGGGGTTCAGAGAAGGTTCACCAGACTGATTCCTGGGATGTCGGGACTTTCATATGAAGAAAGACTGGCTAGACTTGTACTCACTGGAATTTAGAAGATTGAGGGGGGATCTTATAGAAACTTACAAAATTCTTAAGGGGTTGGACAAGCTAGATGCAGGAAGATTGTTCCCGATGTTGGGGGAGTCCAGAACAAGGGGTCAGAGTCTAAGGATAAGGGGGAATTCCTTTAGGACCGAGATGAGCAAAACATTCTTTACACAGAGAGTGGTGAGTCTCTGGAATTCTCTGCCACAGAAGGTCGTTGAGGCCAGTTCATTGGCTATATTCAAGAGGGAGTTGGATGTAGCTTTTGTGGCTAAAGGGATCAGGGGGTCTGGAAAGAAGGCAGGTACGGGATACTGAGTTGGATGATCAGCCATGATCATATTGAATGGCGGTGCAGGCTCGAAGGGCCGAATGGCCTACTCCTGCACCTATTTTTCTATGTTTCTATGTTTCTATGAAAGGTCGGGAGCATCCTGCACTGGGGGAGGGGGACGGCTTCTGTAGTGGGCTGTCGTGGGCCGGGGGGGGGGGGGGAGTGGCGTACTACAATGGTAGGTCACGGCAGCGCTCCCCCCTCCCCACTGGCCCCCGACAGGCCCCGCCTGAAGCCGTAACCCTCCCCGGATGCAGAACGCAATACATACGCAACACATACGAGTCGCAACACATACACACATCCTCTGGCACCCCACACCCGCCCGTCACACACACCCTCCCCCACACCCCCTCCTCCTACACCACGCTCTCTACCCTCCTACACCCCCTGCCCACAAACACCCCCACTCCCCTCCTCCCCTTCCACCCCAGACCCCCCTTCCCCCCCCTTACCCTCTTCCTCCCACACATGAAGAGGAGCGGGATGAGTGCTGGGGGATGAGGGAAAATGAACCACGCCTGCATAGTTAGGGGATATGTGTGATTCGTGGAATATTGCGTTGGGGGAACGGGTGAGTGGTGGAATATTACGTTGGGGAATGGGTTGTGTTGGGGTATCAGGCCCAACGGGTCCCACTTAATCTAGTATTCACTATTTCTTGTCTTTTCTGGGTTTTCTTTTTTTTTAAATAATATTTTTATTAGAAGTAATCCATCATAACAACGGTATAACAACTTTTCAAATACACAACCAACTTCTTTCAATAAGCATACGGATGTTGCAAATAATTCTTATAAACTTCTATTTTTTAGAAAATAGAAAAAAGAAAATAGCTTTTAATCAATAAGAATAGTGATTAAATAATAATTTTGATTATATAGAGAGAGAAAAAAAAGAAATAATAAAAAACCCCAAATAAATAAATAAATAAATAAATAAATGTTATATATATTTAATTAAAACAAAGTATTATATATATTAAAAAAAGATCATAGTATACATCTTTTAATAGTGAATAACACAATTTCAAATAACGATATCAATAGAGACATGTATACAATTAAAAAAAAAAGGAATTATTTTCATCTAATCCTGGCGGGTACCCATTGAGTTGTGATGCCAAGAACAGCTACCCCTTCAAATATTCTGTATATGGAGACCATATCTGTTCAAAGAGTTCACATTTGTCCATTAGGACAAATCTGATTCTTTCCAAATGCAGCGTCTCCAACATTTCCACTGTCCACATTTTAATTGTGGGGGATAATGTTCCCTTCCAAAATTTCAATATTAAATTTTTCCCTATTATCAAACAGTAATCCAATAAATTTCTTTGGTTTACTGTTAATATTAAATTTGAATCCGGAACTCCTAATATTATTAATTTTGGATCTGGGTCCAGTTTAATTTTAAGAACTTCAGAGATAACTCTAAAGATTTCTGTCCAATAATAATTGAGTTTTATACATGTTACAAAACTATGCGTTAAATTAGCTTCCAAGTTCTGACATTTATCACAAATAGGAGAAATGTTAGGATAAATTCTATTTAATTTCATTTTTGAATAATGTAATCTGTGTAATATCTTAAATTGTATCAATATATGTCTAGCATTTAATGAACAACGATGTATACATTGTAGGCTTTCTTCCCAAGTTTCCTTCGTTATAGATAAACCTATTTCATTTTCCCATGTTTGTCGATATATTTCCGAAGTTGGGATTTCCCTATCCAAGATAGTATTGTATATATACGCTATTCATTTTTCTGTATTTGGGTGTTTATTAAACAATTCATCTAATAATCCTGGTTTTCTATTTTTATAGTATTGCGTATTTGACTTAATGTAGTTTCTAATTTGTAAATACCTTAATATGTTATTTGACTGCAATCCATAGATATCCTGTAACTCTTGAAATTAAAGAAATGTTCCTTTCTTGTAAAAGTGTTTTATCCTTTTAATTCCTAAATCATTCCAGTGTCTAAACCCCTTGTCCAATACAGAGGGCTTAAACAAAGGATTATTCATAATTGGCAAACAAAGTGACAAATTTAGGGTCGTAACTATTTGTTTCCAAATACGTCTATTGCTATGAATCATAGGGTTATCACCGTACGTTTTTTTTTGTACTTCCCTTGGTGCAAAAAGAATCGAACCTACATCAAAGGCAAACAGTCTTCCTTTCCCATCTTTAGCCAGCTTGGCTCATAATCTAACTTTACCAACCAAAAATTAATATTCTTAATCTGAACTGCCCAGAAATAAGATAAGAAATTTGGTAGTGCTAGTCCACCATTTATTTATGATTTACATAGATGTTTTCTACTTATTCGATGATTTTATAGTCCCAAATAAAACTATTAACCAAAGTATCTATTTAAAAAAAAACAAAAACATTTTAGGGAGATATAAAGGGATGGCTTGAAATAAATATAACAATTGTGGCAAAAAAAATCATTTTTATAGCATTTATTCTACCAATCATTGAAATAGGTAGTGTTTTCCAATATAAAATATATATTTTTAGTTTATTTAACAATTGAGGGTAATTATATTTAAATAGACAATTATAGGATTTAGATACATTAATTCCTTGATATTTAAATTTATCCGTGACTATTTTAAGTGGGAATTGTTCTAATATATTTAATTGTATTCCAATTATAGGCATAATTTCACTTTTATTCCAGTTAATTCTATACCCAGAAAATGTGCCAAACTTAGTTATAATATTAAGTAGATTAGGAATACTAATCTCCGGTTTTGTGATATAAATTAAGATGTCATCTGTGTATAGAGATATTTTATTCGTTGTAGTTATGGTATTATATCCATATATTTCTGGTTCTGATCTAATCATTTCGGCTAATGGTTCTATTACCAGAGCAAATAGTAATGGTGATAATGGGCATCTATGTCTACAACCCCTAAAGAGATTAAATTTTGCTGATAACATTTGATTTGTTAATATATTTGCAGCTGGATTCGAGTATATGATTTTTACCCATTTGGAAAATCTATCCCCCAGTTGAAATTTCTGCATTATTTTAAATAAATATGGCCATCAACCTGGTCAAATGCTTTTTCAGCATCTAAGGATATGACAGCTAGTTCAATATCATTCACTCTTTTTGAGTATATGATATTGAATAGACGTCTCAGATTATAAAATGAATAGCGTTTTGGGATAAAACCTGTTTGGTCATGATGTATTAAGTTATTAATCACTAAACTTAGCCTCCGAGATAAAATTTTAGTTAATATTTTTTGATCAGTGTTTAAAAGAGCTATTGATCTGTATGACCCAGGGTCTTCCAAATCTTTATCAGCTTTAGGGATAAGTGTAATTGTAGATTCATTTAATGATTCTGGTAACTTTCCTTGTTCATAAGCATATTTATATATGTAAACGTGGAGAGATCAGATCATAAAACCACTTATAAAATTCAACACTTAAGCCATCAGGGCCTGCGGCTTTTCCGTTATTTAATGATCCAATTGATTCTTCAATATCTTTTACTGATATATCATCATTTAACAAGTCTCTACCTTCCTGATCCAAACTATTAATATGACATTCTTGTAGGAATGTTTACATTCCATCTGATTGTCCTGCTATTTTAAATGAGTAAAAATTTTGATAATATTGTAAAAATGTATAATTGACATCTTTTGGTAAAGTCAATATTTCTCCTTGTTCAGATCTAATTTTATGTATAATTTTCTCCTCATCTAATTTTCTAAGCTGGTGTGTCAGTAATTTTTGTGGTTTATCCCCAAATTCAAAGTGTACTTGTTTAGTCTGTTGAAAAGGTTTAATAATCTAATTTGAATATATTTTATTTAGCTTATATTTTAATGATGCAATTTTATTACTTAGCCCCTTTGAAGGGGATATTGCATTTTCAATATCTAATTGTTTTATTTCATTTCCAACTTTTGTTGAGTATTTTGATTTTCCTTATTAAAGTATGCGTGTGCTGGTATTATCGCACCACGCATAAATGCTTTAAATGTATCCCAAAGCAGTGATGGTGAAATTCCAGGTTTGTCATTAGTTTCAAAAAATAATTTAATCTGTTTTACCAAGTAATCATAACAAGCCTTATCATTTAATATTTGGGGGTTGAGTCTCCAGTTAGAGGTTTTAATAGTTCTGTATTTTAATTTTATCTTAAATGTTTATGGAGCATGATCTGAGATAATAATATTATGATATTTTGAGATACGTAAATGGGATTAGTTTTGAATCTATTAAAAAATAGTCTATCCTTGAATAGGTTCCGAATACAGGGGAAAAAATGAATATTCTCGACCAGATGGGTTATCTGTTCTCTAGATATCCTTAACATTTGCTGTGTTAATAAAATAATTTATAAGTGTACTTGACTTAGAAGTGGTTTTCCTTTTCATTGATAATTGATATCTAAATAATTATCTAAGGTACAATTAAAATCACCTCCAATTATTAGATTACGTTGGTGGATATAGGGATATTGTTAAATATTTTCTTGAAGAATAATGGGTTATCAAAATTAGGACCATATATATTCATAAGGATTACTTTTTTAGAATGTAATTCACCTGTAATTATTATATATCTACGCTCAACAGCTTTGTTTAAAAGGTATACCTTTACGAATAATTATTGCTACCCCTCTAGACTTATGTATAAATGAAGAGTGATATACTTTGGAAATCCATTCTGCTGTTAATCTATACTGTGCGTCTTTTTTAAGGTGTGTCTCTTGGAGAAAAATAATATCAGATTTCAATCTATTTAATTGAGCTAAAACCTTACCTCTTTTAAGCGGTTCGTTAATTCCCTTAACATTCCAACTACAGAAGGTAATTCCATCACCCCCAATCCTAGTATTTATGTCATACATGTTATTATTAAGGTGGTTTATAATGGAACAGATGTCTCAGCTCATCTAACCCAATCCTATACCCAAACCTCAGATCGATGAAATGTAATATCTGTGTCATTGTCTTATACGCACGTCTCTTTAAACTAACTATATAATACCAATCATACTTAAATCTATATAATATATAATATGAAATAAAATACATAATATAAAAGTAATAATAAAAAATGTGAGTAACGTAAGTGATGTTAGTAAAGTGTAAGGGGAAAAAAAAGTGACTACAACTATAATTAGTGCAGTTAGTATTAGTGTAAGCCACACTAGCGTGGCTATTAATCTACGGACTTCCGTGAAAAAAAAAAGATGTTAATAATTCCAGCTCCGTTTTTGCCTTAAGGGCTATATATGTCGGGGTGGGGTATTAAATTTGTATACTTAATAATTAATAAAACTACTAATATCAAATAAAGTTAGTGTCATAGCACTATATTAGGAGAGCTAACATACATTTTTAAGGGGTAGTTAATACAAAACTATATTTATTAATAATCCATCCATCCCTCCATGACCCCAAGATAGAGTCCATGTCCGTTGTTCCTCCTCCTTCCCTGCGGATCCTCCTTCAGTGTGAATCCTCCTCCTTTTCTGTGGATGGGCAGTATCATCAGGTAAGTGATCAATAATATTCAGTATTCTTCATCTTCATCTACTTCTTCCTCTACTTCTTCCTCTTCTAGTTTCTTCTGAATGTTTCGAGCGAATTCAAGAGCTTCTGTATGTTTGGTGAAGTGGTGCTCCTTGTTATCATAAGTTACTCTTAATGTTGCCGGGTACATCAGGCCATATCTCAGATTCTTCATGTTCCTCAGGATACCTCTTGTTTCTGTAAATAAAGATCTTCTCTTGGCCACTTCCGCAGGGTAATCTCTGAAGATACTGATGTTGTCTTCCTCATATTTGAGATTTTTCTTACGTATTATTATCTTCATCATATCTTCAAAAACATGATCGTAAGCCACCTTCACAATATCTGTCTTGCGGGAGACTAGGGGTACGTCTCAATGCCCTGTGTGCTCGGCCCAGCAGAGGTTCTTGGTCCAAGTTCAGAATATCTTTTAGGAGTTTTGCAGCAAATTTTCGAGGGTCTTGATTTCCCTCTCAGCCTTCACTCAATCCAACAATACGCAGATTCTGACGCCTTTGACGTCCCTCCAAGTCAATGCATTTCTCAGTTATTTTGTGTAATAATTCTGATAAACGCTTGTTCTTGGCAAGACGCTTCTTGGCTGTTTCAGTCAGTTCTTTTATTGCGTCATTTTGCTGGTTAAGTGAGATTATAATAGGTTTTAACTTGGTATCCAGCAGCAATTCCATCTCACCAGTTTTACGGTTTACGTCATCCAACTGTTGTTGCAAATCAGTACCCACTTTATGTTTCCATTCATCCATCATAGCCTTTACAGTGGCTATAACTTCTTTTTTGAACTCTTCTTTTGTTTTTGTTTTAGCTCACCCATAATAATTTTTTTGAGGTCATCCATCTTTAAAATATCTTCCTGACTTCCGGTGGCGCCATGTTTTGGCAACAGTCGCCACACATAGCTTCGCTCCCGAAAATTTGCGATTTTTCGCATTAAAACTGGATTTAGAGATCGGGACCGATTAAAAAAGGTTATCGGAGGCCTTGAATGCTCTGCTGATGGCGTCAACAATAAGTGCTGTGCATTAAACTGGATTTAACCCTTTAAATGCAGAATCCGATTTCTGCTCAGTACTCAGAGATGCATTTCAAAAATATACTGCAGAACTGAGATAGAGCCTGAAGAGCTTGGAGAATCGACTTTTGAAGGTGCTCTTGGAGGAAAACTGCCTTCCGAAATGTCTAAGAGCTAAGGCCGATAAGGCAGATAAGGAGAAAGACTTGGAGGACTTAAAGCAAACAGTAAGAGAACTGAAAGATGAAAAGGTGGACGGAATGCACATGGAACAAATGATGAAAGATATGACAGATAAGCTAATGCTGAATAAGAATACGGGTAATTTGAAAGTTATTGAGTCTGTGCAGGATTCGATCAACACCGTAAATAAAAGAATTGAAGATGTGAGAGTCGAACTATTGGAGCAAATGGACGAGGGGGAAGAAGACACTAATAAGAAGTTTGTTGCAGTGCATGAGCCTATCTCCTCATAGAGAGGCCCGGGGAGCCGTTGGTGTGAGAGGGTGGAGTTACCTGTGCTGTGAGTGTAAATCTAGCGCGGGGCTTGCATTTCACAGAGGCCCGGGGTGCCGTTGGTGCGAGAGGGTGGAGTTCCCTGCGCTGTGAGTGTAACCAAAATCTGCAACGTTCCATCTTTGGTTCCATCTTCCAGAGAGGGAATCTGGTGGAAGCCTCTGATTGGTTGAAGAGGACCAGAGGACGCAGCTGATTGGGTGCAACCCGGGGTTTACATTTTTACATTTCATTAATACATTAACTGGGAGTTAAGGATTCTGGGAGTTAAGGGTTCAGTATTTATTAGTAAAGTTTAAAGGATAACGTTTTGTGTTTAATAAAAAAAAATAAAAATATATATATAATATATATATATATAACCCAAAGGGTTTCTACAGCTATATTAATAGCAAAAGGATAACGAGGGATAAAATTGGACCATTAGAGAACCAGAATAGACAGCTATCTGCAGAGCCAAAAGAGATGGGGGAGATATTGAACAATTTCTTTTCTTCGGTATTCACCAAGGAGAAGGATATTGAACTCTGTGAGTTAAGGGGAAACAGTAGAGTAGCTATGGAAACTATGAGATTCAAAGAGGAGGAAGTACTGACACTTTTGAAAAATATAAAAGTGGATAAGTCTCCAGGTCCTGACAGGATATTCCCTAGGACATTGAGGGAAGTTAGTGTAGAAATAGCAGGAGCTATGACAGAAATATTTCAAATGTCATTAGAAACGGGAATAGTGCCGGAGGATTGGCGTACTGCGCATGTTTAAAAAGGGTTCAAAGAATAAACCTAGCAATTATAGACCTATTAGTTTGACGTCAGTGGTGGGCAAATTAATGGAAAGGATACTTAGAGATAATATATATAAGCATCTGGATAATCAGGGTCTGATCAGGAACAGTCAACATGGATTTGTGCCTGGAAGGTCATGTTTGACAAACCTTCTTGAATTTTTTGAAGCGGTAACTAGGGAAATTGATGAGGGTAAAGCAGTGGATGTTGTCTATATGAATTTCAGTAAGGCCTTTGACAAGGTTCCCCATGGAAGGTTGGTTAAGAAGGATCAATCTTTGGGTGTTAATGGCGGAGTAGCAAGATGGATTCAACAGTGGCTGAATGGGAGATGTCAGAGAGTAATGGTGTATGGCGGTTTGTCAGGTTGGAAGCCGGTGACCAGTGGGGTGCCTCAGGGATCTGTGTTGGGTCCACTGTTGTTTGTCATGTACATCAATGATCTGGATGATGGGGTGGAAAATTGGATAAGTAAGTATGCAGATGATACTAAGATAGGTGGTGTTGTGGATAATGAAGTAGATTTTCAAAGTCTACAGAGAGATTTGGGCCATTTGGAAAAGTGGGCTGAAAGATGGCAGATGGAGTTTAATGCTGATAAGTGTGAAGTGCTACATCTTGGCAGGACAAATCAAAATAGGACGTACATGGTAAATGGTAGGGAATTGAGGAATGCTGTGGAACAGAGGGATCTAGGAATAACTGTGCATAGTTCCCTGAAGGTGGAATCGCAATGTAGATAGGGTGGTAAAGAAAGCCTTTGGTGTTCTGGTTTTTATAAAGCAGAGCATTGAATATAGGAGTAGGGAAGTAATGTTAAAATTGTACAAGGCATTGGTAAGACCAATTCTGGAGTATGATGTACAATTTTGGTCGCCTAGTTATAGGAAGGATGTCAACAAAATAGAGAGAGTACAGAGGAGATTTACTAGAATGTTGCTAGGGTTCCAGCAACTATGTTACAGAGAAAGGTTGAACAAGTTAGGTCTTTATTCTTTGGAGCGCAGAAGGTTAAGGGGGGACTTGATTGAGGTCTTTAAAATGATGAAAGGGATAGACAGAATTGACGTGGATACGTTTTTCCCATTGAGGGTAGGGAAGATTCAAACAAGAGGGCATGACATGAGAATTAAGGGACAGAGGTTTCGGGGTAACGTGAGAGGGAACTTTACTCAGAGGGTGGTGGCTGTGTGGAATCAGCTTCCAGCAGAAGTGGTGGAGGCAGGATCGATTTTAACATTTAAGAGTAAAGTGGATAGGTATATGGACGTGAAGGGAATGGAGGGGTATGGTCTGAGTGCAGGTAGATGGGACTAGGGGAAAACAAATGGTCGGCACGGACTGGAAGGGCCGAGAGGGCCTGTTTCCGTGCTGTAATTGTTATATGGTAATATGGTTAGAGTTTAAAATTATTTTTATGGCATACCCCATAGACCTTCGCCTATGTGTAGTCACGCACTTGCAGCAGTATATCAAGGTCAACAAGAGCATCAGAGGCTCCGAATTAACGATATTCATCAGTCACAAATAGCCTCATAAGAAGGTGTCGGTACAGACCATTTCAAGGTGGCTGAAACAGCTTCTGGCTTGTGCCGGAGTGGACACTGATGTTTTTAAATCTCACTACACCGGGGCGGCAGCAACGTCAGCAGCGAGGGCACTGGATATCCCTCTTGACCAAATCCTCGCGGCCGCAGGATGGTCCAATGAACTGACATTTCAAAGGTTCTATAATAAAACTCTTGCCACGCTGGGGGTATTTGCCCTCTCCATTTTAAATTCTGTTTTATAGCTTCCCCCTGGGAGAGAGGGGTCACTATTGTTTTCTTTTTTGCTAATTAAAGCATCAACATGTTTAAGTCTGTATTATGTTTGAATGCATTATTTATTATTACTCATCCTGTGTCAACTGAGGCAGTGTGTCGCATGGACACGTATCCACGGCATGAAATCACAGAGCTTTGAAATCTTCACGGAATCACTCATGTGACTCCGTAGTAAAATAGTAGGATTAAGCGAGAACTTACCAGTTTGAAGTTTGATCATTATTTTATGAGGAGTTACGATGAGGGATTACGTGCCCTCCGCTCCAAACCCTCGTATCATCAAGGTCATCTGGTAGTTCTAGTCTTCTCTAATCTTACTGTCACTTCGACTACTGTTATCTGTGATTTCACACCGCTGCTTTGAAGATTGACGTGCATGCGGAATGGCGGGCTTCTTCACGTAATCGCTCATCGTATCGCCTCATAAAATAAATATCAAACTTCAAACTGGTAAATTCTCATTTAATCTTACTATTAAACCTGACCATGTTATGGTCACTGCCTCTTAATGGCTCGAGGTCCTTTATCAAATCCGGTTCATTATCCGGTTCAGTATGTCCCCATCAATTCTCACCAACTTATAAAGATGTGCCGTAGAAAGCATTTTATTGGAGTGCATCACAACATGGAGCAGCTCCACCGATTTAAATGGAGTTTGCACGTTCTCGCTATGATTGCGTGGGGTTATCCATGCTCAGTTTTGCAAAGAAATGCGGATTTGTAGATTGATTGGCCCCTGTACATCGTCCATAAGGGGTAGGAAACGAATGCGAAAGAGGGATGTATTTATATGGATCTGCATAAGCCATGACATTATTCATGTGGTCAACGTTATGTCTAACATCATCATCATTGTGGGCAGGAATGTGTCTGAATAGGCAATGCCGTTGTCAGTGTGGTCAGTGATGGGTCTGGATAAACAGTAAAGTTATCAGGGTGGTCAGTGATAGGTTTGGATAAGCAGTGATCCTGATGGGATTGGGTAGGAACTATTAGCTTTGAATACTCCCCCATTCATACCTTTACATTCACGGTGACAACGATCACTTTTTCAGCTGCTTTCATCTTTTCTGTTGGGATGAAATACAACAGGTTTCTACGGCTCCATTGGCTTTGAAATTGTGATGAATAAGGAAGGAGCTGCTCCTCAAGTTCGAGTTATAAATTGAGGCCAGACAAGGTTGATAATATTACACTAAATCCAGCAATGTTTCATTGGAATAGGTTGTTTGCGTCAAATGCACACCCAGAAAATGTGATGCTTTCATAACTGTGATAGTGCGATTTCAAAGTATGTGTATTACTGTCACAATGAAAGGAAAGGTGGGCTGGGTGATGAGGAAAACAGAGTCTCTGGTCAGGAAAGAGAAAGAGGCATGTGTTGGGCGTGGGCATCTGGCATTAAATATATCTGGACAGGAGCGCAGGCGATTGAGAAACATAATTAAGAAAATTAGTAGTCTTCCTCAAGTTCAAGTTCAAGTGCAAGTTTATTCGTCAGATACGCATACGAGATGTGCAGTGAAATGAAAAGTGGCAATGCTCACGGAGTCTCTTCACCGAAGGCTATAAATCCAAAGCCTCATTGTTGCCCACAAAACAGCAGCTCTAAACAATCTCTACACCAAAACAGACGCCATACCGTTCCCTCTTTGCATTAGCTGCTCAATTAGCCCCATTCCATGCACTTGCTTTACAAGACACTACCTGACAACAAAGGGCGACCCGATGCCGGGGGGGAGAGGGGAGAAGAAAGGGGGAACCCGGAGTGGGGTTGAGGCCGATAATCTTTTGTGCACTGTATAAGTTACATTTATTATACATGCAGTAAAGTAAAGTAAAGTAAAGTAAATTACTTTACCAATGCACCAATTGGTACAGTGAGATTTGAGTTACCATACAGCCATACAAATAAAAAGAACACAATACATGATAGAGTTTAACATGAACATCCCCCACAGTGGAATCCACGTTTCCCACTGTGAGGGAAGGCAATAAATATCAGTCAGTTTCCTCTCTGTTCACCCGTGGTTGCGATCTTTGAGCCTTCCGCAGTCGCCACTACGGATGGGCCGATGTTCAGGCCCTCTCGCTGGGATAGAAAAATAGAAACATAGAAAATAGGTGCAGGAGGAGGCCATTCAGCCCTTCGAGCCAGAACCACCATTCATTGTGATCATGGCTGATCGTCCCCTATCAATTACCCGTGCCTGCCTTCTCCCCATATCCCTTGACTCTACTAGCCCCCAGAGCTCTATCTAACTCTCTCTTAAATCCATCCAGTGACTTGGCCTCCACTGCCCTCTGTGGCAGGGAATTCCATAAATTCACAACGCTCTGGGTGAAAACGTTTTATCTCACCTCAGTCTTAAATGACCTCTGCTTTATTCTAAGACTGTGGCCCTTGGTTCTGGACTCGCCCAACATTGGGAACATTTTTCCTGCATCTAGCTTGTCCAGTCCTTTTATAATTTTATATGTTTCTATAAGTTCCCACATCATCCTTCTAAACTCCAGTGAATACAAGCCTAGTCTTTTCAATCTTTCCTCATATGACAGTCCCGCAATCCCAGGGATCAATCTCGTGAACCGACGCTACACTGCCTCAATCACAAGGATGTTCTTCCTCAAATTAGGAGACCAAAACTGTACACAATACTCCAGATGTGGTCTCACCAGATGAGCGGAGCACTGATGTCGGAACGGATCAGAACACGCTCAGCGGCTTTGAGTTCCGAAGCGGCCGCTTCTTATCGGAGACCGCGGCTTCCGAAGTCCACAGGCCGAGCTGGGCGGAGCTCCAACACTGGCGACCCTCGGCAATAGATACCAAGCCACCGCGATTTTAAAGTCAGCGCTGTCCGCGGCTAGAAGCTCCGCAAACCCCAGTTCCACGATGCTGATGATAATAATGATGAGTCAACAGTCCCAACACTCCCGAGCTCCAACACAAGCGATCCCCGGCAAGGCATCGTCCCGCTCCGCGATGGTAATTCAGCGCTGTGCCCGCTGCTGAAGCTTTGGCCGGTCTCCGGTAGGAAAGGCCGCGCCAATCCAGTTGGTAGGCCGGGTTGGGGGGTGGGGGCGATGATACGGCTCGGAGAAAAGCCGCTGCTCCATCCAGGTAAGTGACTGGAAACGGTTTCCCCCTATTCCCCCTCACCACCCCCACATAAAGAAGACTAAGAAACCTTTAGAACATACTTTTAGGCACACTAAAAATAACAAAACGGGTGAAAGAATGACAGCTGCTAGCGAGGATGCAACTATGATGGCGTCACCCGATGAACAAGCAACTATATATGCAAACACAAAGAGTTTTACTGTAACTTCACGGTACATGTGACAATAAAGTATCTATCTTTCATGAGTCAAACCCCTTGCGATGACAGGCGGTGACTAATTCAGGGAATTGGTTGCGAAACTCAGTAGACTGGGAATTATGGCGACACATATGGCTGGAATTTATGAGTGAAATTCTGCCAGCGGAGGATACCCGACCATCGTGGGACGGATATCAAATAATGATGAGACAAAGGACAAAGAACGTTTATTATCACACACACCAATTGGTGTAGTGAACTTTGAGTTGCCATTGCAGCAATAAAATAAACACAACATTATAGAATTTAACATTAGACATGAGAAACATCCCCCCACAGTGGGATCAACGTTTCCCACCGTGAGGAAGGCAGCAAAGTTCAGTCCACTTCCTCCATGTTCATCCATGATCGGGGACTTTTTGAGGCCTTCGCAGTCTCCGCTACGGCGGCCCGATGTTTCAGGCCCTCTCGCCGGAATGATGGAATTCCGGCGTCCAAAGAAGCTTCCAACACTGGCGTTCTCGGCAAAAGATCCCAGGCCCCCCGCTGTTTAAAGGCAGCTGGACGATCCACAGACCACAGCTCCACGATGTTGACGTCGGCAGTGCCAGCACTCTGGGGCTCCAACACGGTGATCAACACGGAAAATAACCCCTGTCTCACTGTGCGAGTTGGCCCACGAGTGACCCCGAGTTTTCACTCGTGGTGATCACGTAGCGGGAACGTCGGAACTCGCACGAGCAACTTATCGACTCGTTGCGCTAACGGCAGGTACTCGGGAAACTTGTTAACTCGTGAAAAAAATCAAACATGTTTGATTTTTTCCACGAGTCAAATTAACTGTTCAAGTTAAAAATGGAAACATTTAAACTCGTTGTAATAACGTAGTGGCCCCGTGCGTTTATCTTAAGTCACCGTGGGACTTTAATAATCTTTTTGCTCGAGTAAAGACTGAACAAAGATAGACACAAAATGCTGGAGTAACTCAGCGGACCAGGCAGCATCTCTGGAGAGAAGGAATAGAGTCGAGACCCTTCTTCAGACTTACCCAAATGCCACCCTTCCTTCGCTCCAGAGATGCAGCCTGTCCTGCCGAGTTACTCCAGCATTTTGTGTCTATCTTCGGCCTTTCTGCCACTTGTCCTTTATTACTGAGGCCCTGCCCCGTGGCTTCACTCTGTCTCCTGAACGGCTTAAAGACCTGCCGAAGGGGCAAGTCTGGGTGGTGGGTGGGATGTGTCCACGTGTGATGCTCCATCCACCCCCCCGGGGCCGAGAGTGTGGGATTGGGAAGGAACTGTAGATGCTGTTCACACCGAGATAGACACACACAATGCTGGAGTAACTCGGCGGGACAGGCAGCATCTCTGGAGCGAAGGAATGGGTGCATTTCGGGTAAGTCTGAGGGTCTCGACTCTATTCCTTCTCTCCAGAATGCTGCCTGGTCCGCTGAGTTGTGTGTGTGTCTCTCTCCCTCTCTGTCTATCTGTGTGTATCTGTGTGTGTGTCTGCTGTCGGGTCCCGGTGGCCGCTCAAAGTCACCCGAGCTGCTTGATTCCTCTGAAGTGGTGGCCAGCTGCCTGTCTGTGTGTATCTCTGTGTGTGTGTGTGTGTGTGTGTGTGTGTGTGTGTGTTGTGTGTGTGTGTGTATGTGTGTGTGTGTGTGTGTGTGTGTGTGTGTGTGTGTGTGTGTGTGTGTGTGTGTGTGTGTCTGCGTCGGGTCCCCGACGGCCGCTCATGTCAGTCCACCCGGGCTGCTTCCTTTTTTAAAATTATTTAAAATAGAGATCCATTGCAAAAAATTATTTAAAAACATAAAACAACAAGAAATGCTTGGTTACTGGAGGAGCGCATTTTCCATTGTGTCATATCAATAGATGCGGCCGCGCTGAAATAACTCAAAACCACAGGATGGAGATGTATTTTAACATTGTTGCTTTATTAAAACATACCTTAATTCACGGTTGGCTCAAGAGTAACGGGAGAGGAACTTGCTAACTCGGGAGAGGAACTAGGAACATCGCAGCAATGACATACCCGTGGGAACTCGTATTACACACTTGATCATAAACTTGCAGTCTCGTGCACAGCCACGAGTCTGTCACTCGGGGTACCTCGTGGGTCAACTCGCACAGTGAGACTCCGCGATGGTACCTCAGTGCTGCGCTGCCGCTGAAGCTGCAGATCGAAGCTCTAGCGGGTCTCCGGCAGGAATGGCCGCGCCAATCCAGGTGGTAGGCTGCGAGGAGGGGGCGCAGATGCGGCTGAGGAAGGACGCATCGTCTCCCAGGTAGGGACTGAAGAAAACTGTTTCCCCCTTCCCCCCCCCATCCCCCCCCCCATCCCCCACATAAAAAGACTAAAAGGCCTCCATAAAACTCTTTAACAAACTAAAAATTAAAAAAAAGGGTAAGAACGAACACCACTCGATGGAGTAAAGGAAGGACGTTGAGATACTCATGTTCTGGTGTCAAGACAACAATCTTTCTCTCAATGTCAGCAAGACAAAGGAGATAGTGATCAACTTCAGGAAAATAAGCGGTCCACATACCCCAGTTTGCATTGACGGTGCCGAAGGAGAAATGGTTGAAAGGTCGGCAGAGCAGCATCAGGTGAAGGAGTGAGTGCGGGGATTGGCTGAGAAGGTAATATCTTGGGGACTATTTTAGTGTTTTTTCAGGAGCGAGTGTGCGGGCTGCGCACCACAGACATTGAACCATTGACCAAGAACGAGGAATGACCCGGGTGCCGAGAGTGGCGAAAATGTCGGATGTTACCGTGGTAGGTATATTACTTCTGCCTGAAATGATTTCCAGGTACCTCGAGTCCATCCTATTCCCCTCCCCCCCCACCCCCCTCGGTCCAATCTTTCTTGACCGATGTTCGAGATACCTCACACCTACGTAGACTTGACACGCTTTCCGAGCCCCCACTTCCTCATTTTTCGAAATAGGGACAGAGTCAAACTCGTCCTTACCTTTCACCCCATCAGCCGTCGCATGCAAAATTTAATCCTCCGTTATTGTCGCCACCACCGACGGAATCCCACCACTAGTGAGAAATCTCCCATCTCCAACTCTTTCCGCCTTCTGTAGAGTCCATTCCCTCCGCAACTCCCTGGTTAATCCATCCTTTCCAACCCAAACCATCCCCTCCCTAGGTACCCTTTCCTGCAAACACAGAGGAAGCAACACATATCCCGATATCTCCTCTCTCAATTTTGTCCAGGGACGCCGACATTCCTAACAGGTTAGGCAGAGGTTCACTTGCATCTCCTCCAACCTTATCTACGATCCATTGTTTAAGATGTGGACACTGATACATCGATGAGACCAAACGTAGAATGGGCAATCGTTTCGCACAACACATTCTCTAAGTCTGCCTGGAGCCACCTGATCTCCCGGTTGCGAACCACTTGAACCCCCTTCCTATTACCGCACTGGCATTTCTGTCCAGTGCCTCCTCCATTGTCAAAGTGAGGCTGAACGCAAATTAGAGGAACAGCATCATATTTCGCTTGGGCAGCTTACAACTGAGGGATATTAACATAGATTGCTCTATTTTCAATTAACCCCTGTCCACCATCTCTCTCCACACCTCCTCCACCCAAGTTACAGCAGCTTCTGTGTTCACCTAGCTACAGCAAACATTTGCCTATTTCCTTTATCATTGCTCCTTTTTGCATATCTTTCATTCATTGGTTCTATATCTCTCTCTACATCATCGTCGATATCTCGTTTCCCTTTCCCGTGATTTTCAGTCTGAAGAAGCGTCTCGCCCCGAAACGTCATCCATTCCATCTCTGCAGAGATACTGCCTGTCCCGCTACCTTACTTCAGCATGTTGTGTCTATGTTCGGTTTAAACAAACATCTGCATTTCCTTCCTACACATAATGGTTACGTGCATATTTCTATTCTTTAAAGTAATTCACCTGTGATCAACATTTCTTTGTAATCTCTCATCCTTGTCTCTTACCCAGAGTTATCTTCAGCGTTCTGTTTCATGTAATTTCGAAAAATGCTCTCTCATTTATTAGACAAAGTGGTGCAATGAAGATTCTCTCTTATCTCCTCATTAGATTTATTCCCTTTAGCGTGACTTGTAGCCTCCTTTGTTTATCTTCACTTCGTCTGGCGATGCTTTGCAATCTGAACATATCCTAAATCAATCCATTGCCTCACCCATCATGACCCTTTAATGTTACCATCATTAAGTTGGCATCTTTTCACATCAAGAATCCCCAATATGTCTCGTGCCACACTGGGTACCAAAGATCCTATAGCGGAGCAAGATGGACTACTCCTACGAAAAACACGTAGTGCGGTCATGGGGAGATTCATGGGTATTTATAGGATCCATTTCCGTAACCAGGTTCCATCCATCTTGCTTCCACCCAAAGATAGGATCTTTGCTTCCGCCTCCGCACTCGTATCCAAAGATCCTATAGTGGAGCAAGATGGACCACTCCTGCGAAAAACAATCGGCAATGTAGGCAACCCGATTTGTTTTTCTTCAGGTTCCCCATTAAGGAGGAAAGGTAAGAGAACATTTATTACTTCTGTGGCATATTTAAAATTATATTTAGCCTGTTCAATCGCTCCCTGTAGTTAGATCATTGGGCTCAGATAGTCGAGTCCTCGTGATAACATCCTTGTAAAAATCTTCTCCGCAAGAGCATTTTCTTTCTACTGTTATTAAATGCAGAATAAGAACATATTGACTCTGTTTTGTACTGAGAATGTTATTAAGTCTGCCCGAACTTTCACTATAGTTCAGATCTTAGAGCTGGGTGCCCACCCTTGTCTTGGATACAGCCGAGGCCTCATGGCAACATCCTTGTAAAAATGTTCTCCTCAAGAGCATTTTCTTTCTACCTCTCTGTTATTTAACATCGAAACATAGAAACATAGAAAATAGGTGCAGGAGGAGGCCTTTTGGCCCTTCGAGCCAGCACCGCCATTCATTGTGACCATGGCTGATCGTCCGCCATCAGTGACCCATGCCTGCCTTCTCCCCATATCCCTTGACTCGACTCGCCCCTAGAGCTCTATCCAACTCTTAAATTCATCGAGTGATTTGGCCTCCACTGCCCTCTGTGGCAGTGAATTCCATACATTCACAACTCTCTGGGTAAAAAAGTTTTTCTCACTTCAGTCATAAAATGACCTCCCCTTTATTCCAAGACTGTGGCCCCTGGTTCTGGACTCACCCAACATTGGGAACATTTTTCCTGCATCTAGCTTGTCTAGTCATTTTATAATTTTATATGTTTCTATAAGATTCCCCCTCATCCCTCTAAATTCCAGTGAATACAAGCCTAGTCTTTTCAATCATTCCTCATATGACAGTCCCGCCATCCCAGGGATCAATCTCGTGAACCTACGCTGCACTGCCTCAATCACAAGGATGTCCTTCCTCAAATAAGGAGATTAAAACTGTACACAATACTCCAGATGTGGTCTCACCAGAGCCTTGTACAACTGCAGGAGAACCTCTTTACTCCTATACTCTTGTTATGAAGGCCAACATTCCATTAGCTTTCTTCACTGCCTGCTGTACCTGCACGCCAACTTTCAGTGACCGGTGTACAAAGACACTCAGGTCTCGTTGTACCTACCCTGTACCTAACCTAACCCCATTGAGATAATAATCTGCCCCCTTGTTTTTGCCGCCAAAGTGGATAATCTCACATTTACCTATATTACAATGCATCTGCCACGCATCTGCCCACTCACTCAATCAGTCCAGGTCCCCCTGCTTCCTCCTAACATCCTCTTCACAGTTCACACTGCCACCCAGCTTTGTGTCATCCGCAAACTTGCTAGTGTTGATCCTAATTCCCTCTTCCAAATCATTAATATATATGGTAAATAGTTGCGGCCCCAACACCGAGCCTTGCAGCACTCCACTCGCCAAATGCCTGCCATTCTGAAAAGGACTCCCTCAATAGCAAAAATGTCCTTCCTCAAATTAGGGGACCAAAACTGCACACGATACTCTGAGACCACGAGATATGTGGTCTCACTAGGGCTCTGTACAACTGCAGAAGGACCTCTTTGCTCCGATATTCGATTCCTCTTGTTATAAAGGCCAACATGCCATTTGCTTTCTTCACTGCCTGCTGTACATGCATGCTTACTTTCATAGACTGATGTACAAGGACCCCCAGATCCCGTTGTACTTCCCCTTTTCCAAACTTGACGCCATTTAGATAGTGCTGGAATAGCTGCATGAGTGCTAGTTTCCTCATGGCAACATCCTTGTAAAAATCTTCTCCTCAAGAGAATTTTCTTTCTACCTCTCAGTTATTTAATGCAGAATAAGACCATATTGACTGCATGATATTTTCTGTAATTTCAGATGTCGACAGTGGGTCCAGAATACTCGCCGACATGATCTCCTACACCGAACTGCAGAGTATTTGTCAAATAACTGCCGTCTTATGTACATTGTGTGAAATTGTGATTTGTTAACTGCGCAAATCAATGCAAATGGCAATTTATTTATTATTGTATCTATGTCGGACGTTTTGCTCTTTGGTGTAAGCAGGGGTGGGACTATCATTGTGTTACATCCATTGAATTGTACATCACTTTCACTGGTTAGCTGATATGCTGAACACTGCAACCCTGTATATCTCGCGCACAGAATAATGTGAATTACTGTGCATGTCAGAAATAAAGTGTTAACCATGTTAATGGATTTCTATTATGAATTATTTAAATTGAGTGGGTTGGTGCAATATTGGTACCATATGCTGCTAATGTGTCGTTATCAGATATTCAGTGTTAAAAAGAGAAATAAATCACAATAAAAGCGAAAAGATGTTCCTTCCACGACGTGCGGGGAGTCTGGCCCGGATCAGCACGGCCGAGACACCAAAGTGAAGTTGCGGGGAGGTTTACAATGTTTTTTTATTTAATGTTGTCCCTTGTCTAGTCTGAAATAAAGTTCATCATTGGATATAAAAATCGGAAGAAATGTAAATGTGTGTGTTATATTATTATATACATCTATATCACATTCATGTATGTGTGTTCTTTTCAACACAATCTAATCAGTTGTATGCTCGCTGAATAAAACCATCCTTAAGTTATACGTCATTTGTAAATCTTGCTCAAAACAAATTTAATTTTGTGAAAGACATATTTAAATATCCCCACTATTACAGACAGATCTCATTCCACTCTCTGGCTATTGGGAAGACCACACACATTTTATTGTTGAGAAACAACTCCATAGACACAAAAACATTAAGGAACATTCCAGGGCTAGAGCAACTGGAATCTTCATATTGCTATTATTTTCCCAAATACTGCAGTTGTGAACAGTGTGTAGATGAATGAATTATAGTGCAAGTGTAATACACAATCAACTCAAACACAGCACATGAGCAATTTAAAAATAAATGATTTAAAAAACACTAAAAAAGAAAATTACCAGAATCAAAATTTATAAACATTGTATTCTTTAACAAGAATTAACAGAATTATGAACTAACAGAATTATGAATCTAACCCTATATCACACACACAAACGTCCCCCGCAACTTCCCCCACTGCTGGTCGGGTCCGGTTACTGAAATGGACGAAAAAAAGGCCCACATTCCGTTCCGTTGCGTACTAAACGTCAGCTCATTGCATTTCGCAGGAGTGCCTATCTTGCTCCGCTATAGGATCTTTGCTGGGAACTTGCCCGATTTTCTTACAATTTTCACAATTCCTCATGTCAAATTGCCCTCATGGTTCCTGGCCACGCTAAAGTAAACCATATTATAAAACATTATCCAATACACCTAGTGGAAGTAATTGCTGCCTATTTATCTATCTTCCCACATGGTTTGCTAATAATTGGATCTTCAACATTGTATATTACACCAGTGCTTCTTTAACTATTTCAGTGTCATTCACCCTTGAGTCCTTATCACAAAATTCATCATCGATTAAATTTTCTGATGTTCTTTTGGATATTTTCGTCTTATTCTCCCTTGTGTATAATTTTATATATGGTTTATGTCATATGATCAAAATCCAGAAATGTCTTAAGTGTTTATTTTATTCAACTTTTTGAACATCCTAATAATATGTAAAGAAAAACTTTAATTACCACTGGAGTTGGAGAATCATTCTATTAGACATTCCAACGTCTAAACACTGGTCTTCAGCCCTAACCTACCCTTCCGGGCTTTGATTACATAGAAACATAGAAACATAGAAATTAGGTGCAGGAGCAGGCCATTCAGCCCTTCGAGCCTGTACCGCCATTCAATATGATCATGGCTGATCATCCAACTCAGTATCCTGTACCTGCCTTCTCTCCATACCCCCTGATCCCTTCAGCCACAAGGGCCACATCTAACTCCCTCTTAAATATAGCCAATGAACTGGCTTCAACTACCGTCTGTGGCAGAGAGTTCCAGAGACTCATCACTCTCTGTGTGAAAAAAGTCTTCCTCATCGCGGTCTTAAAGGATTTCCCCCTTATCCTTAAGCTGTGACCCCTTGTCCTGGACTTCCCCAACATCGGGAACAATCTTCCTGCATCTAGCCTGTCCAACCCCTTAAGAATTTTGTAAGTCTCTATGAGATCACCCCTCAATCTTCTAAATTCCAGCGAGTACAAGCCAAGTCTATCCAGTCTTTCTTCATATGGAAGTCGTGCCATCCCAGGTTTATTCTGCAGATTTATTCTGGGAAAACTAGTTCAAAAAAGCATGGAGTATGTGATTTAATTATATTAGTATCCAACCATTTTAACTTTCTATAACATGTTGCTTGATGCAAATCAGTGCTGGTAGATTGAAGTACAGTAAATATGCATAGAATTCTAGTTCTAGCAGAAAAGTAACTAAATTGCCAACACAAAGTAAAGTTACAGTTTCTGAAAAGTCGCCAATTTCTTCTCTTCATAAATGCTGCCTCACCCGCTGAGTTTCTCCAGCTTTTTGTGTCTACCTTCGATTTTATCAGCATCTGCAGTTCTTCCTTATCATCTCTTATTCATCTTATTATGCCATAATTCTTATCAGCCGTGCCATTCGCAGATGCTACCCCCACCTAGACACAAGGGGTCAATTAAAAGCAGCCAATTAATCTTCCAAACGTTTTCTCTTGGGTGTGGGAAAAAAGCGAAGCAGCTGCAGGAGCCCCGCGTGATCACAAGGAGAGCGTGTACTCATAGCAGCCAAGACCAGGATTGACACAGTCTCTGTCGCTGTCGGAAGCGGCACCATTAACTGCCACTGTGCCCCGAAACAATATGGGAGTCACAGAAACCGCAAACTATTTTTTTCAGTTTAGAGATACAGCGCGGAAACAGGCCAATAATGTAATAGCTCGTCGTGTTTCATATACATCGCTTTATGAAACATGCACATCAAGGTGGATTGCCGGCGTCGTTGGTTTCCGCAATGAACATTTCGATCTAGTCACTGATTTCTCGAGGATTAACCCATTGCGTAATTTGAAAGAATTTGAAAACAACTCTGTTGTGAAGAAGAGCGGAAGTAACCTAATATAATTCATGATATTGTATAAACATCTGGATAAACAGGGTCTGATCAGGAACAGTCAACATGGATTTGTGCCTGGAAGGTCATGTTTGATAAACCTTCTTGAATTTTTTGAAGCGGTTACTAGGGAAATTGATGAGGGTAAAGCAGTGGATGTTGTCTATATGGATTTCAGTAAGGCCTTTGACAAGGTTCCCCATGGAAGGTTGGTTAAGAAGGTTCAATCTTTGGGTGTTAATGGCGGAGTAGCAAGATGGATTCAACAGTGGCTGAATGGGAGATGTCAGAGAGTAATGGTGGATGGCTGTTTGTCAGGTTGGAAGCCGGTGCCTCAGGGATCTGTGTTGGGTCCACTGTTGTTTGTCATGTACATCAATGATCTGGATGATGGGGTGGAAAATTGGATAAGTAAGTATGCAGATGATACTAAGATAGGTGGTGTTGTGGATAATGAAGTACATTTTCAAAGTCTACAGAGAGATTTGGGCCATGTGGAAAAGTGGGCTGAAAGATGGCAGATGGAGTTTAATGCTGATAAGTGGGAAATGCTACATCTTGGCAGGACAAATCAAAATAGGACGTACATGGTAAATGGTAGGGAATTGAGGAATGTTGTGGAACAGAGAGATCTAGGAATAACTGTGCATAGTTCCCTGAAGGTGGAATCACATGCAGATGGGGTGGTAAAGAAAGCCTTTGGTGTGCTGGCCTTTATAAATCAGAGCATTTAATATAGGAGCAGGGAAGTAATGTTAAAATTGTACAAGGCATTGGTGAGACCAATTCTGGAGTATGGTGTACAATTTTGGTCGCCTAATTATAGGAAGGATGTCAACAAAATAGAGAGAATACAGAGGAGATTTACTAGAATGTTGCCAGGGTTCCAGCAACTATGTTACAGAGAAAGGTTGAACAAGTTAGGTCTTTATTCTTTGGAGCGCAGAAGGTTAAGGGGGAACTTTATTGAGGTCTTTAAAATGATGAAAGGGATAGACAGAGTTGACGTGGATAAGCTTTTCCCATTAAGGGTAGGGAAGATTCAAACAAGCGGGCATGACATGCGAATTAAGGGACGGATGTTTAGGGGTAATGTGAGGGGGAACCTCTTTACTCAGAGGGTGGTGGCTGTGTGGAATGAGCTTCCAGCAGAAGTAGTGGAGGCAGGATCGATTTTAACATTTAAAACTAAAGTGGATAGGTATATGGACGGGAAGGGAATGGAGGGGTATGGTCTGAGTGCAGGTAGATGGGACTAGGGGAAAACAAAAGATCGGCATGGAGTGGAAGGGCCGAGAGGGCCTGTTTCCATGCTGTAATTGTCATATGGTTATATGGTTATAATATATAATTATTATGTAAATAGATATATAGTATAATATTAGAAAATAAATAATATTATATATTATTGAGCAGTGCAGCGTAGGTTCACGAGATTGATCCCTGGGATGACTGTCATATGGGGAAAGATTGAAAATACTCGGCTTGTATTCACTGGAGTTTAGAAGGATACATATAACCATATAACCATATAACAATTACAGCACGGAAACAGGCCCTCTCGCCCTTCCAGTCCGTGCCGACCATTTGTTTTCCCCTAGTCCCATCTACCTGCACTCAGACCATACCCCTCCATTCCCTTCACGTCCATATACCTATCCACTTTACTTTTAAATGTTAAAATCGATCCTGCCTCCACCAACTGAGAGATATAAACATAGAATATAGGGGGATGAGGGGGAATTGGATGGATTAAAGGCCGATAAATCCCCAGGGCCAGATAGTCTGCTTCCCAGAGTACTCAAGGAAGTAGCCACAGAAATAGTGGATGCATTAGTGATAAATTTTCAAAACTCCTTAGATTCTGGAGTAGTTCCTGAGGATTGGTGGGTAGTTAATATAGCCCCACTTTTTAAAAAAGGAGGAAGAGAGAAAACGGGAATTACAGACCAGTTAGAGGGACTTATGTTTCCATAATATATCTTCTCATCCTTCTAAATTCCAGTGAATACAAGCCCAATCGACCCATTCTTTCATCACATGTCAGTTCCGCCATCCCGGGAATTAACCTGGTGAACCTACGCTGCACTCCCTCAATTGCAAGAATATCCTTCCTCAAATTAGGAAAGCAAAACTGCACACAATACTCCAGGTGTGGTCTCACCAGGGACCTGTACAACTGCAGTGGGACCTACTCAAAGACTCTTGCAATGAAGGCCAACATGCCACTGGCTTTCTTTACTGCCTGCTGTCCCTGCATGCTTACGTTCAGTGACTGATGTACAAGAACACCCATGTCTAATTGCACCTACCTTTGTCCTTCTCTGTCATGATTCAGGTAATAATCTGCCTTTTTGTTATTGCCACCAAAGTGGATAACGTCAAATTTATCCACACTATATTCATATATCTCATCCTTCTAAACTCCAGAGTGTACACGCCCAGCCGCTCCATTCTCCATTCAACATGTGAAAGTCCCGCCATCCCGGGAAGTAACCTTGTAAACCTACGCTGCACTCCCTCAATAGCAAGAATGTCCTTCCTCAAATTAGGGGACCAAAACGGCACACAATACTCCAGGTGTGGTCTCACTAGGGCCCTGTACAAATGCAGAAGGACCTCTTTGTTCCTATACTCAACTCCTCTTGTTATAAAGGCCAACATGCCATTCGCTTTCTTCACCGCCTGCTGTACCTGCATGCTTACTTTCATAGGCTGATGAACAAGGACCCCCCAGATCCCGTTGTACTTCCCCTTTTCCAAACTTGACGCCATTTAGGTAAGAATCTGCCTTCCTGTTTTTGATATCCACATTAAACATCATCTGCCATGCATCTGCCCACTCCCCCAACCTGTCCAAGTCACCCTGTATTCTCATAGCATCCTCCTCACAATTCACACTGCAAACCAGCTTTGTGTCATCTGCAGGGTCTGAAGAAGGGTCTCGACCCGAAACGTCGCCTATCTCCTTCGCTCCTTAGATGCTGCTGCACCCGCTGAGTTTCTCCAGCTTTTTGTGTACCCTTGTGTCATCTGCAAATTTGCTAATGTTACTTTGAATCCTTGCATCCAAATCATTGATATTGTATATTGTAAATAGCTGCAGTCCCAGCACCGAGCCTTGCGGTACCCCACTAGTCACTGCTGCTCTTCTGAAAGGGACCCGTCAATCCCTACTCTTTGTTTCCTGTCTGCCAACCAATTTTCAATCCATGTCAGCAATCTACCCCCAATACCATGTGCCCTAATTTTGCCCACTAATCTCCTATGTGGGACCTTATCAAATGCTTCCTGAAAGTCCAGGTACACTACATCCACTGGCTCCCCTTCATCCATTTTACTTGTCACATCCTCAGAAAATTCCAGAAGATTAGCCAAGCATGATTTCCCCTTCGTAAATCCATGCTGACTCGGACAGATCCTGTTACTGCTATCCAAATGTGCGGCTATTTTATAATTCACTCCAGCATCTTCCCCACCACCAATGTCAGCCTAACTGGTCTATAATTCCCTGTTTTCTCTCTCCCGCCTTTCTTAAAAAGTGCGATAACATTAGCTACCCTCCAATCCACAGGAACTGATCCTGAGTCTATAGAACATTGGAAAATTATCACCAATGCATCCACGATTTCCAGAGCCACTTACTTAAGTAACCTGGGATGCAGACCATCAGGCCCTGGGGATTGATCAGCCTTCAGTCCCATCAGTCTACCCAACACCATTTCATGTCCAATGTGGATTTCCTTCAGTTCCTCCGTTACCCCAGATCCTCTGGCCACTGCTATATCAGGAAGATTGTTTGTGTCCTCCTTAGTGAAGACGGATCCAAAGTACCTGTTCAACTCATCTGCCATTTCCTTGTTCCCGATTATAAATTCATCCTTTTCCGTCTTCAAGGGTCCAACTTTGGTCTTAACTAATTTTTTTGCTCTTCACATACTTAAAGAAGATTTTACTATCCTCCTTGATATTCAACTTTGGCCAGCTCCTCCCGCAATGCCCCTTTATTCAACTGTAACACTGATACTTCCGATCTACCATTCTCCCTCTCCAATTGTAGATGAAGCTGACCATATTATGGTCACTGCCTCCTAATGGCTCATTAACCTCAAGTTCTTTTTTATCAAATCCAGTTCATTACATAACACTAAATTCAGAATTGCCTTCTCCCTGGTAGGCTCCAATACAAGCTGCTCTAAGAATCCATCACGAAGGCACTCTACAAAGTCCCTTTCTTGGGGTCCAGTACCAACCTGATTTTCCCAGTCTGCCTGCATGTTGAAATCTCCCATAACAACCACAGCATTACTTTTACTACATTCCAATTTTAACTCCTGATTCAACTTGCTCCCTATGTCCAGACTACTGTTTGGGGGCCTGTAGATAAGGCCCATTAGGGTCTTTTTACCCTTACAATTCCTTAGTTCTATCCATACTGACTCCACATCTCCTGTTTCAATGTCACCCCTTGCAAGGGACAGAATTTCATTCCTCATCAACAGAGCTACCCCATCCCCTCTGCCCACCTGTCTGTCTTTTCTATAGGAGGTATATGGTTGGATATTCAGTTCCCAGCCCTGGTCCTCTTGCAGCCATGTCTCTGTAATTCCCACAACATCATACTTGACAATTTCTAACTGAGCCTGAAGCTCGTCCAGTTTATTTCTTATATGTCGCGCACTCATACAACTCATTCACGTCCCCCCTCGCACCGCTCGCAATTGGCCCTGACCTTACTCTGTCATCCCTTCTCGAACTTTCCTTCCCATTAATTCGAGAATCTTTTGTAATTTTTCCTGTACTCACTTCCCCTTCAACTCCATCTTTATACTCCCAATTTGTCAATCACACCCCCCCCCCCCCCCCACTATTTAGTTTAAACCCACGCGTGTAGCTAAGTTAAGGTGTAACTCGTCCCTTTTGTACAGGTCACTCCTACCCCAGAAGAGATCCCAGTGGTCTATAAATCTAAATCCTTGCTCCCTGCACCATCCCCTCAGCCACTCATTCACATTCAGTGGACCTGAGATCCTGAGTGCGACGCCGTCTGGAGCTATACTCCTAGTAGGGCCACCCATGGCGGTAAGGGCGAGGGCGAGGTCTCTGACAAAGAGCAATTCAACCAAGACCTCAATGGTGCAACAGGCGGAGCACGATAGTAGACCTTTGTTGAACATCACAACGGTTGGGAAGGCGGATGAAGGCTGCAGCATGCCTCTGGACCCTGACCGAAATCTGTCAAAGACCGTGGGTTGGCTGTCTGTGCACCAGTCTCCCCACGTTAAACAAAGTAACGCACAGGCGTCCTCCATATAGGGAATAGCACCCTGGAGACACACATGGTCAGCCATAACCGAAGGGCGCCTAAACTGCATCTGCGTGCACCTGTGCACTCAACCACCCTATCCAAGTCACCCTGCAGCCTCATAGACTCCTCATTGCAGCTCTGTCACCCAGCTTTCTGTTATCCGCAAACTTGGAGATGTTACATTTAATTCCCTCGTCTAAATAACTGGGGTTGCAGCAGTGAGCCATGCGACATCCCACTAGTCACTGCCTGCTATTTTGGAAAAGACCCGTTAATTTTTGTTTGCTGTCTGCCAACCAGTTCTCTATCCATATCAATACTCCACCCCAACTACACTGCTCTAATTTTGCACACTAATCTCTTGTGTTGGACTTTATCAAATGCTCCCTACAAGTCCAAATACACCACAACCACTGGCTCCCCCTTATCCATTCTACATGTGAGGGATAAAGTGATTAAACCCCATTATAGTAAGGAGTTTTAAAGAGGATTCAAACTGATAGAGGCCAGGGAGAGGGTTCTGACACAGCTGTGTATAAAAGTTACCAGACCCATCCTTGTAATAGCATTGTATAGCGGTAGAAGGGAGTGATGTAGAGAGATCCCTATCAGTAGAATGGAGTGATAGATGGGACCCTTGTCACTATAGCTTAGCTTTAGTACTGATATAGGAGAACTGAGAGCGTTCACTTGGAGGTGAGTAAAACTAGGGTAGGTCATGAGCAACTGAGCATGCTTAATAAAATAAATGAATATTACAACACACCCCTGGTCAAGAAACTGCTCATTACCATGAACATGTCTGGACATGCGATGTATGATATGGGAGGTACTGGGGGGATGTACCTACAGATTGTGCACCTCAGACCCTGATTGGAGAAGGGTCCGGAGGGGAGGTTGAATGTAAAATTGTGTGTTTAAAGGGGGATGACTTCTCTGACTTCGGCGTGTCTCGACTTGGAGAGGCACCGGGTTCTGCAGACTCGTAAAATAAAGAATCTCTTGCTTCCATGATTTGGTCTTTGAGCAGTGATTGTGAGCACAAAGCGTATCTCACATACATGTTACATCCTCACACATTTCTAGAAGATTGGTCAAGCATGATTTCCCCTTCATACATCCTTGCTGACTTTGACCGATCCTATTACTGTTTTCCAAACTTTTCTCTCCCTCTCTCTCTCTCTCTCCAGAACTCCCATCTTGCCCACTTCCGGTCTGCGTTGTGATTAAATGTGCGCAAAACACCCCATAGCGCTACGATTTTTCGCCACCTTACTCACAATTTTCTTCTGCTGCAAATCAATTACGTTTGTTCCGATCGGTGAAATAGTACAAAAGTTATGAAGGTTTAAAAATCGTAAACATCGCTCCTTCCTGAACCCGCTGTCGGAGGAGAATAAAAAGCGAGGAGAATAACGCCGCGAGGAGAATAAAAAGCTGAAGGGGCGCAGTGTGTTGAGCGGGTCACGGGGAGTGAGCAGCCTGCGACCGGCCAGGAGCTGATGAGTTGAACTGGAACTCCTGCTCCCTCCTCTCCCCCCCTTCCTCCTCCCCTCCTCCCACTCCTCTTCCGCCACCTCCCCACCCTCTCCCTTCCCTTCCCCTCTCCTCTCCCACCCCCCCCTTCCCCTCCCCACTCCCCCACCCCCCTCCCCCTCGTCGTCCCCAAACCTCCCGCTCATCCCCTCTCCCCGTCCCCATCCACGCACTTGTTAGTGTGTGTGGGGAGGGGGGTGGTGGTGGTTAGTGTGTATGTGACGCCGCAGGTCGCCCTCCCCCCGCACCCGCAAAGGGTCCCACTTGGTCTAGTTACATCTTAAATAATCGACATTAAAATCATTAGATCATCCCCAGATATCAGGCTAACTGGTCGGTTTTCTCTCTCCCTCCTTTCTTAAAATGTGTGGCTTTCTTAACTGTCTTCCAGTCCACAGGAACTGATCCAGATTCGTGAGAACATTGGAAAATGATCACCAATGCATCCGCGATTCCTCGGGCCACCTCCTTGAGTACTCTGTGATACAGGCCACCAGGCCCTGTGGATTAATCTGCTTCCAGACCCAAAGTTTTACCTAACATCATTTCCTGACTTATGTGGATTCCCGTCAATTCCTCCCTGCCACTAGATCAGTGCTTCTTAAACTGGTGAATGGTTCACCCAAGGGCGAATTACATTATTTTGGGGTGAATGAAACTTGAGCGGTGAATGTAGGGTGAATTACTTAATTTATTCAGTTATTTATATATATGTTTCTATACTTAAAAAGGTATTGCCATTAAATTGGTTGAGCTCTTATTGGTTTTAATGGCGGTGGAGCTGGAAATTTGATATGTTTTTTCTCTCTACCTGTGGTTTTGTAATTTTAAATTAGCAGAATATTTCCCAAATTTACTGTAATATAACCTTTCAGGGAAGACCAGACATTTATATCATACATTTATAAATGGCAACATAAAATGGCATCGCAGTAGGCAACTGTTGAACTTTAACTTTACTTTGTGTTGGCAATTTAGAACTGAGCAACAGGCGATGTTATCTTGATGGTTTGAGCATGTCAGTACACATGCGCAACGTTTAAAATATATCTGGATTTAGAAGAGCCAGCTTCTGGAGCGAAGTGTACCAAATATGGCAAGTTGATATTTGGCGGTATTGTGAGCTTTCGTCGGGGAGAGTTATATAATGTTATATATTTTGGATACTAATCACATACTCCGTGGTTTTTTGAGCTAGTTTTCCAAGACAATAACTGCAGTAATCAAAGCCCGAAAGGGCAGGATGGGGCTGAAGGCGAGTGTTTAGCCTTTGGAATAATTTTTAAAAAAGAATGATTTTCCAACTCCAGTGGTAATTAAACTTTTTTTTTCCTCGTGTGACAAAATAAATTATATATAAAATTATACACAAGGAAGAATAAGATGAAAATTACCAAAAAGCATAAGAAACATAAGTGGATAGGTATATGGATGTGAAGGGAATGGAGGGGTATGGTCTGAGTGCAGGTAGATGGGACTAGGGGAAAACAAATGGTCGGCACGGACTGGAAGGGCCGAGAGGGCCTGTTTCCGTGCTGTAATTGTTATATGGTTATATGGTTTATATGGTTATATTTAGTCGAACGAAATGTTGTGATCAAACTCAAGGGTGAATGCCACTGAAATAGTTTAAGAATCACCCACCAACTGACCCGCTAAGTTATTCCAGCACTTTGTGTTTTAAACAAGGAGAGGGGGTTTAAGATAAGGATGGGAGATGTTGAAGGGCGCGGAAATGTGTAATTTAGGACTCAATTCTATTTTAGCAACATTTAATTAGAATATAAACGAAGATCTGCAAAGCTAATGGCACCGAATGTCGTTTGGTATAGGTAGTTTCATATAACTAACATGGATACAATAAGCTGTAGGGTTTGTTTCCTTATTCAATATGTCCACGGCTCTTTGAGTCGATCGGTTTGATCGGACAGATTTGCCGCATCCCTTCACTCACCCTTGATATCGACATTCTGCGAATGCCGTCCTTTGTGGCTCATCGCCGGTTGCCCCATGAATAAGCCCGTGTCGGCCAAATATTTCGGTGCCTGTTTTTCAGACTAGAAAGAAGGAACTGCAGGTTTATAAATGGTTCACTGAAGTGGAAATGCCATCTTTAGCAGTTGCTCGCGTGGTTGGCAACACCGTCAGTTTATGTACCCACCAATCTCTGTCAAATAAAGTTGCCTTTAACATTTTTGTTAAATCTTTTCCATCTCACCTTCAACCTACGCTGCCAATCTCTTCACTTTCTCGTCCCTGGTTGAAATAAAATGTCCTGAATATTCACCGTATCTATGCCCCTGATCTTTTTTAACACGTTTATGTGGACATTCTTCAGTCTCCTGCCCTCCTACGAGGCTACCCAAACTTGTCCACACAGCTCATAACCATGAGTCCTCACAACGTCTTCTGAAATTCTCTTTCCAGCACTTTCCAGCATAATGGCATCTTTAATTTAGATGCAGTATAATGTGGATAAATGTGAGGTTATCCACTTTGGTGGGAAAAACAGGAAAGCAGACTATTATCTAAATGGTGGCCGATTAGGAAAAGGGGAGATGCAACGAGACCTGGGTGTCGTGATACACCAGTCATTGAAAGTAGGCATGCAGGTGCAGCAGGCAGTGAAAAAAGCGAATGGTATGTTAGCATTCATAGCAAAAGGATTTGAGTATAGGAGCAGGGAGGTTCTACTTCAGATATATAGGGTCTTGGTGAGACCACACCTGGAGTATTGCGTACAGTTCTGGTCTCCAAATCTGAGGAAGGACATTATTGCCATAGAAGGAGTGCAGAGAAGATTCACCAGACTGATTCCTGGGATGTCAGGTCTGTCTTATGAAGAAAGACTGGATAGACTCGGTTTATACTCTCTAGAATTTAGGAGATTGAGAGGGGATCTTATAGAAACTTACAAAATTCTTAAGGGGTTGGACAGGCTAGGTGCAGGAAGATTGTTCCCGATGTTGGGGAAGTCCAGGACAAGGGGTCACAGCTTAAGGATAAGGGGGAAATCCTTTAAGACCGCGATGAGGAAAACTTTTTTCACACAGAGCGTGATGAGTCTCTGGAACTCTCTGCCACAGAGGGTAGTTGAGGCCAGTTCATTGGCTATATTTAAGAGGGAGTTAGATGTGGCCCTTGTGGCTAAGGGGATCAGAGGGTATGGAGAGAAGGCAGGTACGGGATACTGAGTTGGATGATCAGCCATGATCATATTGAATGGCGGTGCAGGCTCGAAGGGCCGAATGGCCTACTCCTGCACCTAATTTCTATGTTTCTATGTCTATGTTAATTTAGCATGTTTCCAATACAGCACTCGAGGTAGGCCTTGCCAATGTTTTGTACAATTGTAACATTACGACCCCATTTTTAGACACATTACCCTGAATGAACGCAGTCGCACAGAAAGCCTTCTTCACAACCTGATCTACTTGCGATGCCACTTTCAAGGAACAATACACTTTCAGTCATAGATCTCTATACAATGCACTTAAATGGCCAGGCCACAGAGAGACACACTCCTCCAGCGAGCAAATGAGATTTGGGTAATGGGCAAAATATAAAACAAACGTCATGGACCCACACGTCTTTGGGGTGTGGGGTGAAACCAGAGTACCCGGAAGAACCCCGGCGGTCACAGAATTTTCAAACTACACACAGCCAAGATCAGAGGTTGGGAACAGACCCGGGTGTCCGGTAAGTTATACCAGTTGCGCCACTGTGCCGCCACTGTGACTGCAACTTTCCTAAATTACAAACCTATATTTTTTTCAATCACAATTTGTTCACTGATTGTGCTTTTGTCCACGTGTGGATTTCCATTTCCCTACATCAGGCCCATTCACATCCCAATAAAGTCTTAGCTATTACACCACAACGCCAAATTAATTGCGATGTCGTCATTTATTTTCAATAATCAGAATAATATCGCAACGAGGCCTCTCCCTTGGGTAACCCACAAACTATAAATTATAAAGTTCGGGAGATAATCAGTCACCGCGGTGGTAAATCTGAACGTCTTTCTGTGCGCCGGACCGCGTCATTCACGGAGAGGATGCTGGAGGCATTTAACACTTTCGAGAGAGTATTCTACTTCATTATTGCTTTTCTTGGAGTTCTCGGTAAGTGGATGTAAGCGATGTATCTTCAGCGATGTATATTCAGAATTGCCTTCACACTTGGTTCCGTTTCTTAAACGGAGGATCTGCTGCACCGGCAGTTGGCTTTACTGAATCATTGTGAACAATGTAAAAATAACTTAGATTTATAAACCAGCAAAATATATGTCATTGTGAACTTTACAGAACACAATGATGGTAGATTGTAATACATCTTTATTGAATTGTTTTTCTTTATAAAAGTATGGAGTTTGAAACACCGAGATTTATATTTTGATCACACACCGATTGTCAGTTACGGATTTGCTGGGATGTTAATTCGTACTATTTAATCAGTGATTAAATTGAGACGAAGTTTAAACCCTCCCATTCATCTCCCATTCCTATTTAATAAAGACCGATTGCCTTAAAATGGGCCATAATCGCTGCTTTTGCTTGAGCAAGAACTGCAGATGCTACTGTAGACACTCTTCTGTTACATTTTACATTCTTTCTTTGTCCTGACATCAGTCTGAAGAAGGGTCTCGACCCGAAACGTCGCCAATTCATTCTCTCCACAGATGCTGCCTCACTCACTGTGTTTCTCCAGCATTTTGTGTCTACCTTCGCTTCTTTTGTTTTGTTATCTGCCAAGTGCGCGTCCCGTGTCGTTTACATTAATTTCTATGCTTCCTTCATGTGGGCCGTCGAGCGACTGTCAGAAAGTCAAGGAGGCTTCACGATCAAGGAAGTGAAATGCAATGCGTGACACTGTCATTTACACGGCAACGTGCAGTTTCTGTAATCGGTGGCTTTGGCAGTTTAAGAAAGTCGAATTACATTGAAATATTCCCAATTTATCCGACCACGAAGTACGTCCGTACACTAATCACAATTACATTATGTTGTCGAGTTCTACAATGCATTGGCGATACAAATATTTATTCAAATGTTCCGAATCACTGCGAGCGTCACCAAGATGTACTGCACGAAAAACTCATCCCTGTCCACCAAAACGTCGCATTTAAACTTGCCACTAATTGTCCTCGTTTTGGCCCATATCACTCTGAATTTGTCCCATCCATATTTCTGCCCAAATATTTTTCAAATAGCTGATGCTTATTCTCTGAGCACTGGACTCTCAGCAACGTGATTTAGGGGCAATTCTTGTCTGGCCCATCGGAGACGTAAATGGATCTCGTTCCCTTCGCGTCCAGAACCGCACTGCGAATAATTTCAAATATCGCACCGAACTCCAACCGATTTCATTTCAATGATATAATCCGTATCTTCTGATTAAATCTCAGGCAAGCTAGAAGCTTTGTCACTAATATACAATCCGTTTCCTTGTTTACAGTGAATTTGGTTGCAATCGCCATCCTGTCCCGAGGAAAGTGCGGTCTGTCCACTTGCACTACTCGCTATTTGGTCGTGATGGCAGCGGCGGACCTTCTGGCAGTCGTCACCGCCGTCATTCTGAGACGGATCAGTTTTTACTTCTCCGGATCTTTTCTCGATATCTATCCGTACTGCAGCATAATATTTGTCCTTATGTGCGCCACCAGAGACTGTTCGGTCTGGTTTACCGTCATGTTCACATTTGATCGCTTTGTCCTCATTTGTTGCCAGAGGCTGAAACCAAAATATTGCACCGGAAAAACTGCGCTTGTGGTTTTGGGAACAACAGGGGTTCTGTTCTGCTCAAAAAACATTCCTTTCTATTTCATCTCTAAACCTAGAGTGATCATTAATAACGTGCCGTGGTTCTGTGATACAAAACCATCGTATTATCGGGATCCGGGATGGGTGCAATATGGTCGGTTTAATAAGGTAGCCGTTTCATTACTCCCTTTCGCTGTGATCGTGCTCTTCAATATTCTGACAGTCAGGCACATTTTATTGGCGAGTCGCGTTCGTAAGGCACTGAGGGGTCAGGGAAATGTGGGGAATCAGAATGATCCAGAGATGGAGAGCAGGAGGAGGTCTATAATTTTGCTTTTTACTATATCTGGTAGTTTCATACTTCTGTGGGTTACAACTTTTGTGGATTATTTATATTATAACATTGCAGGAAGAAATCCCGATTATTACAACCCCTCTGAATATATATTTCGTCGGGTCGGGTACATACTACAGAATCTCAGCCTTTGTACCAACACTTTTATTTATGGAGTGACTCAGGCCAAGTTCAGAATGGAGTTTGTGAACATGGTGAAGTTTCCTGTGGCGGCTATTATTGGAATGATTAAAAATGATATAATCGGATGAGCGGGCGCATCTGGTCAACTGGTGAGTAGCTCATGGTGCTCATGGTGAGTAGCAGTCTGCTGAACTACACGAGTGGCCTCTAGACGAAAAGGCAGCCGATCGATGCGTAACGTCTCGACGCGAAACGTCACCCATTCCTTCTCTCCAGAGATGCTGCCTCACCCGCTGAGTTACTCCAGCATTTTGTGTCTACCTGCGTTCCGTTCATCTTTGACCACTGCACCTGCACAACTAAGCATCCCAACCCGATACATCGTCTGTGTGAGGCTCCTTCGCGGGCGTTCCCGGTTCCTCTGATTCTAGCTTGTGCGATGCATTCCATAACTGTGCAGTAACCCCAATCTCACTTTTCTGAATTGTATGAATGATATTTTGCCCAATTCACCAACCAAGCTCCAGGCGGACTGCCGATAACGTCTTTTTGGTCCGATTAAGTTTCAGATGTTATATTTATTATTTATTTTCTGTTCCGGGTTGGCACGTGTTGTTTTTATCTGACGCTTCGAACACGATGTGCTGATTACATTCCTTCCACTCTACCATCTTAACCAGCAGTCGCTGCAATTCACAAGCCATTGAATTCACTTCTTCAAACAATGCTTTCAAGGAAACACAGAAAATAGGTGCAGGAGGAGGCCATTCGGCCCTTCGAGCCAGTATCGCCATTCATTGTGATCATGGCTGATCGTCCCCAGTCAATAACCGGTGCCTGCCTTCTCCCCATATCCCTTGATTCCAGTAGCCCCTAGAGCTCTATCTAAGAGCTCTATCTTTCCACGGTCTTAGCCCTGGGTCCACCTTCAAAATGTCGTTTCCTAAGTGTTAACGTATGGAACTCACTCAAGCACGTCGCTCGTTACGTAATATACACTTCAACGCGCTTCAACATTAATGATACTTTGTTTCGCCCTGCCCAGGGCTGAGATATGAACAGGCGACTTCAGCCAGAGTGCAGTGCGATTCATGTTTAAACTCGAGACGACGATGTGATCTTGGGCGCACTGACTAAAACAGAGAGAGAGGGAGAGAGAGAGAGATAAGTGTTTAGGTTTTTAGCCATCCTGAGATGTTAACTTTGTGTACGGAGGTGACATTATTATCGCTGATGAACTGTGAATAACGGAATGAGAGGACAACTGTGATATTCCAAAGCATCTATGCCTGCTGTTTTATTTTAAATAATTTATTGTTATGGAAAGATAAATTAAATGCAAACCAAAATATTCCATCTTGTTAGCCTGGTCGCATTTCCCACCCGTATTGTCCATCATGATTCAATTGCAGCTCAATCCTGTGAGGCACCGCATCACCTGACATCCACGCTTCCACCCCTCGGCATCACATTGAATAGGTAGAGAGGAGCGCGAGATTTCACGCTGTGCATCGCCGTTGTCAGTGTGTGCCGCTACTGGGCTTCCGGAATCCGCTGACTCTATTTCTCACAATTTATAATGTACGTTCATGAACGACAAATGGGTAATTAAAGAGAAGTTCGGGACGCTGAAGAATAAAATTGGGAATGTATGCTTGGAGTCCGAGGCTATACGCGAGGCACTGAACGAATATTTTGCATCTTTATTCGTAGAAACATAGAAAATAGGTACAGGAGGCCCTTCGGCCCTTCGGCCCTTCGAGCCAGCACCGCCATTCAATGTGATCATGGCTGGTCATCCACAATCAGTTAACTCGTGCCTGCCTTTTCCCCAAATCCCGTGATTCCGCTAGCCGCAAAGAGCTCTATCTAACTCATATAAATTCATCCTGGGAATTGGCATCCACTGCTCTCTGTGGCAGGAAATTCCACAAATTCATAACTCTCTGGGTGAGTTTTTTCTCATCTCTGCGTTAACTGGCCTCCCGTTTATTCTTAGACTGTGGCCCCTGGTTCTGGACTCGCCCAACATTGGGAACATTTTTCCTGCATCCAGCTTCTCCACTCATTTTATAATTTTATGTTTCCGTAAAATCCCCTCTCACCCTTCCAAATTACAGTGAATAAAAGCCCAGTCTTTCCAATCTTTCCTTATATGACAGTCCCGCCATCCTGGGGATTAACCTCGTGAACCTACGCTGCACTCCCTCAATAGCAAGGATGTCATTCCTCAAATTAGGAGACCAAGACTGCACACAATCCTCCAGATGTGGTCTCACCAGGGCCCTGTACAATTGCAGAAGGACCTCTTTACTCCTATACACAAATCCTCTCGTTATGAAGGTCAACATGCCATAAGATTTATCCATTGCCTGCTGCATGTTTACTTTCAGTGACTGGTGCACAATGACACCCACGTCTCGTTGCACTTGCCTTTTTTCTAATTTGACACCATGAAAAAATAATCTGCCTCCATTTTCCCGCCGCAGAAGTGCATAACATTATACTGTATCTGCCATACATTTGCCCACTCACTCAACCAGTCCAAGTCAACCTGCAACCCCCTAGCATCCTCTTCGCAGTTCACACTGAAATCCAGCTTTGTGTCATCTGCAAATTTGCTAGTGTTACATTTAATTCCATCATCTAAATCATTAATATACATCGTATATAGTTGCGGCCCCAGAACTGAGCCTTGCGGCACTCCACTCGCCACTGTCTGCCGTGCTGCCAGGGATCCATTTATTCCTACTCTTTATTTTTCTGTCTGCCAACCACTTCTCTGTCAATGTCAATACCCTACCCACTAACATGTGCTCAATTTTTTCCCCACAAATTTCCTGTGTGGTACCTTATCAAAGGCTTTCTGAAAGTCTAGACACACTACATCGACTAGCTCTCCTTCGTCCATTTGTCACATTCTCAAATACTTGCAGAGGATTTGTCAAGCACGATTTCCCCTTCATAAATCCATGCTGACCTGGACCAATCCATTTACTGCTATCCAAATGCGCCATTATTGCTTCTTTTTCTATTGACTTCAGCATCTTCCCAGCACAGATGTCAGGCTAATTGCTCTATAATTCCCCGTTTTCTCTCTCGCTCCTTTCTTGAAAGTGGGATAACATTAGCTACCCACCAATCCACAGGAACTGTTCCTGAATCTATCGAACATTGGAAAATGATCACCAATGCGTCCACGATTTCTAAAGCCAACTCCTTGAGTACTCTGGGATGCAGACCATCAGGCCCTGGGGATTTATCAACCTTCGGTCCCATCAGTCTACCCAATACTATTTCTCGCCAAATACAACATTATTTTAGTTCCTCTGCTCCCTAGATCCTCTGCCCTCTAGTACACCTGGGAGATTATTTGTGTCTTCCTCTGTGAAGCCAGAACTAGTTCAACTCTTCTGCCATTTCCTTGTTCCCAATGACAACTTCACCTGTTTCTGCCTTCAAGGGACCCACATTTGTCTTTATTAATATTTTCCCCTTAACTTACCGAAATATGCGTTTACTATCCTTCTTTATATTCTTGGCGAACTTAACTTCGTACTTCATCTTTTTCACCCCGTATCGCCCTTTTTGTTACCTTATGATGTCATTTGAAAGTTACCCAGTCCTCAGGCTTCCCGCTACTCTTTGCTATGTTATGCACCTTTTATTTTAGATTCATAATGTCCCTAATTTCCCCTGTCAGCCACGGTTGCCGCTTACTCCCCTTAGAATCCTTCATTCTCTTTGGAATTAAATAATCTTGCATCTTCTGGATTATGCCCAGAAATTCCTGCCATTGCTGTTCCACCGGCATTCCTGTTAGGATCCTTTTCCAGTCGACCTTGGTCAGCTCCTCTCTCATGCCTTCTTTGCCCTATTTGTTCAACTGCAACACTGACACTTCTGATTTAATCTTTTCACTCTCAAATTGCAGATGAAAACTTATCATATTATGGTCACTACCTCCAAGTGGTTCCTTTACCTTGAGTTCCCTTATTAAATCTGGTTCATTAGCCAACACTAAATCCAGAATTGCCTTCTCTCTGGTCGGCTCCAGTACACGCTTCTCGAAGAATCCATCTCGGAGGCACTCTACAAACTCAATTTATTGGCGTCCAGAACCAATCTGATTTTCCCAGTCTACATACATATTGAAATCTCCCACAACCACAGTGGCATTACCCGTGTGCGGATGCGGCGCCGACGGACAAGAGGCCGAAGCAAAGAAGCCGCAGCCAAAGTACCGGATAGAAACGAGGCCGAAACGCGAATGAACCGAAATAGTCCGAAGATGAAAGGCCGACTAACCGAAAGGATGGGACGCCTAAATGCAAGCTAACCGAAAGCGCGGAACGCCTAAACGCCTACCAGTTAATTAACCGTGTATAAATATAAATGTATATCATGTATAATCGTTCTTACATACGGGAACATGGTTAATGTGGGATTTCAATTTAAGCGCACATGTTGGAATAGATGCAAGCAGCATGTCCAGCTTCTCTCCTGGGCGCCCAATACATGAAGCCGATGAAATGACACAACTGTCACATCAAAGATAGACACAAAATGCTGGAGTAACTCAGCTGAAGAGGCAGCATCTCTGGAGAGAAGGAATGGATGGCATTTCGCGTCGAGACCCTTCAGACGCACTCTGAAGAATGGTCTCAGCACAAAACGTCACCCATTCCTTCTCTCCAGAGATGCTGCCTGTTTCGTGCGTGGGAGCTTGGGTGCGTTCCGCAAACACCGAGATGGCAATATATAAACCGTCTGTCCCGCAGCCGGGGTGAATCACCCTGGTGTGGGTGTCAAAGACCGGGGATCGGGGGGGGGGGGGGGGGATCACCCTGGTGTGGAGGTTGGGGTCCAACGGCGGTGCATCGCAGTCAGTGACTGTGGGATGCTACCGCGGGTGGAGACGGAGAAGAGAGAGAGAGAGAAAGGAGAGCGGGGGGGGGGGGGGTGGGGGGGGGGGGGGGGGGGGGGGAGAGACAAGGGGGGAGAGAGAGGGGGAGAGAGAGGAGGGGAGAGAGAAGAGGGGACAGAGAGGAGGAGAGAGAGAAGAGGCTAGAGAGAGGAGGAGAGAGAAGGGAGAGAGCGGGAGGGTTGGAGATGGGAGCGTAGGGTTCATTTTCCAACACAAGCTATAGGTGACTGGGCAATCTGAACCCAAGCACCAAGTTGAAAGCGGCCGAAGGACAAGAGGCCGAAGGGACACCCCCCACTCTCCCACGGCCACCTTCCGCGGGCTGTGGGTTGGGTGGAGCGGAGGTTTGCGGGAATCTTCATGCCTTCACGATGATGTGATGGACGCGGGGCTCTGGACCAATCACTGACAAGTCCCGCCCCCCGGCAACACCAAGTCCATTATTGGACTTTTCTGTTGAGCGGCTGTCGGTCCGTTGGCCTGTAGGTGCCGCCGCCGTCGGGTAGGTGGCGTATCGACCGAACGGCCATTCAGTAAGTTTGCTTTTAGGCGACGCAGCCTTTCGGTTCGTAGGCGCTTAGGCGTCCGCGTTTTCGGTTAGCTTGCATTTAGGCGTCCCATCCTTTCGGTTAGTCGGCCTTTCGTCTTCGGACTATTTCGGTTCATTCGCGTTTCGGCCTCGTTTCTATCCGGTACTTTGGCTTCGGCCTCTTGTCCGTCGGTGCCGCGTCCGGGTACCGACAACATTGTCCGTCGGCGCCGCGTCTGGGTACCGGCATTACCTTTGTTACAGGCCCATATTAACTGCTGCTGCAACTTGCACCCTGTATCCAGGCTACTGTTTAGGGTCCTGTAGATAACTCCCATTATTGTCTTCTTACCTTTGCAATTCCTCAATTCCACCGCGACTCTACATTGCCAGTCCCTATGTCATCCCTCGCAAGGGACTGAATTTCATCCCTCACCAACAGAGCTACCCCACCTCCTCTGCCCGCCTGCCTGTTCTTTCTTATGGACGTATAACCCTGAATATTCTGTTCCCAGCCCCGATCCTCCTGCAGCCACGTCTCAGTAATCCCCACAATGTCATACCTACCAATCTCTAACTGAGCCTCAAGCTCATCCACTTTACTTCTAACACTTTGCGCATTCATATATAATACTTTTAATCCATTACACACCTCATCTTTCACATCAATTCCTATTTCACTTGGCCATACTCTCCTATGCCTCCGTGAGCTTTCTCTCCCGTTAATTCTGGTGACTTTCTTAGCTATTCCTATATTCCCTTTCCCTTTAATTCCATCCTTGTAATTCCAAATTATACCCCCCCCCCCCCCCCCCCCCCCCCCCACCCCCACTATTTAGTTTAAACCCATCCGTGTAACTGTGGCAAATCTGCCTGCCAGAATACTGATCCCCTGCCTGCCAATGAAAAGGACACAGAGGACAATTAAATCAGTGCGGGGAATGCTAATGCAGGAATACAGTTTCTAATTAAGAACAATGTAGCTTTCGAGTTCTTAAAAAGCATTAAGGTAGACTAGAACATGGGACCGTTGGGCCCCGTCCCCTCAATACGCGGTTGCGGGTGGGGGCGGCCTGCAGCGTCACACACATACAACTAACCCCCCCACCTTGATAATATATTAATATTGTTATTTTGCTCCTTTCCCCCCATCCCCCGCCCTATCCACTCACCCATAGCTCCCAACTGCACAGGTGCGGTTAGAGAGGGAGACGGAGGGGGATACAGAGGTAGGGTGGGGGGGGGGGGGTATATAGGGAGAGGGTGATGGGGATAGTGAGGGAGGGCAGAGGGAGAAGGATGGGGGTAGATATTGAGGGGTAGGGGGCACGGTATCACAGGGGAGGGCTGGTCCCCGAACGCAATACTCCACCACTCACCCACAGGTCCCAATTACTCAGTCTCACCACTCCCTAGAGAGGGAGGGGGTAGAGAGGGAGAGGGGGGCAGAGGAGGGAGGGGAAGGCAGAGAGGGAGGTGGGGCAGCAGAGAGGGAAGGGGGCAGAGAGGAGGGGTTAGAGAGCGAGGCGGTGGAGAGGTAGGGGGTAGAGACGGGAGGGGGAATGGGAGGGGGGTAGAGAGGGAGGGGAAGGAGGGGTGGGGTGTAGTGAGAGGGAGGAAGGTAATAGGGAGGTGGTCGATAGGGAGGGGATAGTGAGGGAGGTGGTAGATAGGGAGGGGGTGGTGAGGGAGGAGGAGGACAACTTGTTCTATGTGATCTTATTTGATTGTGTAATGGCAGGTTGATTGCATTGGTGGAAATAGAGCTGGCCACGTAAAGGTTGCAACCTCCCACCCCTGTCCCATTGTCATGTCATGTGTAAAATGAGATCCATTGTGATTGTCTGTGAGATGGTACTGAGACATAATCAATGGAGAGTGCTGCGAGAGTCTCCAACTGGAAAGCTGTTAATTTTTTTTAATATACGAGTAAAACTAAAAAAAACCGTTGGAAATATAGATTGGAGTGCGACGGGAAGTTTATCCAATCGAGGGATAACGTGTGAGTAGCATGTGTGAAAATGGGAAGGCTGTGGCCAAGAGTTGTGGAAGAAGATACAAATTAACCAGATTAAATTAATCCTAAGGGATTCTACAGCTACATTAATAGCAAAGGGATAACGAATAAAATGTGTGCAGGATAGTTTTTTGCAGCAATACAGAGAGGTACCTACTAGAAAAGGAGCAGTGCTGGACCTCTTGTTAGGAAATGAGACAGATCAGTTGACGGAGGTATGTGTTGGGGAGCACTTCGGGTCCAGTGATCACAATACCATTAGTTTCAATACAATTATGGAGAAGGTCAGAACTGGACCAAGGATTGAGATTTTTGATTGGAGAAAGGCTATCTTTGAGGAGATGCAAAAGGATTTAAAAGGAAGTGAATTGGGACCTTTTTGTTTTATGGAAGAATGTAGTAGGAGAGATGGAGGACATTTAAAGGTGAATTTTTAAGAGTTACAGAATCTTTATGTCCTGTTCGGTTGAAAGGAGAGAGTAATAATTGGATAGAGCCTTGTTTTCCAAGGGAAATTTGACAACTTGGTTCGGAAAAAGAGAGTGATCTACAATAATTATAGGGCAGCATTGAGTAAATGAGGTGCTTGAGAGTATTAACCGTATGTAAAAAGAATCTTAAGAAAGGATATTAGGAAAAAGAGCTAAAAGACAGATTTGGTGGTGCTAGTGGCAAGTAAGGTGGAATTGGTCAGGAATGTGTAAGTGACCTCAAGGGTTTCATACAGCAATATTAATAGCAAAGGATAACGAGCGGTAAAATTGGCCCATTAGAGAGTCACATAAAGCGGACGCTATCTGCTGAGCCAAAAGGGGATGGGGGAGATATTGAACAATTTATTTTCTTCGGTATTCACCAAGGAGAAGGATATTGAATTATGTGAGGTCCACAGGAGCCGTTGGAAGAGGGGAAGGGGAGTATGTAAGCTTCAAAATCTGCTTGTTTTCTTTCGCCACAGGAGCGTGCGACACCGACGGTAAGAGCGCGGGGTATTGTTTTCTTTCAGAGGCCCACAGGAGCCGTTAGCGACACCCGACCGGTAAGCTTCAAAATCTAGCGCGGGGCTTGTTTTCTTTCAGAGGCCCACAGGAGCCGTTGGAAGAGAAGGAGGGGGAGGAGCGACACCCGACCGGTAAGCTTCAAAATCTAGCGCGGGGCTTGTTTTCTTTCAGAGGCCCACAGGAGCCGTTGGGAGAGAAGGATGGGGGGGAGGAGCGACACCCGACCGGTAAGCTTCAAAATCTAGCGCGGGGCTTGTTTTCTTTCAGAGGCCCACAGGAGCCGTTGGAAGAGAAGGAGGGGGAGGAGCGACACCCGACCGGTAAGCTTCAAAATCTAGCGCGGGGCTTGTTTTTCAGAGGCTTACCAATATCCATAACATTCCATTTGGAGAAGTGTTTTTTTTTTTTTTGAGGAAGCCGCTGATTGGTGGGAAGTGGACCAGGGTAAGCAGCTGATTGGCAGTCAAGATCCCCAGCCAGCAGTTTGTTGTGTACTTTGTATTGTGTTGCTGTTGTATCCTGTGTAGGGGGGGCAGTATGAAGGCCAGGGCAGTGTACTGTTCTGGATGTCAGATGTGGGAGGTCAGGGAATCTGATAGCCTTCCAGACGTCCACATCTGCGCCAGGTGTGTTGAGATGGGGCTCCTAAAGGACTGTGTTAGGAACCTGGAGCAGCAGCTCGATGACCTCCGTCTCCTCAGGGAGAGTGAGGAGGTAATAGAGAAGAGCTACAGGGAGGTAGTCACTCCCAGACCACAGGAGGCAGACAAGTGGGTCACGGTTAGGAAGGGCAAGGGGCAGAGGCAGGGGCTAGAGAGTACCCTTGTGACCGTACACCTGGAAAATAGGTACAACCATATAACAACAGGTACTCGGGTTTGAGTACGATTGGAGGGGACAGCCTAGCTGGGGGCACCAACAGCGGCAGGGCCTCCGGCACAGAGACCGGCCCTGATGCTCAGAAGGGTAGCAAAAAGAGGAGAGCAATTGTAATAGGGGACTCTATAGTTAGGGGGTCGGATGGGCGATTCTTGTAGAGGCAGTCGGGAGACCCGGATGGTAGTTGCCTCCCTGGTGCCAGGGTCTCGCATGTGTCAGAACGTGTACAAAAGATTCTGATAAGGGGGGGAGGAGCCTTGTTTTGTGGTACACATAGGTACCAAATGACATAGGCAGAGAAAATGTGATGAGGTCCTGAAGGAGAATTTAGGGAGTTGGGGGGAAAGTTAAGGAGAAGGACCAAAAGGGTAACGATTTCAGGATTACTGCCTGTGCCGCGTGACAGTGGGAGTAGGTATGAAATGAGGTGGAGGATAAATGCGTGCTGAGGGACTGGTGCATGGGCAGGGATTTCAAGTTTCTTGATCACTGGGACCTCTTTTGGGGAAGGCATGATCTGTAACGCAGAGGACGGGTTGCATTGAACCCGAAGGGGACCCAATATCCTGGCAGGGAGATTTGCAAAGGCTACTGGGGAGACTTTAAACTAGAAAGGCTGGGGGAGGGACTCGGGTAGAGGGGGCTAGGGGAGAGGGTGTGTTTTAGGCAAGAGGCAGAGAAGGGAAGCACTCAGACCAAAATGTAGGCGAGAAAGATGAAAAAGGATAATAGGACAGAGAATAAGGGATGGTGGGTTTCTAAAATGTTGTATATTTTAATGCTAGGAGCATTGTAAGTAAGGTGGACGAACTTAGAGCAACTGGATTGACAACCTGGAAATATGATGTTGTGGCAATCAGTGCAAACATGGTTGCAGGAGGGCTGTGATTGAAAACTAAATGTGCCCAATTCGTTGCTTCAGGTGGGATATAAATGGAGGGACCAGAGGTGGATGTGTTGCATTGACTTGTCAGAGAATGAATTACAGCAGTGGCTTTGGCAGGATAGATTAGAGGGCTCGTCCTAGGGAGGCTAATTTGGGTGGAACTAAGAAATGGGAATGGTGTACAACACTTTTAGGGGTTTATTAAAACCGCCAAATGGGGAGCGTGAATGGGAAAGAGCAAATATGTAAGTGAGTTGAATAGCAGATATTAGTAGTAAGCACAAGTAGGTGATTGTGGGAGATTTCATTTTCCAAAATAGACTGTAAACACATTCTGTAAATGGGCTGGATGGTTTTTGGAGTTGTAGAAATGTTGCGGATAGTTTATTGCAGGCAGTACATAAGGTATCGACCAGAGAAGGTCAGTGCTGGACCTGCTTTAGGAAATGAGGCAGTCAGGTGACGGAGGTGTATGCGTTGGTGAGCACTTCGACCAGTGATCACAATACCATTAGTTTCAATATAATTATGAGAGAGAGTCAGAACTGGACCTAGGGTAGTAGATTTTGATTGGAGAAAGGCTAACTTGAGGGAATGCGTAAGGGAGTTTAAAGGAGTGAATTGGGACACTTTGTTTCAGGAAGGATGTAGAAGAGAAATGGAGGACTTAAAGGGAAATTGGTAAGAGTACAGATCTTATGTCCCTGTTAGGTTGAGAAGGAAATAGTAAAAAAATTGAAAGAGACCATGGTTTTTCAGGGAAATTGACACATGTTTCGAAAAAAGAGAGATACCTACAATAATTATAGGAGAGGCATGGAGTAAATGAGGTGCTAGAAGGAGTATAAAGAATGTAAAAAGAATCTTAAGAAAGAAATTATGAAGGCTAAAGAAGATATGAGGTTGCTTTGCTAGAAAGGGAAAGTAAAACCAAAGGTTTCGACATCTTAAATTAATGAGCAAAAGGATAACGAGGATAAAATTGGACCAATAGAGAACCAGAATGAACACTACTGCAGAGCCAAAAGAGATGGGGGAGATATTTCGAACAATTTCTTTTGTCTTCGGTATTCACAAGGAGAAGGATATTGAACTCGGTGAGTTAAGGGGAAAGAGCAGAGTAGCTATGGAAACTATGAGATTCAAAGAGGAGGAAGTACTGACACTTTTGAAAAATATAAAAGTGGATAAGTCTCCAGGTCCTGACAGGATATTCCCTAGGACATTGAGGGAAAGTTAGTGTAGAAATAGCAGGAGCTATGACAGAAATAATTCAAATGTCATTAGAAACGGGAATAGTGCCGGAGGATTGGCGTACTGTGCATGTTGTTCAATTTTGGTCGCCTAGTTATAGGAAGGATGTCAACAAAATAGAGAGAGTACAGAAGAGATTTACTAGAATGTTGCCAGGGTTCCAGCAACTATGTTACAGAGAAAGGTTGAACAAGTTAGGTCTTTATTCTTTGGAGCGCAGAAGGTTAAGGGGGGACTTGATTGAGGTCTTTAACATGATGAAATGGATAGACAGAGTTGACGTGGATACGTTTTTCCCATTGAGGGTAGGGAAGATTCAAACAACAGGGCATGACATGAGAATTAAGGGACAGAGGTTTTGGGGTAACGTGAGGGGGAACTTCTTTACTCAGAGGGTGGTGGCTGTGTGGAATCAGCTTCCACAGAAGTGGTGGAGGCATGATCGATTTTAACATTTAAGAGTAAAGTGGATAGGTATATGGACGTGAAGGGAATGGAGGGGTATGGTCTGAGTGCAGGTAGATGGGACTAGGGGAAAACAAATGGTCGGCACGGACTGGAAGGGCCGAGAGTGCCTGTTTCCGTGCTGTAATTGTTATATGGTTATATGGTTTATATGGTAAGAGAAACAAGTAGGGTAGCTATGGAAACTATGAGGATCAATGAAGAGGAAGTACTGACACTTTTGAAAAATATAAAAATGGATAAGTCTCCAGGTCCTGAGAGGATATTCGCTAGGACATTGAGGGAAGTTAGTGTAGAAATAGCAGGGGCTAAGACAGAAATATTTCAAATGACATTAGACACGGGTATGATGCGGGAGGATTGGCGTACTGTGCATGTTGTTCCATTGTTTAAAAAGGGTTCTAAGAGTAAGCCTAGCAATTATAGACCTGTTAGTTTGACGCCAGTGGTGGGCAAATTAATGGAAAGGATACTTAGAGATAACATATATATAATCATCTGGATAAACAGGGTCTGATTAGGAACAGTCAACATGGATTTGTGCCTGGAAGGTCATATTTCACTAATCTTATTGAATTTTTTGAAAATGTTACTAGGGAGATTGATGTGGGTAATGCGGTGGATGTTGTCTATATGGACTTCAGTAAGGCCTTTGACAAGGTTCTACATGGAAGGTTGGTTAAGAAGGTTCAATTGTTGGGTATTAATAGTGGAGTAGCAAAATGGATTCAACAGTGGTAGAAGGGAGATGCCAGAGAGTAATGGTGGATGGCTGTTTGTCAGATTGGAGGCCGGTGACCAGTGGGGAGCCTCAGGGATCTGCGTTGGATCCACTGTTGTTTGTCATGTACATCAATGATCTGGATGATGGTGTGGTAAATTGGATTAGTAAATATGCAGATGATACTAAGATAGGTGGTGTTGTGGATAATGAGGTAGTTTTTCAAAGTCTACAGAGAGATTTTAAGCCATTTGGAAGAGTGGGCTGGAAGATGGCAGATGGAGTTTAATGCTGATAAGTGTGAGGTGCTGCATCTTGGCAGGACAAATCAAGATAGGACGTATATGGTAAATGGTAGCGAATTGAGGAACGCAGTTGAACAGAGGGATCTAGGAATAACTGTGCGTAGTTCCGTGAAGGTGGAATCTCATGTAGATAGGGTGGTAAAGAAAGTTTTTGGTGTGCTGGCCTTTAGAAATCATTGAGTATAGAAGTTGGGATGTAATGTTAAAAGTGTACAAAGCATTGGTGAAGCCAATTCTGGAATATGGTGTACAATTCTTGTCGCCAAATTGTAGGAAAGATGTCAACAAATTAGAGAGAGTACAGAGGAGATTTACTGGAATGTTGCCTGGGTTTCAGCACCTAATTTACAGAGAAAGGTTGAACAAGACAGGTCTTTGTTCTTTGGAGCGCAGAAGGTTAAGGGGGGACTTGATAAAGGTCTTTAAAATGATGAGAGGGATAGACAGAGTTGACGTGGATATGCTTTTTCCATTGAGAGTAGGGAAGATTCAAACAAGAGGACATGGTTTGAGAATTAAGGGACAAACGTTTAGGGGAAACATGAGGGGGGACTTCTTTACTCAGAGAGTGGTAGCTGTGTGGAATGAGCTTCCAGTGGAAGTGGTGAAGGCAGGTTCATTTTTACCATTTAAAAATAAATTGGATAGGTATATGGACGGGAAAGGACTGGAGGATTATGGTATGAGTGCAGGTAGATGGGACTAGGTGAGAGTAAGTGTTTGGCATGGACAAGAAGGGCCGAGATGGCCTGATTCCGTGCTGTAATTGTTATATGGTTATACGGTTATATGATAGAACCGGGGTTGTTTGCATCTGTCCATTTCAATCAGACAATACAATGCAGGAACACAATGAATCCATAGACAAGTACAACGTGAAACACATTAGATCGGAAAATAGACTTCAGCATCGTAGTATTACAATTCCAAAGAAAGGCCCCAATGTCCGCAGTGAGGTTGCTTGAAGATTGGTGTTAGTCCCTGATTTATGGGAGGCTCGATCAGAAGTCTAATTGCTTGTGCGGAAAGCTATTGCTAAGTCAGCAAGTATATTCCAAGCTTTTGTGTCACTTGTCGGGGTGGAATCGAGGCAAATATTTACTCCTAGGTTTGAAGTGAGTGCGGAAGGAACCTTAGAGTTGGGATATGGAGCGGTGGTAGACGACGTAGTTGAGATAGGTACTGTAGGACACTGAAGGTTGGGAAGTAGGGTAGAGCACCACTAAATGAGAAGAGGACCAGTAAATGGAAATTTGGGTCCTCTTCTCATTTAGTACATGTACATAAGTACATGGGACTAACGACGGAACAGAACATATGGGAACACGTATAAAACGTGTTCCCATCATATAATTCCCTCTTGCAAATCATTAATATATATGGTTAACAGTTGCAGCCCCAACACCGAGCCTTGCGGCACCCCACTTGCCTCTGCCTGCTATTCTGAAAAGGACCTGTTCAATCCTACTCTTTGCTTCCGGTCTGCCAACCAATTTCCTATCCATGTCAACACTCTACCCCCAATACCATGTGCTCTAATTTTAGTCACCAGTCTCCTGTGTGGGACCTTATCAAAGGCTTTCTGAAAGTCGAGATACAGCTACATCCACTGGCACCCTGTCATCTATTTTACTTGTCACACCCTCAACAAATTCCAGAAGATTAGTCAAGCATGATTTCCCTTTCATAAATCCATGTTGACTTGGACTAATCCTTTTACTGCTATCCAAATGCCCCATTATTACCTCTTTCATAATTGACTCCAGCATCTTTCCCACCACCGAAGTCAGGCTATCTGGTCTGTAATTCCCCGTTTTCTCACTCGCTCATTTCTTGAAAAGTGGGATAACATTAGCTATCCTCCAATCCACAGGAACTGATCCTGAATCTATTGAACATTGGAAAATGATCACCAATGCGTCCAATATTTCTCGAGTCACCTCCCTGAGGACCCTGGGATGCAGTCCATCGGGCCTCGGGGATTTATCATCTTTCAGTCCTATTAGCCTACCAAATATATTTTACTTCGGAGTCATGTGAGTGGAATGGAATGGAAAACGTTATTGTCATTCAGACCTTGCGGTCTGAACGAAATTTCGTTGCCTGCAGTCATACATATAGTAAATAACAAAACACCCAATAAACACATATTTAACATGTGAGCAACTACGTGAAGAAGCCCCGCCTGGCGCATGATCGGCATTACGTCGACGCTGACGGCAGAGCAAGAGCTGCAGAGCGCAGCTCCTCTAAGTGGTAAGGAACGGGCCCGCAGGTAAGTACATGTGAATTCACTTTCAGGGCGTTGCAAAAACCATTACGCTGGCGTACAGAGCCAGCAAAAGTGAAACTAAAAAGAAATGGAGACATTTCAGAGGAAGGTTTCGCGGGTGAAAAGATCGTCCCGGGGTGAGGTGAAAGAATCCGGACAAGAGATTAGTGCGGGAGCCGGTTCCGATACCGGTGGCCGTTGAATTACCCGTTAGTGAGACTGTAGTTGCTCCACAAGCAGAAGCCACGGAGGAAAATGTACCTAAGAAAAGTTAAAAGAAATCCGTGAGGTCCGTGGCTTCTGATGATGATTCTGATAATGAAATCCCTCTGGATAATAAAGCCATGTGGCTTAAAATGGAACATATGGAGAAAGATCTCCAAAGTATTATAGAGGCAAGGGTCCAAGAACCCAGAATTTTCCCAAACAGACCTGAGGGGTTTGAATATCCAGAATATGGCAGTATGCCAAATTGGGAATATGGAACTCCAGACCCAGGGATTGGGCTGGAGGAAGTCTCCTTTGATGAAGTCTCAGGAGTACCAGGGCTTCAAGAGACAGACCCTGAAAGTGGTGATGTTGGTTATGAGTACCCACCACAAAGTAAAAGGAGAAGGCCATGTGTGCCTGATGTGGCAAGAGATTTTGCTATACCTGAAGGAAGTGGTGAGGCTATGGAAGAAAACCTGGCTGCCAACATTAATTATATGGTATCTCACCCACCTCAAGAAGCTGTTATGGCTGAAACAGCAGATTTATATAAAACACCGGAAAATTGCACCTCATTGAGGGTACCTACGGTGAATCCGACTATAGTACATATAGTACGAGAGAATACAGACGAGATTTACTAGAATGTTGCCTGGGTTCCAGCAACTATGTTACAGAGAAAGGTTGAGCAAGTTAGGTCTTTATTCTTTGGAGCGCAGAAGGTTATGGGGGGACTTGATTGAGGTCTTTAAAATGATGAAAGGGATAGACAGAGTTGACGTGGATAAGCTTTTCCCATTGAGGGTAGGGAAGATTCAAACAAGAGGGCATGACATGAGAATTAAGGGACAGAAGTTTAGGGGTAACGTGAGGGGGAACTTCTTTACTCAGAGGGTGGTGGCTGTGTGGAATGAGCTTCCAGCAGAAGTGGTGGAGGCAGGATCGATCTTAACATTTAAAAGTAAATGATAGGTATATGGACGGGAAGGGAATGGAGGGGTATGGTGAGTGCAGGTAGATGGGACTAGGGGAAAACAAATGGTCAGCACGGACTGGAAGGGCCGAGAGGGCCTGTTTCCATGCTGTAATTGTTATATGGTTATATGGGCACCTATGTCATCAGTCATGAGGGCACAAAAAATATGTTTTCAAAGAGTCCTCAAACTTATTTCATACCGCTTTTGGAAAGCAAGTTGTAGGGTCGGAAATGATCAAAATCCAAAAAGATACACTGGGTTTATTGTGCAATTCCTTTTTTGAGCTCAATTGTGTGAGGAAAATTGCAATTCGGCCCATATTTCATCCTAGATTTGCAGGGCTGTGCAGAGCAAGTAGTGTTCAAACTCCTGGTTATTTATTTGGATAAAACCTGCAGCCTAAACAAATCAGAGAAATGGATGTTGAGTGGCTAAATCTATTAGCTACATGAAACCCTTCATTTTTGGCCAAAAGAGGTTACAGTACGCCAAGAAGGGGATTGATTTTGGAACAAGCAGAGGCAGAGAGTGATGGTATGGTTAAGGTATCACTTATCCAGCACAAGCCTAATGTTCACCATATGGGGGGAAGCAACTTTGGGAGGGAATCTCCAGTTGGTGGGTGAGATTAAAAATGTTTTATGATTGAATGGCTTGCATCACATTGAACCGGTTTATTTTACTAGCTGTTTCAGGAGCTACAATAACATTTAAGAAGGTAATGATCCACCGGTACAGAATAAATCTAATCATGGTTTAATGTTCTTGCTCTTGAGAAAGCGCAGAATATTAATGAAGAAATTAACAAATTGTTTAAAAAAGGTGTTATTGAAAAAACTGTTAAACATCCACACCAATTTGTGTCAAACATTTTTCCAAGAGATAAAAAAGATGGTGGTTGTAGAATCATTCTGGACCTTACAAACTTTAATACTTTTGTCCAGTATAAACATTTCGAGATGGAAACATTCAACACTGCAAGACATTTGATATCAGCAGGTTGTTATATGGCTACAATAGATTTGAAGGATGCATACTATTTAGTACCAATAAAATTTAATACCAATTTCGAAGGTACTTCAAATGTAATTGGTTGGGTCAGCTGTGGCTTAATGGGTTAAGTTCTACCCTAATGGGTTAAGTTCAGCTCCTAGGCTCTTCACAAAAGCTGTTGAAACCAGCTTTAGCACAATTAAGAGCACAAAAGCACATCGTTATGGCTTATCTGGATGACATCTTAATTGTCAGTACTAATCCGGATTCAGCTGGAAAATCAGTTTCAGCAACTAAAAGCTTGTTTGAAAAGCTAGGTTTCCTGATTCATCCAATTAAATCCAAGTTGCAGCCAGCACAAACAATTAATTATTTAGCTTTTGTGATTAATTCAGTTACTATGTTAGTAACTTTACCAACGTACAAAATTGTTGATATTACAAATGTATGTTGGCCTTATTCACAAACCTTATCCCTCCATCCGAGAGGTAGCAAAGATTATTGGTAAGTTAGTTGCAGCATTTCCTACAGTCGAATTTGGTCCATTACATTACCAAAACCTTCAAAGGGAAAAAATGCAAGCTTTAAAAAAGCGAGCAGACCATTTTGATAGGCCCATGCAATTAACAAAGGAAGCTTTATTGGAATTACAATGGTGGATTGAGAATGTTCGACAAGCTGCTAAAAACATTTTAATACAGCAGCCTGAAGTGTTTTTACAAACAGATGCAAGTGCTCTCGGATGGGGGGGGGGGGGGGGGACGGATAATTCCACCAGCTGTGGGGGCAGATGGACTGTCCAAGAGGAATTGTTTCTCCAAACATATGGTATTAATTAATTGGAGTTATTGGGGGCATTTTACGGATTAAAAGCCTACTGTTCTACAAAAAAGGATCTGCATGTCCAGGTACAAGTAGACAATACCACAGCTGTTGCACATATTAATCACATGGGTGGAGTACGATCAGTATCATGTGATTGTCTGGTCAATCAGATATGGTATTGGTGTATTGAGCACCAAATTTTGACTTTCAGCAAGTTATCTCCCAGGTGCAGACAATGTGGTGGCAGACAACAGATCAAGGATATTTAAAGACAACACAGAATGAATGTTAAACACACAAGTTTTCAGTAAAATTGTCATTCGGTATGGGTTACCAGACATTGATCTGTTTGCATCAAGATTAAATCATGAATTGCCTAAATACGTGTCTTGGGAACCCAATCCAGGTGCGGTAGCAGTAGATGCATTTTCGCTACTTTGGGGAAATATGTTCTTTTATGCTTTCCCTCCATTTGGCCGGGTTAGGCAATGTCTTAAGAAAATAGAACAAGATTCTGCCACAGGGTTGTTAGTGGTTCCAAATTGGCCCACACAAGCATGGTTCCCGTTGATGTTAAAGATGATTAAGGAACCATTTATGTCGATTCCTAGCTGCAGTGATTTGTTAATACAATCGGTAACAAAAGAAATTAATCCATTACATGTTCATATGGATTTGTTAATCTGCAGGTTTTGACCAGACCACTGCAAGGGCTTGGACTGTCGGATAGGACCATGGAGGTTATAGTCTCATCATGGCGAGATAGCACTCAGAGACAATATAGGACACATATAAAGAAATCGGTTAGTCTTTTGTAGACAGTCAAACATATCTTATCATACTGTGAACATTTCAAACATATTGGAGTTCCTTGCTGAGTTGCATTTTGAGCAGCACTTAAGTTATAGTGACATTAATAGTGCTCGTAGTGCTTTATCATCCTATTTAGGACAAATTTCTGACCGTGAATCAATTGGGTCTCATCCATTAATATCCCGGTTTATGAAAGGGATTTTTAAGGTCCCTTGCAGTCAGAAACGGGTGAATTGATCATGGGGAACAAGGACATGGCAGACCAATTGAATAACTACTTTGGTTCTGTCTTCAGTAAGGAAGACATAAATAATTTGCCGGAAATAGCAGGGGATCGCAAGTCAAATGAGATGGAGGAAATGAGTGAAATCCGGGTTAGCCGGAAAGTGGTGTTGGGTAAATTGAATGGATTAAAGGCCGATAAATCCCCAGGGCCAGATAGGCTGCATCCCAGGGTACTTAAGGAAGTAGCCCCAGAAATAGCAGATGCCTTAGTGATAATTTTTCAAAACTCTTTAGATTCTGGAGTAGTTCCTGAGGATTGGAGGGTAGCTAATGTAACCCCACTTTTTAAAAAGGGAGGGAGAGATAAAATGGGGAATTACAGACCAGTTAGTCTAACATCGGTAGTGGGGAAACTGCTAGAGTCAATTATTAAAGATGGGATAGCAGCGCATTTGGAAAGTGGTGAAATCATTGGACAAAGTCAGCATGGATTTACGAAGGGTAATTCTTATTGAATTTTTTGAGGATGTAACTAGTAGAGTGGATAAGTGAGAAGCAGTGGATGTGTTGTCTCTGGACTTTCAGAAGGCTTTCGACAAGGTCCCACACAAGAGATTGGTATACAAACTTAAAGCACATGGTATTGGTGGTTCAGTATTGATGTGGATAGAGAACTGGCTGGCAGACAGGAAGCAAAGAGTAGGAGTGAACGGGTCCTTTTCAGGATGGCAGACAGTGACTAGTGGGGTGCCGCAAGGCTCAGTGCTGGGACCCCAGCTATTTACAATTTACATTAATGATTTGGACGAGGGAATTAAATGCAACATCTCGAAGTTTGCGGATGACACGAAGCTGGGAGGCAGTGTTAGCTGTGAGGAGGATGTTAGGAGGCTGCAGGATGACTTGGATAGACTGGGTGAGTGGGCAAATGCATGGCAGATGCAGTATAATGTGGATAAATGTGAGGTTATCCACTTTGGTGGCAAAAACAGGAAGGTAGAGTATTATTTGAATGGTGACCGATTAGGAAAAGGGGAGATGCAGCGAGACCTGGGTGTCATGGTACACCAGTCATTGAAAGTAGGCATGCAGGTGCAGCAGGCTGTGAAGAAAGCGAATGGTAATGTTGGCATTCATAGCAAAAGGATTTGAGTATAGGAGCAGGGAGGTTCTACTGCAGTTGTACAGGGTCTTGGTGAGGCCACACCTGGAGTATTGCGTACAGTTTTGGTCTCCTAATCTGAGGAAAGACATTCTTGCCATAGAGGGAGTACAGAGAAGGTTCACCAGACTGATTCCTGGGATGGCACGACTTCCATATGAAGAAAGACTGAATAGACTTGGCTTGTACTCGCTGGAATTTAGAAGATTGAGGGGTGATCTCATAGAGACTTACAAAATTCTTAAAGGGCTGGACAGGCTAGATGCAGGAAGATTGGTCCCGATGTTGGGGAAATCCAGGACAAGGGGTCACAGTTTAAGGATAAGGGGGAAGTCTTATAGGACCGAAATGAGAAAATCGTTTTTCACACAGAGAGTGGTGAATCTGTGCAATTCTCTGCCACAGAAGGTAGTTGAGGCCAGTTTGTTGGCCATATTTAATAGGGAGTTGGATGTGGCCCTTGTGGCTGAAGGGATCAGGGGGTATGGAGAGAAGGCAGGTACAGGATATTGAGTTGGATGATCAGCCATGATCATATTGAATGGCGGTGCAGGCTCGAAGGGCCGAATGGCCTGCTCCTGCACCTAATTTCTATGTTTCTATGTTTCTATGTTTAACAAGAATCCGCCCAAGCCAACGTATACAGAAATTTGGGATGTCAGCATTGTACTTACTTTGCTTAGGCAATGGACTCCAATCACAGTTATGTCTTTGAAAAAGTTAACATTTAAAGTAATAATGTTAATGGTGTTGTTGTCAGCACAAAGAGTGCAAACATTGCAAATGCTACGTTTAGATTGTATGCATGTGGCTTGAGATAACATTGTGTTTTACGTTTATGATCTGATCAAACAAAGCAGACCAGGGAGAACTGGAGCTAAGGTAATGTTCAAAGCTTACCGTTGATCAAACATTATGTGTAGTTAGACACTTGACTCAATATATAGAAGTAACCAAGAGTCTTCGAGGTGATGAAAAGCGTTATTTATTACGCATAAATAAACCACACACAAAAGCATCAGTACAAACCATTTCTAGGTGGTTAAAACAGGTGTTAGATTTAGCGGGAGTAGACACTGATGTGTTTAAATCTCACTCTACCAGGGCTGCAGCTACGTCCACGGCAAAGTTACAGGACGTGCCGCTCGACCAAATTTTAGAAGCGCAGGGTGGTCTAAAGAAGAAACTTTTTCAAAGTTCTACGATAAACCTGTTCTCACGATGCCAGGCTTTGGAAACGTGGTGTTGGGTTCACTGTAATCATCTGCTTTGTTTCACTATTGATTTATATTATCGATTTATGTTATCACTTTATATCTTTTATCACTTTGTAGTGATTTTCCCCTGGTATGAAAGGGGTTATTATTTGTTCTTTTATGATTAAAAGACTTATTAAATAAACTGAAGCTGAATTTTGAAAAAGGTTATTTATTCACTTATGTGTTGACTTAGCCGGACTGTCGTATGGAATGAATCTACGACATAAAAAACACAGAGCTACAAAATCTTCACGTAGTCACTCACGTGACTCCGAAGTAAAATAATAAGATTAAATGAGAACTGACCACTTCGAAGTTTGATCGTTATTTTATGAGGAGTAACGATGAGGCATTACGTGCCCTCCACTCCCGACCCTCATAAAATAAATGATCATCTGGTAGTTCTAAATCTATGTTGAGCCTTACTATCTTACTCCGACTATTAGGTTCTGTGTTTTTCATGCCACTGCTTTGAAGTATGCCGATCATGCGCCTTGCGGGGCTTCTTCACGTAATCCCTCATCGTTACTCCTCATAAAATAACGATCAAACTTCGAACTGGTAAGTTCTCGTTTAATCTTACTATTTCTCGCCTAATGAACATTTTTTTCAGCTCCTCTACCCCCTCTGTCCTCCAGTACATCTGGGAGATTGTTTGTGTCCTCCTTAGTGAAGACAAATCCGAAGTACCTATTCAACTCTTCTGTCATTTCCTTGTTGCCCATAATAATTTCACCCGTGTCTGCTTAAAGGGACCCACATACTCTTTTTCTCTTAACATATCTAAAGAAGCTTTTACTGTTCTTTATATTCCTGGCCAGCTTCCCTTCGTACTTCATTTTTTCAGCCCGTATATACTTCGCGCATTCATATACAATACTTTTAATTTCTTATGCATCTCACCTTTCTCATCGATCCCTATTACACTTGGCCATACTCTCTTATCCCTTTGTGAGCTTCCTTTCCCTGCAACTCCGGGTAATTCTGGGGCCATTAACCATCCCTTTACTCTCTTTCCCTGCAACTCCATCCTCGACTATCCCATTTGACACCCCACCCCCCTTATTCAGTTTAAAACCACCCGTGTAGCAGTGGCAAACTTGCCTGCCAGAATGCTGGTCCCCCACCTATTAAGATGCAATCTGTCCCTTTTGTACAGTTCCCCCTTACTCCAAAACAGATCCCAGTGATATAAGAATCTAAATCCCTGCCCCCTGCACTAGTTCCTCAACCACACATTCAGGTCCCGTATCTTCCTGTTCCTGCTCTCGCCAGCATGAGGAACTGGAAGCAAACCAGAGATAACAACCCTGGAGGTCCTGCTTTTCCGAGCTCTAGAGAGTCACGCTGCAGAATTTTCATCCCCTTCTTCCTGACATCTTTTGTGCCGACATGCACTACCACTTCCGGCTGTTCACCTTCACCCTTGAGGATTTTCTGTACTTTGTCCATAACATCCTGGATCCTGGCACCAGGAAGCAGCACACCATCCTCGAATCCCGTCTGTTGCCGCAGAAACCCCTGTCCGTACCTCTAACAATGGAGTCTCCTACTACAATGGCGTTGCCTGACGTTGGCCTCTTTGGTTTTGGCTCAACAGCCCATTTCACTTTGCAAGCCAGTCCACCGCTCAATGTGATAACATCTTCTGTGCCGACAGCTTCTAAGTGGATGAACCTGTTCACAAGATGTACAACACCCGGTGATCTTTGCATTCCATGATTCCCTCCCTTTCTCACCGTCACCCACCTTCTCTCTTCCAGTACCTTAGGTGTAACAATCTCACTGTAGGACTTGTCGAGGAACGACTCAGTTTCTCGGACGACCTGAGGTCATCCACTTGCTTCTCCTGTTCCTCAACACGGCCCTCCAGGAGCTATACCTGGATGCACTTCTCACATTGGTATCCAGAGGCACCAGCAGTGTTCTTGACCTCCCATATCCCGCAAACACCACACTGAATCAGCTTGCTTGACATCTCCTTCATTCGTCTCTCCCTCTCCAGCATTTTGAGTAGCCTCCTCTCTTAAGACTCTCAAGCCAAAGAATCGCATACTTTCTCACAGGGACCTTCCCTCACAAGGCCGCCCCCTCACTGCCGTTCCCTAAGAGCTGTCCTGCATATATTGACTGATAATTTACCAATTTACAAACCAAATTCATCAGTTTTAAACTGTTTTCCCCCTCTGACTCACTTCTAACTCTCCTCCCACTCGGGTTAGAGCCAATCAGTCCTTTCTCCTGCTTCTCTTTGTTGCTATTGCTTCAAAAATCCACGGGAGCTATGAATTCCTTCTCAATATAATTCTAGACACATTTTCGATGTTCGGCCCAAGGCCTTTATGTTGACATTCTTCAGTCTCATGCCCTTCGAGGACCGCAAAACGTTTCCACATAGCTTAGACCCATGAGTCTTCACAACATCTTCGGATATTATCTTTCCACTATACCTTGTAGCTTAATTACATCTTTATTTCAGCATGTTTGCAGTACAGTACTCTTGGTGCGGCCTTGTGTATGTTCAAGAAGGATCTCTACATCGGTGAGACCAAGCGTAGGCTTGGCGATCGTTTCGCCGAACACCTCCGCTCTGTCCGCATTAACCAAGCTGATCTCCCTGTGGCTCAGCACTTCCCCTCCCATTCCGAATACGAATTTTCTGGGCCTCCTCCAGGGCCAGAGTGAGCACCACCGGAAATTGGAGGAGCAGCTCTTCATATTCCGCTTGGGCAGTCTGCACCCCAGTGGTTGAACATTGACCTCCAATTTCCGGCATCCCTTGCTGTCTCCTCCCCTTCTCAGGTCTTCCTCAGCCCTCTGGCTCCTCCTCTTCCTTTCTTCTCCCCCCCACCCACCCTGCTGAAGAAGGGTTTCAGCCCGAAACGTTACCTATTTCCTTCGTTCCATAGATGCTGCCGCACCCGTTTCTCCAGTACTTTTGTCTACCTACGGCCTTGCTAATGTCTTGTACAATTGTAACATTACGACCCCATTTTTACATTCATTACCCTGAATGATGAACACAGTCGTACAAACAGCCTTGTTCACAACCTGATCTACCTGCGATGCCACTTTCAAGGAACTATGCACTTGCAGTGAGAGATTTTTATACAATATACACTTAAATGGCCAGGTCACAGAGAGACACATTCCTCCAGCGGGCAAATGAGATTTGGGTAATGGGCAAATATAAAATAAACGGCATTGACCCGCACGTCTTTGGGGTGGGGGGGAAACCAGAGCACCCGGAAGAACCCCAGCGGTCACAGATAAATGTTTCTAACTACACACAGACAACGTCCGAGGTTGGGAACAGACCTTGTGCGGTAATAGTTATACCAGTTGCGCCACTGTGCCGCCATACTATGACTGCAACTTTCCTAAATTCAACCCTATGTTTGTTCAATCAGAAATTGTTCACTGATCGTGCACGCGTCGATTTCCATTCCCCTGCATCAGGTCTGTTCACGTCCCAATCAGGTCTCAGATATTGCGAAACAACGTCAAACTAACTGCGATGTCGTCATTTGTTTTCAATAATCAGAGAGGTAGCTCCTCTGAATAATGTCGCAATCTCCCTTGTGTAACCCACAAGGCATCTCCCTTGTGTAACCCACAAACTATAAATTATAAGGTTCGGGAGGTATTGAGTCACCGCGGTGGTACATCTGAACGTCTCTCTGTGCGCGGGACCACGTCATCGCGGAGAGGATGCTGGAGGCATTTAACACTTTCCAGAGAGGATGCTATTTCATTATTGGTATTCTTGGCGTTCTCGGTAAGTGGATGTAAGCGCTGTATATTCAGTGATGTATAGGGAGGTTGTACGGCAGTCGGGTCACGACCCATGACCCGTGCTGTTGCTACGCTACGCCAACTGGAGTACACGCGATGAACTGCAGGTAAGCACTGACCATTGTTTCCAGCGTAGCGGGCCCGTTAAAACCCACCGAAATTGTCATTTTTTGCGCTGTAAATAATTATGGAAATCGGGATAACCGTGAGAGACATTTATCCTACTTCAGAATTCCAAAAGTGAGGAGAAATGACGGTAGCGAGAAGCGGCAGCGGAAGGGACAACAACAGCTAAAGTGCTTGGCCAACATTGGCCGTTTGTTCATTGCATTTTTTGTGTTTTTTCTTGATTCCTTTGGCATCTAAAAAGTTTCATACGTGATAAATCTGGCTGTAAAATTTAAAAATCGCCATGTTTCTCAAATGGCTTTTTACATACAAAAAGAAAACGCCTCTGAAACAAAATTTATCATTATAAAAATCACAAACCGTACGTGGGTTTTGAATTACATTTTACTCAGATGCAAGCCAAGGAATGGCATAATTGTTAGCTGTTAATTGGATATAATCAACCTCAGCAAATTGACAATATCCTATTGAAAGGGTGTGAGCGTTTAAGCTGGCAGGACATTTTATTATTTGCCAAAATATACACCACAATAGCATAATAAAAGAAAACATTTCCACACACCACTCGTAAGTCTGGAGATTTTTTAATGATAAATTTAGCTTCAGAAGCGTTTTCTTTTTGCATGTAAAAACCCACTTCGGGACATATGGGCGATTATAAAATTTTACAACCAGATTTATAAGTTCTGAAACTTTTTAGATGCCAAAGGAATTAAGAAAAAACACAAATAATGCCTTACTGTTGATGAAATGCAGTGAGCAAACGCGATAATTCCCAATATTTTCAATTCCGATATCTGCGCGGCCAATGTTCGCCAAGCACTTTAGCTGTTGTTGTCCCTTCAGCTGTCGCTTCTCTTTACCATCATTTCGCTTCACTTTTGGAATTCTGAAGTAGGATACATGTCGCTCACGGTTACCCCGACTTCCACAATTTTTTACAGCGCAAAAATTCACAATTTTGGCGGTTTGTACCAGGTAGGAAAGTACGCGTTTCGTGTATTAACAACATATACCGGAAGCTGCGATGTCCTCCAGATGGATTGAGCGGCTCCGCGCGTCAAGCCCTATGACCCGCTGACCTGACGTGCAACCCCCCTATACTCAGAATCGCCTTCACACTTGGTTCCGTTTCTTAAACGGAGGATCCGCTGCACCGGCTTTACTGAATCATTGTGAACAATGTAAAAATAACTTCGATTTATAAACCAGGAAAATATTTGTAATTGTGATCTATACAGAACACAACGATGGTAGATTGTAATACATTTTCATTGCATTGTTTTTCGTTATAAAGGTATGTAGTCTGAAACATCGAAATTTATATTTTGATCGCACGCTGGTTGTCAGTTACGGATTTGCTGGGATGTTAATTCGAACATTGGACAGTGATTAAATTGAGACGAAGTTTAAACCCTCCCATTCATCTCCCATTCCTATTTAATAACAACCGATTGCTTTGTAGTGGGGCCATAACTCGCTGCTTTCCTTTTTGTTAACTGGCCCGTGTCGTTTACATTAATTTCTATGCTGCCTTCATGTGGACCGCCGAGCGACTGTCAGAAAGTCAAGGAAACTTCACGATCAAGGAAGCGAAATGCGTGACACTGTCATTTACGCGGCAACGTGCAGTTTCTGTAATCGGTGGTTTTGGGAGTTTAAGAAAGTCGAAATTTTATTGAAATATGCCCAATTTAGCCGACCACGAAATACATCCGTACACTAATCACAATTACATTAAGTTGTCGAGTTCCACAATGCATTAGCGATACAAATATTTATTCTAAAGTTCCGAATCACTGCGAGCGTCACCGAGATATACTGCACGAAAAACTCATCCCTGTCCACCAAAAAGTCCCATTTAAACTTGCCACTGATTGTCCTCGTTTAGGCCCATATCACTCTGAACATTTCCCATCCATATGTCTGCCCAAATGTCTTTCAAATAGCTGATGCTTATTCTTTGAGCACTGGACTCTCTTTCAGCAACGCGATTTAGGAGCAATTCTTGTCTGGCCCACGGGAGACCTAAATGGATCACGTTCCCCTTGAGGAAATGTCCGGAACCGCACTGCGAATAATTTTAAATTTCGCACCGAACTTCAACCGAAATCGAAACATTTCAATTACATAGTCCATATCTTCTGATTAAATCTCAGGCAAGGTAGAAGCTTTGTCACTAATATACAATCCGTTTCCTTGTTTACAGTGAATTTGGTTGCAATCGCCATCCTGTCCCGAGGAAAGTGCGGTCTGTCCACTTGTACCACTTGCTATTTGATCGTGATGGCCTTCTGGCAGTCGTCACCGCCGTCATTCTGAGACGGATCAGTTTTTACTTCTCCGGATCTTTTCTCGATATCTACCCGTACTGCAACGTAATATTCGTCCTTATGTGCGCCACCAGAGACTGTTCGGTCTGGTTCACATTTGATCGCTTTGTCCTCATTTGTTGCCAGAGGCTGAAACCAAAATATTGCACCGGAAAAACTGCGCTTGTTGTTCTGGGAACAACAGGGGTCCTGTTCTGTTCAAAAACGTTCCTTTCTATTTCATCTCTAAACCTAGAGTGATCATTAATAACGTGCCGTGTTTCTGTGATACAAAACCATTGTATGGACAGGATCCGGGATGGGTGGAATATAGTCGGTTTAATAAGATAGCCGTTCCATTACTCCCTTTCGCCGTGATCGCGCTCTTCAATATTCTGACAGTCAGGCACATTTTATTGGCGAGTTGCGTTCGAAAGGCACTAAGGGGTCAAGGAAATGTGGGGAATCAGAATGATCCAGAGATGGAGAGCAGGAGGAGGTCTATAATTTTGCTTTTCACTATATCTGGCAGTTTCATAATTCTGTGGGTAACAACTGTTGTGGAATATTAATATTATAACGTTGCAGGAAGAAATCCCAATTATTACAACCCCTCTGAATATATATTTGGTCAGTTCGGGTACATACTACAGAACCTCAGCCTTTGTACCAACACTTTTATTTATGGAGTGACTCAGGCCAAGTTCACAATGGAGTTTGTGAACATGGTGATGTATCATTTAAAAGTAAAGTGGATAGGTATATGGACGTGAAGGGAATGGAGGGGTATGGTCTGAGTGCAGGTAGATGGGACTAGGGGAAAACAAATGGTCGGCACGGACTGGAAGGGCGGAGAGGGCCTGTCTCCGTGCTGTAATTGTTATATGGTTATATGGTTATATGGAAATCGTCACCCTTTTGGTCCTTCTCCTTAACTTTCCCCCCAACTCCCTAAATTCTCCCTTCAGGACCTCGTCTCTTTTTCTGCCTATGTCATTGATACTTATATGTACCACAACATCAGGCTCCTCTCCCTCCCTTTTCAGAATCTTTTGGACTTTCAATGACTGGTGTACCATGACACCCAGGTCTCGTTGCATCTCCCCTTTTCCTAATTGGCCACCGTTCAGATAATAATCTACCCTCCTGTTTTTTGGTATAGCCATTGGCAAATGAACTCTTTTCAGAAACAGGTTGTAGGGCCGATGCCGCTGGATGTGGATGGAAGTACACTTATGCGATCAGGATTATTCGGAGGTGGAGCTGGCTCATTCAAAGGCAGGATATTACGACTGGAGGTGCCGCCATCGGCATTGACCAAGTATGAATATGGCTCAGAGGCAGTTCCAGAAATTACACCGATACGGTCATGACCTTTGTCGGTTTAAAACTAACTACTTGCCCTTCGGCTAATGGTGGCACCAGTCTGCTTGTTTTATCATACCACTGTTTTTGAATGTTGCACTTTTGTTGCCGCCTGGACTGGACCTCTGATGTTGGGACCACCTGCAGGACTGGCTCGCGTCTGTCTTGACAACAAATGCAGAGCAAATGAACCCAAGATAGGGTCGCGGGGTGTTGCGCAGGTTGAGCAGGTCGAAGTACTCATCGGATTTAGCTCTGTGGGATCGCTCCATTTGACACTCCTAACACGATGTCAGCTAGCCCATTCGACTGAGGATATTCAGGGCTGCTGGTGATGTGGCGAAAACCCCATGGTGCAGCAAATTCTTTGAAGTGCTGGCTGGTAAATTGACTGCGATTATCATATAGAGGTTGACAAGGAGCTCCGTGGTCTGCAAAGTGACGAATGAGTTTTAGAACTACCCCGTGAGAAGTGGGGCTACTAAGAAGATCGATGTCAAACCAACCGGATGTCACATTCTTATGAATGTATTCAGTCATACCAGGCCAGTAAAACATGCTTGCAGGACAGTTGCTTCAGAGCCTGTGTGTGCCGAATGGACAGCGTCAAAATACCTGCTGTCCATTAAGCAGGGACTACAGCCTTGCGGCCTGTTATGATAATGTCATCATGGACGGCAAAGAAGGGCCGAACTGGAAGTGGTAGATTGTAATGTTTGTCAGGCCAGCCAGGTTTAATGACGGAGGCGAGTGAATGCAAGGTGTTGTCAGCAGCAGTGTGGGTAGCCAGGTCCTCCAAACAGGGCGAAGGAATAAAGGACACAGTCATTACCACAAAATTGTCATGCGATGAGGGCGGACCCTCGCAGGTCTTTCGGAGAGCAAGCAAGTGGGTGTCAGCCAGGTGCATGTCCTTGCCACGTTTGTAGGAGCAATGTCACACTTTTGGATGAAAGTTTGAGGCAGTGCAGCATAGGTTCACGACTGAGATGAGAAAAAACGTTTTCACCCAGAGAGTTGTGAATTTATGGAATTCCCTGCCACAGTGGGCAGTGGAGGCCAAGTCACTGGATGGATTTAAGAGAGAGTTAGATAGAGCTCTAGGGGCTTGTGGAGTCAAGGGATATAGGGAGAAGGCAGGCACGGGTTATTGACAGGGGACGATCAGCCATGATCACAATGAATGGTGGTGCTGGCTCGAAGGGCTGAATGGCCTCCTCCTAAACCTATTTTCTATGTTTCTATGACCCGGGACTGGTCACCTTCCGTGCATCCATTTGTCAACTAACTACAAGATGTGACTTTACTCAACAAATCCTGACACAATGCAAACGTTTGTTTGGCGACAAGCTAGACAGGTTGCTTGTGAAGTACACAATTACAATTAATCCCGGCGTACTTCCAGATGTCCGTCTGGCACACAGGATTCCTCATGCCATGTGGGACCATGTTCATGGTGAACACAACAGAATGGTGTCTCTGGGTGTGATTGCCCCCATCGCAGGCCCCGCGGATTGGGTCTCGACCATGGTCCTAGCAACGAAGACGAATAAGGATGCGATACGGATTTGCATAAATCCTAAGGATTTAAACACTACCTTTAAGTGATCACACTAACCCATGTGCACAGTGGAAGAGATTGCATCGCAGCTGGCTGAAGCGGCTGTATTCACTGTACTAGATATCAAGAGTTCATTCCGGCAGATTCCTCCAAGTTAACTATCTTCAGCACACCCTTCAGGTGGAACAAATTTCCTTGTATGCTATTTGGCATAAGCTCGGCTTGTGAAGTATTTCAACTAGCTATGGAATAATTGTTCGCAATGCTCCATTGTAGTTGATGATATCCACGTTGCTGGACGAACTATCCAAGAACACGTTGCAAATTTTAAAAAGTCCTGGACCACGCCAATGCAATCAACCTCAAGTTAAACCCTCAAAAGTGCAAATTCAGAGTAAGTGAGTTGAACTACATAGGCCATGTGTTCACTAAAGATGGCCTAAAAACTGATCCGAAAAAAAACATGTGCTTAGTCTGCAGAGATTCCTTGGCATGGTAAACTATTTGGGTACATTTATTCCGAACTTCAGTGAAATATCGGCCCCACTGCGCCAGCTTACCCACAAATACACTGTTTGGGTCTGGCACGAACAACAGCAGAGGGCGTTCGACATTCTTAAGTCTTGTGCCCCTATTCTCGCCTACTTTGATCCTAAACAACCAGTCACACTGACTTGAGACGCTTCACAACACGGATTTGGCGCAGCATTTCTTCAAAATGACGTTAGTGGCAACAAGCTTGTCGCCTATACTTTGTGCACCATGACTAACACGGAACTACGCTATGCCCAAATTGAAAAGGAACTGCTGGCAGTTGTTTTCGCCTGCAAGACGTTTAATTACTTTATCTTTGGACATACGGTCACGATTGAAATTGACCACCAAGCCCTGGTCAGCATCTTTAACAAACCGATTCATGCCTCTCCAGGATGCCTTCAGCGGATGTTGCTTCAGCGTCAAAACATAGAACATAGAACTTAAATGACCTTCCCTTTATTCTAAGACTGTGGCCCCTGGTTCTGGACTTGCCCCACATTGGCAACATTTTTCCTGCATCTAGCTTGTCCAGTCCTTTTATAATTTTATATGTTTCTATATGATCCCCTTCATCCTTCAAAACTCCAGTGAATACAAGCCTAGTATTTTCAATATTTCCTCAAATGACAGTCACGCCATCCCAGGGATCAATCTCGTGAACCTACGCTGCACTGCCTCAATCACAAGGATGTCCTTCCTCAAATTAGGAGACCAAAACTGTACACAATACTCCAGATGTGTTCTCACCAGAGCCCTACACAACTGCAGAAGAACCTCTTTAATCCTATACTGAAATCCGCTTGTTATAAAGGCCTACATTCCATTATGATGATCAGCCATGATCATATTGAATGGCGGTGCAGGCTCGAAGGGCTGAATGGCCTACTCCTGCACCTAATTTCTATGTTTCTATGTTTCTATGTTTCTATTAGCTTTCTTCACTGCCTGCTGTACCTGCACGCCAACTTTCAGTGACCGGTGTAGAAGGATGTCCAGGTCTCGCTGTACCTTCCCCTTATCTAACCTAACCCCATTGAGATAATAATCTGCCCCCTTGTTTTTGCCACCAAAGTGGATAACCTCACATTTATCTATATTATACTGCATCTGCCATTCATCTGCCCACTCACTCAACCTGTCCAGGTCCCCCTGCAACCTCCTAACATCCTCTTCACAGTTCACACTGCCACCCAGCTTTGTGTGATCAGAAAACGTGCTAGTGTTGCTCCTAATTCCCCCTCCCAAATCATTAATATATATGGTAAACAGTTGCGGCCCCAACACCGAGCCTTGTGGCACTCCACTCGCCACTGCCTGCCATTCTGAAAAGGACCCGTTCACTCCTACTCTTTGCTTCCGGTCTGCCAACCAATTTTCTATCCATGTCAACACCCTACCCCCAATACCATGTGCTCTAATTTTAGTCACCTGTCTCCCGTGCGGGACCTTATCAAAGGCTTTCTGAAAGTAGGGATACACTACATACACTGGCACCCCTTCATCCATTTTACTTGTCACATCCTCAAAATATTCGAGAAGATTAGTCAAGCATGATTTCCATTTCATAAATCCATGTTGACTTGGACTAATCCTTTTGCTGCTATCCAAATGCCCCATTATTACCCCTTTAATAATTGACTCCAGCATCTTTCCAACCACCGAAGTCAGGCTAACTGATCTGTAATTCCCCATTTTCTCTCTCGCTCCTTTCTTGAAAAGTGGGATAACATTAGCTACAGTATCCTCCAATCCACAGGAACTGATCCTGAATCTATTGAACATTGGAAATTGATCACCAATGCGTCCACTATTTCTAGAGCCACCTCCCTGAGGACCCTGGGATGCAGACCATCAGGCCCAGGGGATTTATCATCCTTCAGTCCCATTAGCCTACCCAATACTATTTCTCGCCCAATTAAAATTTATGTCAGTTCCTCTACCCCCTAAGATCCTCTGTCCTCTTGGGACATCTGGGAGATTGTTTGTGTCCTCCATAGTAAAGACAGATCCGAAGTACCTATTCACTCTTCTGCCATTTCCTTGTTGCCCATCATAATTTCACCCGTGTCTGCCTTCAAGGGTACATTTGACTTTGCTACTCTTTTTCCCTTAACATATCTAAAGAAGCTTTTACTGTCCTTCTTTATATTCCTGGCCAGCTTCCCCTCGTACTTCACCTTTTCAGCCCGTATTGCCCGTTTTGTTTCCTTCTGTTGTCCTATGAAAGTTTCCCAATCCTCTGGCTTCCGCCTACTCTTTGCTGTGTTATACATCTTTTCTTTTAGTTTTATTCTATCCCTAACTTATCTTGTCAGCCATGGTTGCCTCCTACTCCCCTTAGAATCGTTCTTCCTTTTTGGAATGAAATGATCCTGCGTCTTCCAGACTACACCCAGAAATTCCTGCCATTGCTGTTCCACCGTCATTCCTGCTAGGATCACTTTCCAGTCTACTTTGGCCAGCTTCCCTCTCATGCCTTCATAGTCCCCTTTGTTCATCTAAGGCTTCTAACAGGTCGTTAGAAGCCTGAACACCCAGGAAAGATGGCACATTTCACGAACAATACAGAAACTCAGGCTGTGGACACGTGAGTCAAGACAGCATCGTAGCTCGACTTGACCGAAAGGGTGCACTGCAACTCCTGGAAGAAGAGTGGCAGCCGTGTGATTGATGGTATCTTTCATTTTTAATCCTCTTCAGTTCAGATAAGGAAAGCACATTACAGCATGCACCTGTGTCGAGTTTCAGAAAAAACATTATTTCCGTTAACTAGCCTTGGGATCTTGATGTTTATGAAACTATTCAGACAGGGAATGTACATCCATATCAAGATCTTCGTTAGTTCAGAAAAAGGTGACCTGCTTACACTCCCTTAAGATATCAATGAAATATTTTTACAATTCTATGAAAATGTATACACATCTAAAACTTCATTAGAAACTATACAGATTAAAAACTTCCTTGATAATTGCAACCTTCTTTCACTCAATGCGGTGGAACGAGAAGAACTTGGTGGTCAGATTACAGTAAAAGATATTGAAGAGACTAGTAAATCGCCGAATAATGGTAAAACGCCAGGCCCAGATGGGTTCAGTAACGAATTATATGAAACATTTCATGAATTAATTTCCCCTCATTTACAAGCCCTTTATATACATGCATTTAAAGAACAGACGTTACCACAAACTTTAGCCGAATCAACTATTACACTGATACCCAAAAAAGATAAATATCTTGAAGAGCCAGGATTATATAGAACAATAGCTCTTTTAAATACAGACCAGAAAATATTAGCTAAAACCCTGGCAAGAAGACTAAGTAAGTACGTCAGTAAATTAATACACTCTGATCAAACTGGGTTTATACCCAAGAGACATTCGTTCAATAACTTGAAGCTTGTTTAATAAAATGTACTCATACAGAACGATAAACGAAGACTTATCAATTATTTATTTAGATGCAGAAAAAGTATTTGATCAAGTATAATGGGAATATCTCTTCACAATATTGCAAAAATTCCAACTAGGAGAACATTTTATTTCATGGATAAAGTTGTTATATAACAATCTGACTGCCAGAATACCGACTAATCAAACTCTGTCACCTAAATTTCAATTATCCAGGGTGTGCTTTATCACCAATGTTATTTGCCCTTGCTACAGAACCCTTAGCTGAAAGTATAAGAGTACATCCGAGTACATGGCTATAATACTAAACATACTAATAATAAGATTTTGTTATATGCAGACGATGTACTTTTATATATTACCAACTCAGTATCCCAAATATACTAAACCTCCAAGAACAATTCGGCTCCTCCTCAGGGTATAGAGTAAACTGGAACAAAAGTGAAATTATGCCGATAAAACCTCAAGACCCTACACATCTCTTAACTTTTCACTTTAGAATTGCTACAGAAGAATTTTTTTAAATCTTGGAGTCTACCTGACTAGAAAATATCGCTGTTTATTTCAAGCAAAATTTCCACCATTAATCACGAAATTAAATGCCCCTATTCAATTTTGGAAACACACTTCCAATATCCCTTATAGGTAGAGTAAATGCCATAAAGATGATTTTCCTTCCACAACTCCTGTACCTATTTCAATCAATACCGATTTAACTCCCTAAACACTTTAAACAAAAACTCGACTGTGATTACAAAATGTATCTGGGATTATAAAACTCACAGAATTCATAAACGACATTTATGCAAACCTAAAGAAATCGGTGGACTGGCTCTCCCTAATTTTCTTCTCTATTACTGAGCAATTAATATTAAAAAAATAATTTACTGGATGGACGATACATGCCAACAAGTAAACTGGTTAAAAATGGAGAGGGAAGATTGTTTGCCTTTCAATATAGGTGCGATTCTTCTTTCTCCAATACATCCGAAGAAATGAATGTATGAGAAACAGCCAATAATCCTTAGCACCTTACGAATCTGGAAACAGTTGAAATCAATCCTTAAATTGAGAAATTTCTCTCTCTTCTTACCAATCGCCAATAATCCCTTTTTTAAACCATGTACTTTAGACAAGGCGTTTGTACAATGGGAAAGCCTAAGAATTAAAAAGCTGGGAGACCTTTATGAGTAGGGGACCTTCCTCTCGTTTCAAGAATTACAGCTGAAATATCATCTGAACGGTAGTGATTACTTCAGATATCTTCAAATACGAGAATATGTGAAAATACACACGCAAGATTGTCACTCCATGGGTCCAGATATACTAGATGAATGCATGAACAGAAAGGTGGATACAAATAAGTTAATATCCTACTATAATTCCCTTTTAAATGTACATATCCCATCGTCGGAAATAATTAGGCGAGCATGGGAAGACAAATTGGGTTTAACAATTTCCAAGGATAGTTGGGAGGAAAGTCTTTTATATATACATCATTGTTCTCTTAATGTTAGGCACTCCGTAATACAATTTAAAATACTGCATAGACTATATTATTCAAAGTCTACATTGAACAAGATCTTCCCAAATGTCTCTCTTATTCGTGATAAATGTTTCCTCCAAGAAGTAACTATAACCTAGGAGCATTGTAAGTAAGGTGGATGAACTTAGAGCCTGGATTGACACCTGGAAATATGATGTTGTGGCAATCAGTGAAACATGGTTGCAGGAGGGCTGTGATTGGAAACTAAATATTCCAGGATTTCGTTGCTTCCGGGGTGATAGAATTGGAGGGACCAGAGGTGGAGGTGTTGCATTGCTTGTCAGAGAGGATATTACAGCAGTGCTTTGGCAGGATAGATTAGAGGGTTCGTCTAGGGAGGCTATTTGGGTGGAACTGAGAAGTGGGAACGGTGTAGCAACACTTTTAGGGGTGTACTATAGACCGCCAAATGGGGAGCGAGAATTGGAAGAGCAAATATGTAAGGAGATAGCAGATATTAGTAGTAAGCACAAGGTAGTGATTGTGGGAGATTTCAATTTCCCAAAAATAGACTGGGAAACATATTCTGTAAATGGGCTGGATGGTTTGGAGTTTGTAAAATGTGTGCAGGATAGTTTTTTGCAGCAGTACATAGAGGTACCGACCAGAGAAGGGGCAGTGCTGGACCTCCTGTTAGGAAATGAGGCAGGACAGGTGACGGAGGTATGCGTTGGTGAGCACTTCGGGACCAGTGATCACAATACCATTAGTTTCAATATAATTATGGAGCGAGTCAGAACAGGACCTAGAGTGGAGATTTTTGATTGGAGAAAGGCTAACTTTGAGGGAATGCGTGAGGATTTTAAAGGAGTGAATTGGGACACTTTGTTTCGTGGGAAGGATGTAGAAGAGAAATGGAGGACATTTAAAGGGAAAATTGTAAGAGTACAGAATCTTTATGTCCCTGTTAGGTTGAAAGGAAATAGTAAAAATTGGAAAGAGCCATGGTTTTCAAGGGAAATTAGACACTTGTTTCGAAAAAAGAGAGATATATACAATAATTATAGGAGGCATGGAGTAAATGAGGTGCTAGAGGAGTATAAAGAATGTAAAAAGAATCTTAAGAAAGAAATTAGGAAGGCTAAAAGAAGATATGAGGTTGCTTTGGCAAGAAAGGTGAAAGTAAATCCAAAGGATTTCTACAGCTATATTAATAGCAAAAGGATAACGAGGGATAAAATTGGACCATTAGAGAGACAGAATGGACAGCTATCTGCAGAGCCAAAAGAGATGGGGGAGATATTGAACAATTTCTTTTCTTCGGTATTCACCAAGGAGAAGGATATTGAACTCTGTGAGTTAAGGGGAAAAAGTAGAGTAGCTATGGAAACTATGAGATTCAAAGAGGAGGAAGTACTGACACTTTGAAAAATATAAAGGTGGATAAGTCTCCAGGTCCTGACAGGATATTCCCTAGGACATTGAGGGAAGTTAGTGTAGAAATAGCAGGAGCTATGACAGAAATATTTCAAATGTCATTAGAAACGGGAATAGTGCCGGAGGATTGGCGTACTGCGCATGTTGTTCCATTGTTTAAAAAGGGTTCAAAGCATAAACCTAGCAATTATAGACCTATTAGTTTGACGTCAGTGGTGGGCAAATTAATGGAAAGGATGCTTAGAGATAATATATATAAGCATCTGGATAAACAGGGTCTGATCAGGAACAGTCAACATGGATTTGTGCCTGGAAGGTCATGTTTGACAAACCTTCTTGAATTTTTTGAAGCGGTAACTAGGGAAATTGATGAGGGTAAAGCAGTGGATGTTGTCTATATGGATTTCAGTAAGGCCTTTGACAAGGTTCCCCATGGAAGGTTGGTTCAGTAGGTTCAATCTTTGGGTGTTAATGGCGGAGTAGCAAGATGGATTCAACAGTGGCTGAATGGGAGATGTCAGAGAGTAATGGTGGATGGCTGTTTGTCATGTTGGAAGCCGGTGACCAGTGGGGTGCCTCAGGGATCTGTGTTGGGTCCACTGTTGTTTGTCATGTACATCAATGATCTGGATGATGGGGTGGAAAATTGGATAAGTAAGTATGCAGATGATACTAAGATAGGTGGTATTGTGGATAATGAAGTAGATGCTCAAAGTCTACAGAGAGATTTGGGCCATTTGGAAAAGTGGGCTGAAAGATGGCAGATGGAGTTTAATGCTGATAAGTGTGAAGTGCTACATCTTGGCAGGACAAATCAAAATAGGACGTACATGGTAAATGGTAGGGAATTGAGGAATGCTGTGGAACAGAGGGATCTAGGAATAACTGTGCATAGTTCCCTGAAGGTGGAATCGCATGTAGATAGGGTGGTAAAGAAAGCCTTTGGTGTGCTGGCCTTTATAAATCAGAGCATTGAATATAGGAGTAGGGAAGTAATGTTAAAATTGTACAAGGCATTGGTAAGACCAATTCTGGAGTATGGTGTGCAATTTTGGTCGCCTAGTTATAGGAAGGATGTCAACAAAATAGAGACAGTACAGAGGAGATTTACTAGAATGTTGTCAGGGTTCCAGAGGCAGGATCGATTTTAACATTTAAAAGTAAAGTGGATAGGTATATGGACGTAAAGGGAATGGAGGGGTATGGTCTGAGTGCAGGTAGATGGGACTAGGGGAAAACAAATGGTCGGCACGGACTTGAAGGGCCGAGAGGGCCTGTCTCCGTGCTGTAATTGTTATATGGTTATATGGTTATAACCCTTTATTTTGTTTCCTGCACAAAATTACAAAACTTCGGGAGGGGAATTTTGGATATATTTTCCAAAATACTTAAAACTAAATTCGATCCCGACATAAAACTGATCACACTAGGTATGTCAGAGGTCTGTTCTGAGCTAACGATATTTCAAAGACGTTTTGGCCTAATAACGGCGAAAAAAATAATACTTACATTTTGGAAACGGATAACAGTCCCTACAGTGAAGATGTGGATCACAAACATGTCCGACACACTACATTTGGAAAATATTAGGCTTGTCTTGGCGGAAAAAACAGATCAATTTGTTAGGACATGGACACCCTTTACCGTATTCTTAGAACAATAGCATAGTGCAACGCAAATTTAAATGTATATCCGATGCTGGGTTGGTTGAGGAGGGCGCGGGGGTGGGGGGGGGGGGGGGGGGGGGGGGGGGGGACGACGACGACGACGGCGACGAGGGGCAAGGTATATATCCACTTTTCCTTTTCTTTTTTCTTATTTCTATATCTTTCTGCCACACTACTTTGGTAGTTTAGGAGATTCTCGTTTGTTCTTCTTTAATCTATCTTTTCACTTTCTACGTTTTTTTCTTTCTTTTTTCATTTTCATAATTTAGGTTATAGGGTTAAAATGAAGCTGCACAATAATTGTATAATTTTAGATGCCGAATGTTTAACTCTGTACAATTACTTCTAATAAAAATAAAAAATAAAAAAATAAAAAAAAGATCCTCGTTAGCAGACAACATGTTCGTGGGGGGCATCTGAGAAGGCTCAAGTCCATTTTCCCATGGTCGAGCGAGTTGACAGATCGCGTTGTTTGAACTCTGTTACCAAGTGAGCGACAACAGCGAATTAAATGATTTTTTACAGAAATGGCAAAGCTTTCCATAAGCTGGGCAACGTTCACGAATGGCAACATGCGAACCTCCACTGCTGACACAATTGTTAATGGGTTTAACAAGAGACATGTCAGGCACTTAAGAAAATTGACGAGAAGCTTGATAAGCTGTACTGGCAACGTTAAAATCATAGGCAGAGTGAGGGCCACGTCCCAATGTTTAGTGTGAGAATCAGCCATTTCAGCAATGCGACAGTGGTTGTCAGCCGTCTCCAGAGTAAGTTCAGTATCACGTATGAGTTCATCACGCACTTTATCGTTGAGAATTCCATAGACCAGTCTGTCACGAACCAGACTATCGCATGCATTTTCAAAGTCACATCTGCTGGCAATGTGTTTCGAAACACGAACGTACACTTCGACAGGTTCGCTACTCTCTGACCGCGAAAATAATTTATGGCGCTCAATTACAAGATTAGTGGATAACACATATAGCTGTCGGAACTTGTTTAGCAGGCGGTCGGGTCTTGGATAGATTCAGCCGCAGCAATCTGGACACCATCTGGATCGAATCGAGCCGGCTCATAATGAAATCTTCTGGCACGCCGAGCAGCCTCTGTGCCCGCTAGGTTAAGAAACATAGAGGCACGGGCATCTGGAGCTGCTGCAGAGTGCGCCGTGTGCATACACGGTGAAATCTTCTTCAAAGGTGCGCCATCGCTCAGCGAGGTCTTCATCAAACACCAAAGCCTCTGGTTTTCGGAGAGACGACGCCATGGTCAAACATAAACTGGACGAAAAAACAAACTAAAATAAACGTAAAACAATCGGGCGAGGAGTGTGTTCGAAGTTTTTGACACCGTTGAATTGATCAGGATCACACAAAGTGATTAGAATCCAGTATTTTATTAGCAATTCAGCATAGGTAACTTCATCTCAGCATATCTAGTCTAAGAGAGAGAGAAAAAAGAGCTTTCTAATAAGCCTGTGGGCGGAGCCACAGTATGAGTCACGGTATGAGTGACACTAATCTACAGCGATCGACTTCAAGAAAAGAAGCGGTGCACATACCCCAGTTTGCATTGGCGGTGCCGAAGGAGAAATGGTTGAAAGGTCGGCAGAGCAGCGGCAAGTGAAGGAGTGAATACGGGGATTGGCTGAGAATGTAATCTCTTGGGAGGTTTTTCAGTGCTTTTTCCAGGAGCGAGTGATAGGCCCAAACACCACGGACTCCGAACCCGGAACAAGCTACCGACATTGGCCAAGAGCGAGGATGGACCTGAAACATCAGATCGGAGTCCCTGGGCGCCGAGAATGGCGAAAATGTCGTATGATGCCCTGGTAGACACATTACTTCTGCCTGCAGACGACGTAGTTGAGACAGATACTATAGAGCACTGAAGATTGGGAAGTAGGCTAGATCACCGCTAAATGAGAAGTGGGCCAGTAAATGGAAATTAGGGTAAAGCGCAAGTACATGGGATTTAGGATGCAACAGGGCAGATTGGAATACGTATAAAACGTTCGTGATTTGGGATTAGAGTACGAAATCAATGGATGAACGAGTTAGGGTTGGTCTCAGAGGTATGAGGAATGAAGGTGAGCATTGAGGATATGAGTTAGGGTCGATCAGGTGCTTATGGGATGTTAGGGTAAATCAACAGGATGTGTGGAGATAGGATAGATTATTAAAGTATGAACATTATGGTTGATTACCATGATATGTAGTAGATCACCAGCTCCTGAGGGACTTGGGTAGATCGCCATATTACGAGGAGTAAGGTTGGATTGGCACACCGAATTATTCAGATAAAGGTCATGGGATATCATATGAATTTGATGGAACATATACGACAACCTCAAACCGTTTGGCATTCAGAGGGATACCCACCTCTCTGTCAGTGGATTCATGACTCCCTTACCGATAACGCCATTCATTGAGGTCAGTCAGCTATAAATCTTCCATGGTAATTCTCAGGAACGATGCCCACCAATGGTGCGTTCTACGTTTCTATCCATGGCCTTATGTATTCAATTGTTGCAGATTTCTGATATAATTCCATTTACATTGGCAGCAGGTTGCTGTAGCTGATTGGGATGCTGCCTCACAGGATCAGATACCTGGGTTCGGCGCTTACCTTAGGTGATGTCTGTATGGAGATAGCACGTTCTCCCTATGATTGCGTGGGTGTTCAGTTTTGCAAAGACATGTGGAATTGTAAATTGATTGCCCCCTTTAAGGTGTATGAAGCAAATGCAAAGACCGCTCCATCCCTGGTCAATTCTTCCGTTCCCATCTGCACCACACCCACCTGGGGCACTTTCCCTTGCAACCGTTTTACCTCCCCCCCCTCGACTCCATTTAAAAACCAAACAGTCCTTCCAGGTGCGACAGAGGTTCACCTGCACCTCATCTAACCTCATCTATTGCATACGTTGCTCTAGATGTCAGCTGATCTACATCGGTGAGACCAAGCATAGGCTTGGCGATCGTTTTGCCGAACACCTCCGCTCGGTCCGCATTAACCAACCTGATCTCCCTGTGGCTCAGCACTTCAACTCCCCCTCCCATTCCAAATCCTGGGCCTACTCCATGGCCAGAGTGAGCACCACCGGAAATTGGAGGAGCAGCACCTCATATTCAAACTTGAGCAGTTTGAACCCCAGCGGTATGAACATTGACTTCTCCAATTTCCAGTAGCCCTTGCTGTCTCCTTCCCTTCTCAGCTCTCCCTCAGCCCTCTGGCTCCTCCTCTTCATTTCTTCCTCCACCCCCCCCCCCCCCCCCACCCTACATTAGTCTGAAGAAGGGTTCCGGCCCGAAACGTTGCCCATTTCATTCGCTCCATAGATGCTGCAGCATCCGCTGAGTTTCTCAAGCACTTTTGTCTACCTTCGATTTTCCAACATCTGCAGTTCCTTCGTGAACAACTAACTGCTTCTTCAGCATGTTCCAAACGCCTTCCGTGCTTTGTGTGAAAAAGGTCCCCATCATATTCCCATTAGGGGTTCAGTATTGATGTGGATAGAGAACTGGCTGGCAAACAGGAAGCAAAGAGTAGGAGTAAACGGGTCCTTTTCACAATGGCAGGCAGTAACTAGTGGGGTACCGCAGGGCTCAGTGCTGGGACCCCAGCTATTTACAATATATATTAATGATCTGGATGAGGGAATTGAAGGCAATATCTCCAAGTTTGCGGATGACACTAAGCTGGGGGGCAGTGTTCGCTGTGAGGAGGATGCTAGGAGACTGCAGGGTGACTTGGATAGGCTGGGTGAGTGGGCAAATGTTTGGCAGATGCAGTATAATGTGGATAAATGTGAGGTTATCCACTTTGGTGGCAAAAACAGGAAAGCGGACTATTATTTAAATGGTGGCCGATTGGGAAAAGGGGAGATGCAGCGAGACCTGGGTGTCATGGTACACCAGTCATTGAAAGTAGGCATGCAGGTGCAGCAGGCAGTGAAAAAAGCGAATGGTATGTTAGCTTTCATAGCAAAAGGATTTGAGTACAGGAGCAGGGAGGTTCTACTTCAGTTGTACAGGGTCTTGGTGAGACCACACCTGGAGTATTGCGTGCAGTTTTGGTCTCCAAATCTGAGGAAGGACATTATTGCCATAGAGGGAGTGCAGAGAAGGTTCACCAGACTGATTCCTGGGATGTCAGGACTGTCTTATGAAGAAAGACTGGATAGACTCGGTTTATACTCTCTGGAATTTAGGAGATTAAGAGGGGATCTTATAGAAACTTACAAAATTCTTAAGGGGTTGGACAGGCTAGATGCAGGAAGATTGTTCCCGATGTTGGGGAAGTCCAGGACAAGGGGTCACAGCTTAAGGATAAGGGGGAAATCCTTTAAGACCGAGATGAGAAAGACTTTCTTCACACAGAGAGTGGTGAGTCTCTGGAACTCTCTGCCACAGAGGGTAGTTGAGGCCAGTTCATTGGCTATATTTAAGAGTGAGTTGGATGTGGCCCTTGTGGCTAAGGGGATCAGAGGGTATGGAGAGAAGGCAGGTACGGGATACTGAGTTGGATGATCAGCCATGATCATATTGAATGGCGGTGCAGGCTCGAAGGGCTGAATGGCCTACTCCTGCACCTAATTTCTATGTTTCTATGTTTCAATCTGTTCCTGTTCACCTTAAACCTATGTCCCCTGGTCCTCGATTCACCTGTCCCATTTTCCTAGCACATCTCTTTTCCTGCTTGTCAATTGTGCGAACACGCACCACGATCTCCGGTGCTCATCCTGCCCCTTGAGAAAGTTATGCCGCTGTTCCGAGACATCCTGGACCCCAGCACTCTATGTTGGAGTCTCGATTGCTGCCACAGAATAACCCCTCCAACCCGCCTAACTAATGAGTCACCTACCGTGTGACACTACTCTTCCCTGCTCTACCATCGAGCCAGGCTTAGTGCCGCAGCCCTGCCTGATAAGCATACTCAACCATAATAGTTCATTTCCCAATCCCCGAACATTCTCCAACTGGGAACTTAATATTCATTGTTATACATTCTATAGAAAGGACAGGCAGGTGGGCAGAGGAGTAGTTTTGCTGGTGAGGGATGGAATTCAGTCCCTTGCGAGGGAAGAGATAGGGACTGACGAAGTAGAGTCACTGTGAATTGAGTTGAGGAATTGTAAAGGCAAGAAGATATTAATTCTTGTTATTTGCAGACCCCCAAATAGTAGCCCGGATGTAGGGTGTATGTTGCAGCAGGAGTTAAAACTGGCATGTAACAAAGGTAATGCCACTGTGGTGATGGGGGATTTCAATATGCAGGTGGACTGGGAAAATCAGGTTGGTTCAGGACCCCAACAATGAGAGTTTGTAGAATGCCTCCGAGATGGATTCTTAGTGCAGCTTGTAATGGAGCCGACCAGAGAAAAGGCAATTTTGGATTTAGTGTTGTCCAATGAACCAGATATGATAAGAGAACTCGAGGTAAAGGAACCGCTTAGAGAGTGATCATAATATGATTAGTTTTAATTTGCAATTTAAGAAGGAGAACGTTAAATCGGAAGTGGCAGTGATGCAGTTGAACAAAGGGGACTATGAAGGCATGAGAGGGGAGCTGGCCAAAGTAGACTGGAAAGGGATCCTAGCAGGAATGACGGTGGAACAGCAATGGCAGGAATTTCTAGGCATAATCCAGAAGTCGCAGGATCATTTCATTCCAAAAAGGAAGAAAGATTCTAAGGGGAGTAGGAGGCAACCGTGACTGACAAGAGAAGTTAGGGATAAAATAAAACTAAAATAAAAGATGTATAACACAGCAAACAATAGCCGGAAGCCAGAGGATTGGGAAACTTTCTCAGGACAACAGAAGGAAACAAAACGGGCAATACGGGCTGAAACGATGAAGTACGAGGGGAAACTGGTCAGGAATACAAAGATGGACAGTAAAAGCTTCTTTAGATATGTTAAGGGAAAAAGGGTAGCAAAGTCAAATATGGGTCACTTGAAGGCAGACACAGGTGAAATTATTATGGGCAAGAAGGAAATGGCAGAAGAGTTGAATATGTACTTCGGATCTGTTTCACTAAGGAGGACACAAACAATCTCCCAGATGTACTGGAGGACAGTGTATCTCATGGGGCAGAGGAACTGAAATAAATTTTCATTAGGCGATACATAGTATTGGGTAAGCTAATGGGACTGAAGGATGATAAATCTCCAGGGCCTGATGGGCATCCCAGGGTCCTCAAGGAGGTGGCTCTAGAAATAGTGGACGCATTGGTGATCAATTTCCAATGTTCAATAGATTCAGGATCAGTTCCTGTGGATTGGAGGATAGCTAATGTTATCCCGCTTTTCAAGAAATAAGCAAGAGAGAATTCTGGGAATTACAGACCAGTTAGCCTGACTTCGGTGGTGGGAAAGATGCTGGAGTCAATTATGAAAGAGGTAATAATGGGGCATTTGGATAGCAGTAAAAGGATTAGTCCATGTCAACATGGATTTATGAAAGGGAAATCATGCTTGACTAATCATCTGGAATTTTTTGAGGATGTGACATGTAAAATGCAGGAAGGTACAGCGGGCAGGGAAGAAAGCTGTGGCAGGGAATTCCATAAATTCACAACTCTCGGACTTCCGGTGGCGCTATGGAGTCTTAAAGCATAGCGCCAGCCAGCTCCGTAAAAATTTTGGAAAAACGGGGACTTAAAAAGACTTACCGGCTGCCTGCTTTACACTGCCTGCCGCTTCAATATCGACGGTACCGGGTGACGTCATCAGCCCTGCGACAAACCATGACGGCACGGAGCCCTACCGACAAGACAAAAGGTCGAAAAACCCGGGCGAGAGCGGGAGAAGGCCTGGGAGAAGCCTCGGACTCGAGTAGGGCCAGCTCCCTGGAAGATGTCTCCAGGAAAGCAGGCACAGAAGGTGAGGATTTGAGAGCTTTTATTTCTCATCAGATGGCTGATTTAAAGCGAGAGTTCAAGGCAGAAATGAAAGATATAAAGCAAGAAATGAAAGAAATAAAGGGAGAAATAAAGGAAGAAATTTGTCAAATTAATAATCAGATGGACTTGATGAAAAATCAATGGAGTGAATTTCAAAAAGATACAAAGTCAAAAATTGATAATAAGTTTAAGAAAGAATCAGAAAAATTGAAGAATGAATTTATTGATATGATCAATAATATGGAACGCAAGATGGAGGTTAAACTTGAAAATGTTAAAAAAGACTTTCAAAATAAGATTGATCCTATTGCAAATGTGGTGGAACAACAGGCAGATGGCATGAAAAACCTTGAAAAGATAGCGGAGGCTAGTACTGTGTCTACAGCAAAGCTGATAACAGAACAAGAACGTCTACTGGAGTTGTTATCTAAAGTAACAGATAAATGCACTCAGCTAGAAGGCTATCAGAGAAGGCAGAACTTGAGGATTGCAGGGATTCCTGAAGGTCTAGAGAAACACGAAGACACTCGAGAATTCACTGCTAAATTACTGCAAGCTGTTTTATCTTTGGATGATAAGCCTGTATTAGCTCGTGCACATCGAGTCGGCAGAAGACAGACCAGTACAAATGCCCCCCCAAGACAAATGATTGTAAAGTTACAATATGATTTTATCCTGGAGGATATTATGCGGAGAGCTTCGGGAACAAAGAATCTGACATTTCAAGGACAAAGAATCAGTATCCATCGAGACTATCCCCCAGAGGTTGCCAGAAAACGAAAAGCGTTTAATGAAGCCAAAAGCCTTATGAGGGGTGTAGAAAACTTGAGATACGGTTTGAATTACCCAGCCATCCTAAGAGTTACTTATAACAACGTGGAACATTTCTTCAAGACTCCAGCAGAAGCAATGGAATTTGCAAAGCAGTTTCACACTTGAAAACTATCTACAAGCAAACATACTGTCTTTTACTATTTTCAAAGACCTAGTACGGTCTCTTAACATTCTATGAGACTTCATACGATAATATGGAATTAGAAGAAACTAGAAGGAACGGACAATGTCGTATGGAACGAAATGTTTTCCCGGATTGGAAAATGCTCGCTGAACATTGACAATTAGTCATAATATATAACTAACACAAACAAATAACACACATACTAAAATCATAACGCGGTTTCATTATCACTATGATTATTATTAACCAAGATTGTTCACTATTGCTAATTAATATTACTAATAATTAATATCTTATGTCTTGTTAAATTTGGAGATACCCTCCCCTTATTTTTCCTTTTTTAATAATGATTTTTATTTTTTGTACTTTAAAAACTCTTTATCTGCGGTTTTATAATTAGATTTTTAAATTAATTTTAGATATACATACTTTTATGATGATCAATATCACTCCTTTCATTTCTTTAATATTATATCCCCGTTAAAATATTATTATGGAATAACAATTCCTTAAACCTAGGAGCTGGCCAAATTAATAACATCAATGCCGGAAGCCTTTAGATGGATAGCCAATATAGTATGGCTTACACAAACTACAAATATTTCATTTGTAGTTTTTTTCATTCTTTATGCACTCTATTAATCTCTTTATCTACTCTTTACTATCCTTTTATGCTTATTATATCTTTCAGTTTGAATGGAGCTACACACTGGAACAATGGAGATATATTCGTGAAGTACATAAAAGAGATTTAAAATTCATCTATTCGGTGTTCGGGTGTAAGGTTAGGTCTACTGCACGGACCCTTGGACTCTATTCTAGATTCCCACAAAATTAAAATGCAGGATTTAAAAAGAAATACGGGGAATGAGGGATTAACCTTTTGCAGTTGGAATGTTAAAGGTATCAATGAACCAATAAAAAGAGGAAAAATATTGACACACTTAAAGGCAATTAAAGCTGATGTAATTTATATTCAAGAAACTCACCTAAAGAAAGACGCTGAAAATAGGCTGAAAGCCAAATGGATAGACAAAATATATCACTCCTCCTTTACGCATAAATCAAGAGGCGTAGCAATATTATTTCGTAAAGGTACTTTATTTAAGCATACATCTACTATATCTGATAAAGATGGCAGATACATTTAGTGTGATAGGAGAAATAAATAGGGAAAAAATGATTTTCGTTAATATCTATGGACCAAATTTGACAGTCCTTTATTTTTTAAGAAAGTACTCAATCATATTCCGGAATTAACACATTACAATTTGATAATTGGAGGAGATTTTAATTGTACATTAGACCCTTTTTTAGATAGATCTTCAAAACAAAGAAAAATTAAATCACATACTAGTGATTTATTAAACGCATACATCCAAACGACTAACATTAAAGATGTCTGGAGAACAGAAAATCCTACTGGTCGAGAATATTCCTTTTACTCGCCAGTACATAAAACTTATTCAAGAATAGATTACTTTCTGGTAGATGCAAAGCTTATTTCACTTACTTACGAATCTAAATATCATAATATAATTTCAGATCATGCGCCATTAACATTTAAAATTAAAATAAATGGTAAAACAGAAAATCTAGGACAATGGAAACTTAACCCACAAATTTTAAAAAATAAAGCCACTCAGGAATATATTATAACTCAGATTAAGATGTTTTTTGAAATAAATGATCAACCAGAAATATCTCGCTCTTTATTATGGGAAACATTTAAAGCATATCTTCGAGGAATTATGATTTATTCACAAGCATTCCATAATAAAAAGATTCGGAAGGAACAACAGGACTTAGAAAGGGAGATTAAACAATTAGATATACAGAATGCAACAAAATCAGATATAATAATACATAATAAAATTGTAGCATTGAAGTATAAATTAAACAAAATATACACTGATCAAGTTTTAAAATATTATCAACATACTAAACAATTGCTGTTTGAATTTGGAGACAAACCCCAAAAATTATTGGCTCGACAATTAAGGAAAATTGAAGCTGAAAAAATTATACATAGGATTAAATCACAAAACGGTGAATTATTAATACAACCCAAAGATATTAATGAAAGATTTATGCAATATTATAAAAATCTGTATACTGCTAAAGCGACAGTAAATAAAACAGAAATAGATGCCTTTTTAAATATATGTAACTTAAAAGAATTAGATTTACAAAATAGAGAACTATTAAATGCTGATATTTCAATAAAAGAAATCCAAGAATCTATTAAATCATTAAAAAATGGTAAAACTCCAGGACCAGATGGTATAGGCTCGGAATTTTATAAAATTTTTCATGATCAAATGGTCCCATATTTAAAATCATTATATGAACAGATATATACACAAGAGAAATTACCAGATACATTGAACGAATCTATTATAACACTTATACCCAAAATAAATAAAGATTTGGATGACCCAGGATCATATAGAGCAATTGCTTTATTAAATACGGATCAAAAATTTTTAACAAAGATACTAGCACAAAGATTAAGCAAAGTTGTTAACGAATTAATTCATCCTGATCAAACAGGATTTATACCTAAAAGATATTCTTCATATAATCTAAGACGGTTATTTAATATCATATATTCGAAAAGAAGTGATAAAAAAGACTTAGTAGTTATCTCGCTGGATGCAGAAAAAGCTTTTGACCAGGTGGAATGGCCTTATTTATTTTCGGTGATGGAAGCTTTTAAGCTTGGTGATAAGTTTACTACTTGGATTAAATTATTATATGCAAACCCAACAGCTAGAATAACAACAAACCATATGTTATCAACTAAGTTTAGTTTATCTCGAGGTTGTAGACAAGGCTGTCCTTTATCACCTTTACTGTTTGCGTTAGCAATCGAACCTCTTGCCCAAAGGGTAAGATTGCACCCGGAAATATATGGATATGATACTAAAGATACTAAGAATAAAATCTCGTTATATGCGGACGATGTATTACTTTATATTACTAAACCGGAAATAAGTATCCGTAATTTGTTAAAACTAATAACGGAATTTGGTTTAATTTCAGGATACAGTATTAATTGGAATAAAAGTGAACTTATGCCAATAACCATGAATAACTTACAGATATTACAACAATTTCCTTTTAAGATAACAAATGAAAATATTAAATATCTTGGTATTTTTGTTACAAAAAGATTTGACTCTCTATTTAAGTCTAATTTCCCGTTATTACTGAATAAATTAAATAAAAATATCATACTGGAAAAGTTTACCTATCTCAATGTTAGGTAAAATAAACGCAATAAAAATGATTTTTCTCCCACAATTATTATATTTATTTCAATCAATCCCGATATATCTCTCTAAAAATTTTTAAAAAAAAGTAGACTCTATAGTCACTAACTTTATCTGGGATTATAAGAACCATAGAATAAATAAAAAACACTTATGTAAAGCTAAAATAAACGGGGGTTTAGCATTACCAAATTTTATGTTTTATTATTGGGCAGTTAATATTAAAAATATGAATTTCTGGTTAGAAGAAACAGATAATAAACCAAACTGGTTAAAAATGGAAAGAGAAGACTGTTTTCCATTTGAAATTAGCTCTATAATATTTGCTAATATTAATGTACCTAAGAAAATTTATAGTGAAAACTTGATAATAGAAAGTGGAATACGTATTTGGAAACAAATAAAGAAAACATTAAAACTAAAATTTATACCGCTAGGTCTTACTATTGCCAACAATTTTACGTTTAAACCCTCAACGATGGATAAGGCTTTTATACAATGGAAAAATAAAGGAATTTTAAATATAGGGGATCTTTATAAGGAAAATTCTTTTCTTTCATTTCAAGAATTACAACAAGCTTACGGGCTTCATAATAATGAATATTTTAGATACTTACAAATCAGAAACTATATCTCTGCAAATACACAAGAATTCAGAAATATAAAGAGTGAAATTTTAGATGAATGCTTGAATAAACATCCAAATACAGAAAAAATGATATCATACATTTACAATATTTTGTTGGAAAGTGATATTCCATCATCGGAAATACACAGACAGCGTTGGGAAAATGAATTAGGTCAAATAATAAGCCCAGAAATATGGGAAGAAAGCTTACAACACATACATTACTGCTCGTTAAATGCTAAACATGCTCTTATACAGTTTAAAATTTTACATAGATTACATTACTCCAAATCTAAATTACATAATATATTTCCAAAATTATCGCCTATATGTGATAAATGTCAAATCTTAGAAGCAAATTTGTCACATTCATTTACTAATTGTACGAAGATTGTAGAATATTGGAACGAAATATTTAAGATAATCTCGAATGTTGTTAATATTAATGATTCCTGATCCAAAGTTAATCATACTTGGAATACCGGAAACGGAACAAATAATTACAAGGAATCAAATAACTTTTATCGACTATTCTCTAATAATTGGGAAAAAATTAATATTAAAATTTTGGAAAGGCCCTGCATCCCCAACAATTAAAATGTGGAATACAGAAATGACGGAGACACTTCACTTGGAGAGATTGAGACTTGTCCTTATGGACAGGTTAGATCTCTTCAAAGGGATTTGGTCTCCATACATTAAATATCTACAGGGTCATAATGGTTCGGCGCAGGGACTTGACTGAGGCCTGAATATCTGAATGGATGAAGAAATACATATAATAAATCATGAATGTATCTCCAAGAATGGATTATTTAGTAATATTTTAAACTCCATCAAACTTTTCACATTTTCTTTTCTATTTTCTACTTTCTTTCTCTATCTTTCTATCTTTAACTAGGAAAAAAAAGTATAGAAACATATTATATATATTCTTAATATTAGTATGAATACACCTATTATTAGTTGTATGAAAATATTATAGATGTCTTAAATTTGTAATTATATAAAATTGTGCATTTTCAACTATATAATAATTTTGAAATATAAAGTTAATAATAATACAAACACTCTTAATATTATGAAAATATCATGAATATCATAGAAGTTTGGTTAAGATTGGGTATTATGTAGTTATATTAGGGGGGATTTGTATTTGGTAATTAGAAGAAATATGTGTGGTATGAGAAGTGTGAGTATATTGCTTATTTTAGGAATATACTACATACACTCCCAATTATACAAAATAAATAACCAGGAAATGGATAATGGATAACATTACAATTAACACAAACAGTATCAATTGATAATCAATATTATATAATTTTGTATATTATATAATTTTCACTGCTGTATAAGAGTGTACTCGGTATATATTGTTTCTACAATAAAAAAAATTAAAAAAAAAAAAAAAAAAAAAAATTCACAACTCTCTGGGTAAAAAACTTTTGTAGTGTATCTAGACTTTCAGAAAGCCTTTGATAAGGTCCCGCACGGGAGACTGGTGACTAAAATTAGAGCACATGGTATTGGGGGTAGCGTAACGAGATTGATCCCTGGGATGGCGGGACTGTCATATGAGGAAAGATTGAAAAGACTAGGTTTGTATTGACTGGAGTTTAGAAGGATGAGGGGGGTTCATAGAATCATAGAAAATAGGTGCAGGTGTAGGCCATTCGGCCCTTCGAGCCTGCACCACCATTCAATATGATAAAGGCTGATCATCCAACTCAGTATCCTGCACCTGCCTTCTCTCCATGCCCCCTGATCCCTTTAGCCACAAGGGCCACATCTAACTCCCTCTTAAATATAGCCAATGAACTGGCCTCAACTACCTTATCTGGCAGTGAATTCCACAGACTCACCACTCTCTGTGTGAAAAAAGATCTTCTCATCTCGGTCCAAAAAGACTTCCCCCTTATCCTTAAACTGTGACCCCCTTGTTCTGGAGTTCCCCAACATCGGGAACAATCTTCCTGCATCTAGCCTGTCCAACCCCTTAAGAATTTTGTAAGTCTCTATAAGATCCCCCCTCAATCTCCTAATTCCAGCGAGTACAAGCCGAGTCTATCCAGTCTTTCTTCATATGGAAGTCCTGCCATCCCAGGAATCAGTTTGGTGAACCTTCTCTGTACTCCCTCTATGGCAAGAATCTTATAGAAACATGTAAAATTCTAAAAGGACTGGACAAGCTAGATGCAGGAAAAATGTTCCAAATGTTGGGTGAGTCCAGAACCAGGGGCCACAGTCTTAGAATAAAGGGGAGTTCATTTAAGACTGAGGAGAGAAAAAACTTTTTTACCCAGAGAGTTGTGAATTCATGGAATTACCTGCCACAGCTTTCTTCCCTGCCTGCTGTACCTGTAAGCCAACTTTCAGTGACCGGTGTACAAGGACGCCGTACATGGTCTCGCTGCACCTTCCCTTACCTAACCTAACCCCATTGAGATAATAATCTGCCCCCTTGTTTTTGCCGCCAAAGTAGATAACCTCACATTTATCGATACTGCATCTGCCACGTATCTGCCCAGTGGAGGCCAAATCACTGGATGGATTTAGGAGCTCTATGGTTGGATAGAGCTCTATGGGCTAGTGGTATCAAGGCAGGCACAGATTATTGATAGCGGACGATCAGCCATGATCACAATGAATGGCAGTGCTGGCTCGAAGGGCCGAATGACCTCCTCCTGCACCTATTTTCTATGTTTCTATGTTTCTAACTGTATATCTGTATTTAAGGTGAATGGCCATAGGGGTCATCTGCATTATCTGGCTACTACCTTTCCTAGTGGTCGCCCATCTACTTTTTTTCCAGCACTTTAGGCGTGAAACCTCACTATGTGCTCTCTGAGAAGCACCAATTCTGCCAGATGACCTGTGGTTATTAGTTGCAGTTCCAGTTCACTAATATAGCGTGTAAACATCTGCACTTGGACACAATTCCCGCAGTTGTATCGTAGCGACACCAATAGTTCCCCCTGACAACCCAGATGCTGCAGAACGAACATTCCATCATTCCACCTGGCATCTCTGCTGTACGGAGATAAGAAACAAGAGCAGAGGAATCACACACACAATTACCTCCTGCCATGCTCTGCCCCCGAAGGCTCAGTGTTGCGCACAAAACAGCAGCGCTGCACAGTCTCTATATCAAAACTGACGCATACCTTTCCTTCTTTGCATTAGCTGCTCAATTAGCCACATTCCATGCACTTCCTGAGAACAAAATGGGACCCGACGTCGGTGGGTCGGGGGCGGATAGAACAAAGGAGGAACCCGGCGTGGGGTTGAGGCCTGGAACAAGAAGAACCTATGTTGCTTGTGGGGAGTGGGGACACTGAAAAGGGACCAAAATAATTGAACGATACTTTGTGTACTTTTGTGTACTGTGCATCTAAACACAAATATTTTTACTATAACTTCACGGTGATAATAAAGTATCTATCTTTCATGTGTCAAAATCATGCCGTGACAGGTTGTGACTAATTCTGGGAATTGGTTAAGAAACTCAGTAGACTGGGAATTATGGGGACACGGATGGCTCGAATTTATGAGTGAAAATCTGCCGGCAAAGAAGATAAATCTTCACCAGACCCAGCCATCGTGATATCAAATAATGACGAGACGGAGTAAAGGAAAGACATTGAGAAACTTATTTCCGGGTGTCGAGACGACAACCTTTCTCTCAATATCAGCAAGACAAAGGAGATAGTGATCGACTTCAGGAAAAGAAGCGGTACACATACCCCAGTTTGCAATGGGGTGGGAGATTGCAATCTTCACGTAGTCTCCCCTGTTTTGACTAATGTAATCAACCCGATGTGCACAAACAAAAGATCAAATAGAACAAGTTGACCTACAACTTTAGGTGTGCACGCCAAACGCAAGAAGATGAAATTTGCATTGACGGTGTCGAAGGAGAAATTGTTGAATGGTGGGCAGAGGAACGGCAGGTGAATGAGTGAGTGCGGGGATTGGCTGAGAAGCTAATCTCTTGGGAGGGTTTCCAGTGTTTTTCAGGAGCGGGTGATATAGAACCGGTCGGGGCCAGCCTGCAACACATACCTTCAAGATCGGCAGAAGTGGGGCAGGTGAAAGAGGAAGCGCGGGGATTGGCTGAGTAGGTAATCTCTTGGGGATTTTTTCTGTGTTTTTTCAGGAGCGAGTTCAGGCCCGCACACCACGGACTCCGAACCAGGACCAAGCCACCGACATTGACCAAGAACGAGGGGGGATCTGGAACATGAGGTTGGAGTCCCTGGGCGCCGAGAGTGGCGAAAATGCCCTGATAGACACATTACCTCTGCCTGCTCCTGTCCCACTTAAATGATATCCAGGTTCCTCGAGTCCATCCTATCCCCCCCCCCCCCCCTCTCCCGTCCAATCTATCTCGACCTATATCCAATATACCTGCACGTTCTTAGTCTCTTTAATGACTTCCGCTTTTCGAGCCCCCACTTCATCATCTTTCGAAATAGGGACAGTCAAACTCGTCCTTACCTTTCACCCCATCAGCCGTCGCAAACAAACCATAATTCTCCGTTATTTGCGGATCGAAATCCCACCACTAGTAAGAAATCTCGCATCTCCACCACTTTCCGCCTTCCGCAGAGACCATTCCCTCCGCAACTCCCTGGTTAAACCATCCCTTCCCACCCAAACCATCCCATCCCTAGGTACCCTTTCCTGCAACCGCAGAGGAAGCAACATATATCCCGATACCTCCTCTCTGAATTCTGTCCAGGGACGCCGACAGCCCTATCAGGTTAGACAGAGGTTCACTTGCACCTCCTCCAACCTCATCTACTGGAACCGTTGTTTAAGATGTGGACACTGATACGTCGATGAGACGAAACGTAGAATGGGCGATCGTTTCGCCGAACATCTTCGCTCAGTCCGCTTGGGGCTTCCTGATGTCCCGGTTGCTAATCACTTTAATCCCCTTTCCCATTACCACACTGACCTTTCTATCCGATGCTTCCTCCATTGTCAGAGTGAGGCTGAACGCAAATTCGAGGAACAGTATCTCATATTTCGCTTGGGCTATTGGTCAGATTGCTCTAACTTCAATTAACCCCTGTCCACCATCTCTCTCCAGCCCTCCCCATTCAAGTCACAGCAGCTTCTGTTCCACCTAGCAGCAGCTAACAATGTCCTTATTTCCTTTATCATTGTTACTTTTTTGCATATCTTTCATGCATTGGTTCTATTTATCTCTCTACATCCTCGTCGATATCTCGTTTCCCTTTCCCGCGTCTGAAGAGGCGTCTCGCCCCGAAACGTCATCCATTCCATCTCTGCAGAGATGCTGCCTGTCCCGCTGACTTACTCCAGCATGTTGTGTCTATGTTCGGTTTAAATTAACATCTGCATTTCCTTCCTAAACATAATGGTTACATGCATATTTCAGTTATTTAAAGTAATTGACCTGTGATCAACATTTCTTTGTAATCTCCCATCCTTGTTTTCTTACCCAGAGTTATCTTCAGCATTCTGTTTTCTGTTGTTTCGACAAAAGCGCTCCCATTTGTTTGACAATGTGGTGCAATGAAGATTCTCTCTTATCTCCTGATCAGTTTCATTCTCTTTAGCGTGGCTTGTAGCCTCCTCTGTTTATTTTCACTTCGTCTGGCGATGCTTTGCAATTTGAACATATCCTAAATCAATCCATTGCCTCACCCATCATGGCCCCAACTTTACCATCACTAAGTTGGCATCTTTCCACATCAAGCGTCCCCAGTTAATATATATTGTAAATAACTGGGGTCGCAGCAATGAGCCCTGCGGCATCCCACTAGTCAATGCCTTCCATTTTGAAAAGGACCCGTTAATTCCTACTCCTTGCTTCCTGCCTGCCAACCAGTTCTCTATCCGTATCAATATGCTACCCCAAATACACTGTGCTCTGATTGTGCACACTAATCTCTTGTGCGGGACCTTATCAAATATTCCTTGCAAGATGGATACACCACATTCACTGGCTCTCCCTTATCCATTCTACTTGTTCTCAAAATTCCAGAAGATTAGTCAAGAATGATTTCCGCATCATAAATCGGACTTTGACCGACCCTGTCACTGCTTTCCTAACGTGGTGCTATTAAATCTTAAATTATTTATTCAAGCATCATCCCCACTACCGATGTAAGGCTAACTGACTCGTTATAATTATAAAGCACTACATTGGTTAGTAAGTACAGTAACCATTCTACATATTGTAATAATAAAAAGTGAAACACATCTGTGATAAAGTGATATATATGAATAAACATGTTACTAGGTGTTGACTGATTAATAATGTAACAGAAACGCTAATAATACATAGGGAAGTACAGATGGTTCAAACAAAATCCTCGTGTCTGAGGGGCGCGTGCTTACGGTACAGATCCGCATCTCCTCGCTTCTCTGGCGAGATTGCTGGGGTCCCATGCGGCCGGACTACTGGTAACCCGGGGGAAAACACGGCGAGACAGGAGAGCGGGGTACCGAGCGTGGTGGTGAGGGAGCTGGAGACACAACCAATGGATGGTGTGCAGCTGCAGGTCGTGAGAGGAGACAGAGTCTGTCAGTAGATGGGTAGATCCGACGCGTCGCATCAGGATACGAGACAGCAGGACATGGTTCCTTCACAGGAAGGAGATGTAGAAGGTTGCGTCTGTAGATTCCTCGTCTGCACTCACCAGATATTAGCGCGGGTCCTTTGTGGGACTGTGGATGAAACCCAAGCGCCCATAGCCCTTGTTGGTTTGAAGGTGAAGGACTTGGCCACTGGAGAGTCTATTTGATTGTGGGAATCCTGGACTGCTAGTGACATGGCTAAAATCCCATCGTTGAGCAAAGTTTTTAAAACACTGGCTAGTGAGCTAACTGCCATTACCTGACAAGAGGCATGCGGGGGCACCGTGTTCGGCGAAATGGCGCGCCAACTTTTGGATTATTGCATCGGATGTTGAGCTTTGGAGCAGGTTGATTTCGAACCAGCCCGAATACTAGTCAACGAGAACTAGATACTGTTTGCCATGCCACTCGAATATGTTAGTAGCAAGCGTGGACCAATGCAGAGGAGGAACAGGGTATGAGAGCAGGGGCTGCTTCTGTTGGTGTGGCATCACGCTGTTGCAGATAGCAAAGGCTTCAACTTTCTAACCCACAGATTCGGTCATTCCGGGCCAATAAAACATGCTCTTTGCTCGCAGTATGGTTGCTTCCAAGCCAGGATGACCCCCTGTGGATGGCATCAAAATATTAGTCCCATAGGGCAGTTGGGATGAATGCTTTGTGGCCCTTGATTACGACACCGTCCTGCAGCATCAGTTCATTGCGGACCAGTTAGTATGGGTGAATGGGAAGTGGAGCGCGATGTTGTTTACCTGCCAGCCACGCCGGATGACTGAGAACCGTAGCCGTAAAGTTGTACCCACAGCCCTATGCTCTGCCAGGTCGCGTAGGCATTCTGTAGGCACGTACGACACCATCATGACTGTGAACTGGTTATTTTCAGGCGGCTGTTGTTCGCAAGTTGTTCGTGGAGTTCTTGATAGCGTAATAAATAGGGTGGTAAAGAAAGCCTTTGGTGTGCTTGCCTTTATAAATCAGAGCATTGAATATAGGAGTAGGGAAGTAATGTTAAAATTGTACAAGGCATTGGTAAGACCAATTCTGGAGTATGGTGTACAATTTTGGTCGCCTAGTTATAGGAAGGATGTCAACAAAATAGAGAGAGTACAGAGGAGATTTACTAGAATGTTGCCAGGGTTCCAGCAACTATGTTACAGAGAAAGGTTGAACAAGTTAGGTCTTTATTCTTTGGAGCGCAGAAGGTTAAGGGGGGACTTGATTGAGGTCTTTAAAATGATGAAAGGGATAGACAGAGTTGACGTGGATACGTTTTTCCCATTGAGGGTAGGGAAGATTCAAACAAGAGGGCATGACATGAGAATTAAGGGACAGAAGTTTCGGGGTAACGTGAGGGGGAACTTCTTTACTCAGAGTGGTGGCTGTGTGGAATGAGCTTCCAGCAGAAGTGGTGGAGGCAGGATCGATTTTAACATTTAAGAGTAAAGTGGATAGGTATATGGACGTGAAGGGAATGGAGGGGTATGGTCTGAGTGCAGGTAGATGGGACTAGGGGAAAACAAATGGTCGGCACGGACTGGAAGGGCCGAGAGGGCCAGTTTCCGTGCTGTAATTGTTATATGGTTATATGGTTATATGGTATCAGCCAGATGCATGTCCTTGCCCCTTTTGTAGACTACGGTAAAAACCATGGCTAGTAATTCATTTTCGATCTGGGCGTATCACTGTTCAGTCTCAGACAAGGTACAGGAGGCGTAAGCAATAGGTCTGCAGTCTCCTTCAACGGAATTCTGTAGGTATGCAGCTCCAAGTCCATATTGGGAGGAATCACGCGTGAATGTCACCGGTAGGTTTAAATCGAAATAAGCGAGGGTAAGGGCACTGAACAATTGTAATTTAAGAATTTCAAAGGCCCTCTGGTGTTGTGGGTATCAAGACTATGCAATGTCCTTGTGAGTCAGTTGTCGTAGGGGGGCAGATATTTCGCTGAGGTTGGGAATGTTGCAATCAACGAAACTGGCATCTCGTTCATTGCAATGGTCTCGGAGGGATCAGGTCTGAGGCCATCGACTGGTGAATACGTGTCGGACATAATGGACCTCCTTGACGTGCAACGTCATGTTATTATCCGAATTTACACGAATCAAAACTGCCGAACGTATAGTAAACACATCAGTCACAATGTTAGCCTATGGCGCGGGGTGGCGCGGGGGTGGGGATGGGGGGGAGGGGGGGGGGGGGGGGGGTGAATTCCACCCAATTGGGGAAGCTGAGCTGAAATGCCACCTAGCGCACAAGCTCGCAAGCTGAACTTTTTTTATTGTCTGTGGGAAAGTTGCAAATCTGCTTGTCATTGACGCGTGCCAGGTCCCAGGACTCCTGCCGAGGGCTCCAACCAGCAGATACTTTCCCAGTACATGGAACGTTTTGACGATAAGCTTGGGAAGCTACCCATCAAATACAACATCATCACTGATGCAAATGTCTTACCTGTGGTACGAGCTCCACACCGCATTCCACATGCTGTGCGTGGCAGACTACACAATGAGCTCCAGCGGATGGTGTCCTTGGGTGTCATTGCCACGGTTACCGACCCATCAGACTGGGTTTCCACTGTGGTGGTTGCAACAAAGAAAAAAATCCGAATTTATATTAACCCCAGAGACCTGATCAGAGAGCTGTGTGCTCCAATCGGTCCCGACGCCGGAGTTTCGATCATCCCGACGAGAGGGCCTGGACATCGGCCGTAGGCATCTGGCGATTGCGGAGGGTTCGGCCCCGACCACGGTGAACAAAGAGGAAGATGACTGAACTTGATTGCCTTCCATCACAGTGAGGAATGTTGATTCCACTGTGGTGGATGTTTATGTTAAACTTTATTTTATGTTTGTATTGTGTTATTTTCACTTAGTATGGCTGTATGGGAACTCAAATTTCATTGTATGTTAGTTGGTTAAGTGACAATAAACGCGAACGTACATGATACTGCAACGCAACGTCGAATTAACGGCGATGTCGTCATTTATTTTCAATAATCAGAAAGGTAGCCCCTCTGAATAATGTCGCAACGAGGCCTCCCCTTGGGTAACCCACAACCTATAAATTATAACGTTCGGGAGGTAACCAGTCACCACCGCTGTAAATCTGAACGTCTTTCTGTGCGCGGGACCACGTCATTCGCGGAGAGGATGCTGGAGGCATTTAACACTTTCGAGAGAGTATGCTACTTCATTATTGCTGTTCTTGGGGTTCTCGGTAAGTGGATGTAATCTTTTAGTGGGGAAATCTTTTAGGACCGAGATGAGAACATCATTTTTCACACAGAGAGTGGTGAATCTCTGGAATTCTCTGCCACATAAGGTAGTTGAGCCACTTCATTGGCCATATTTAAGAGGGAGTTGGATGTTGCCCTTGTGGCTAAAGGGATCAGGGGGTATGGAGAGAAGGCAGGTACAGGATACTGAGTTGGATGATCAGCCATGATCATATTGAATGGCGGTGCAGGCTCGAAGGGCCGAATGGCCTACTCCTGCACAATTTTTCTATTTTTCTATGTTTCTATGTAAGCGATGTACATTCAGAATCGCCTTCACACTTGGGTCCGTTTCTTAAACCGAGGATCCGCTGCACCGACAGTTGGTTTTACTGAATCATTGTGAACAATGTAAAAATAACTTAGATTTATAAACCAGGAAAACATTTGTCATTGTGCACTATATAGAACACAACGATGGTAGATTGTAATACCTTTTCATTGAATTGTTTTTCGTGTAAAGGTATGGAGTCTGAAACACCGAGATTTATATTTCGATCGCACAATGATTGTCAGTTGCGGATTTGCTGGAATGTTAATTCGTACATTGCCCTTGAGGAAATGTCATGTCCGGAACAGCACAGCAAATCATTTCAAATATCGCACCGAACTCCAAACGAAATCGAAACATTTCAATTATATAATCCGTATCTTCTGATTAAATCCCAGGCAAGCTAGAAGCTTTGTCACTAACATGCAATCCGTTTCCTTGTTTACAGTGAATTTGGTTGCAATCGCCATCCTGTCCCGGGGAAAGTGCGGTTTGTCCACTTGCACCACTCGCTATTTGGTCGTGATGGCAGTGGCGGACCTTCTGGCAGTCGTCACCGCCGTCATTCTGAGACGGATCAGTTTTTACTTCTCCGGATCTTTTCTCGATATCTATCCGTACTGCAACATAATATTTGTCCTTATGTGCGCCACCAGAGACTGTTCGGTCTGGTTTACCGTCATGTTTACATTTGATCGCTTTGTCCTCATTTGTTGTCAGAGACTGAAACCAAAATATTGCACCGGAAAAACTGCGCTTGTTGTTCTGGGAACAACAGGGGTTCTGTTCTGTTCGAAGAACGTTCCTTTCTATTTCATCTCTAAACCTAGAGTGATCATTAATAACGTGCCGTGGTTCTGTGATACAAAACCATCGTATTTTCTGGATCCGGGATGGGTGGAATATAGTCGGTTTAATAAGATAGTCGTTCCATTACTCCCTTTCGCCGTGATCGTGCTCTTCAATATTCTGACAGTCAGGCACATTTTATTGGCGAGTCGCGTTCGAAAGGCACTAAGGGGTCAAGGAAATGTGGGAAATCAGAATGATCCAGAGATGGAGAGCAGGAGGAGGTCTATAATTTTGCTTTTCACTATATCAGGCAGTTTCATACTTCTGTGGGTTACAACTTTTGTGGATTATTTATATTATAATGTTGCAGGAAGAAAGCCCGATTATTATAACCCGTCTGAATATATATTTAATCGGGTCGGGTACATACTACAAAACCTAAGCCTTTGTACCAACACATTTATTTATGGAGTGACTCAGGCCAAGTTCAGAATGGAGTTTATGAACATGGTGAAGTTTCCAGTGGAATCAATTAATGGAATGATGAAAAAATAAATACATCGGCTGAGCGGGGGCATCTGGTCAGAGAATCATGGTAAGTTGCAGACTGATAAAATACACGAGTGATTGGCCTCTATTCGATAAGGCAGCCAGTTTTGATCGTCAGCAATGTTTAAGACCGGGCAGTAATTTCTGTTGAAACTGTCAGAACGAATTCCTCGGAAGTGACGGACCCATTGTAGTCACATCGTCACTATAATGGACCTCACCCACCTGATGCTTTCCCACAGCAACCATCCAAATTGGAAGAATGCAATATCTGCCTTCAGTTCATGTGTGAAAAAGAACTGCAGATGCTGGGTAAAATCGAAGGTAGACACAAAATGCTGGAATAACTCAGCGGGTGAGGCAGCATCTATGGGGAGAAGGAATGGATGACGTTTCTCGACGTCGCACCCGCAGAGTTACGCCAGCATTTTGTGTCTACCTGACTTCAGTTCATCTTTGCCCGCTACACCTGCAATAACTAAGCATCCCAACCAGATATATCGTCTGTGTGTGGTCCCTTCGAGGGTGTTGCCGGATCCTCTGCGTTTCTCCTGCAGTTTGCTATTCGCTCACGAGTCTTGCTTGTGCGGTGCATTCCATATAGGTACAGTAACCTAAATTTCACTTTTCTGAATTGTATGAATGATATTTTGCGAAGTGAGCCAACCAAGCACCGGTCGGAGTGAGCGATAACAACTTGATGGTCCGATTAAGTTTCAGATGTTATATTCACTATTTCTTTTCTGTTCCGGGTTGGCACGTGTTGTTTTCATCTGGCGATTCGAACACGATGTGCTCATTACATTCCATCCACTCTACCATCTTAACCAGCAGTCCATATAACCATATAACCATATAACCATATAACAATTACAGCACGGAAACAGGCCCTCCCGGCCCTTCCAGTCCGTGCCGACCCTTTGTTTTCCCCTAGTCCCATCTACCTGCACTCAGACCATACCCCTCCATTCCCTTCACGTCCATATACCTATCCACTTTACTTTTAAATGTTAAAATCGATCCTGCCTCCACCACTTCTGCTGGAAGCTCATTCCACACAGCCACCAAAGAAGTTCCCCCTCACGTTACCCCTAAACTTCTGTCCCTTAATTCTCATGTCATGCCCAGTCGCTGCATTTCACAAGCCATCGAATTCACTTGTTCAAACAATCATTTCCACGGTCTTAGATCCGAATCTACCTTCAGAATGTCGTTTACAGAGTGTGTTACGTAATATACACTTCAAAGCGCTTCAACAACCGACCACTGGTCACATCTTCCCATCTCCTCCCCTTTCAGAGACCGCTCCCTCCGTAACTCCCTGGTCAATTCATCCCTTCCCACCCAAGCCGCCCCTCCCCCGGTACTTTCCCTTGCAACCGCAGGAAATGATACCTCCCCCCTTGACTCCATCCAAGGACCTAAGTAGTCTTTCCAGGTGCGGTTGAGGTTCACCTGCACCTCCTCCAACCTCATCTATTGCATCCGCTGATTTAGTTGTCAGCTGCTCCACATCGGTGAGACCAAGCTTAGTCATGGCGATCGCTTCGCTGGACATCTCTGCTCAGGTCGCATTAACCAACCTGATCTCCCGGTGGCTCACAGCACTTCAACTCCCCCTCCCATTCAGAATCCGATTTTACTGTCCTGGGCCTCCACCATGGCCAGAGTGAGTCCCACCGTAAATTGGAGGAGCAGCACATCATATTTCTCTTAGGTAGTTGACACCCCAGCGGTATGAACATTGCGTTCACCAATTTCAGATGGTCCTTGCTTTCTCCCCTTTCCAGCTTTCCCTCAGCCCACTGTCTCCGCCTTTTCCTTTCTTCTTCCCGCGTGCCTACCCCCACATCAGTCTGAAGAATGGTCTCGACCCGAAACCTCACCTATTCCTTCGCTCCATAGATGCTGCCTCACCCGCTGAGTTTCCCCAGCATTTTTGTCTACCTTCAACATTAATGATACTTTGTTTCGTCCATGCCCAGGTGCTGAGATATGAATAGGCAATTTCAGCCAGAGTGCAGTGCGATTCATGTTTAAACTCGAGACGACTGACTACAGCAGTGAGAGAGAGAGAAACATAGAAACATAGAAACATAGAAATTAGGTGCAGGAGTAGGCCATTCAGCCCTTCGAGCCTGCACCGCCATTCAATATGATCATGGCTGATCATCCAACTCAGTATCCCGTACCTGCCTTCTCTCCATACCCTCTGATCCCCTTAGCCACAAGGGCCACATCCAACTCACTCTTAAATATAGCCAATGAACTGGCCTCAACTACCCTCTGTGGCAGAGAGTTCCAGAGACTCACCACTCTCTGTGTGAAAAAAGTCTTTCTCATCTCGGTCTTAAAGGATTTCCCCCTTATCCTTAAGCTGTGACCCCTTGTCCTGGACTCCCCAAACATCGGGAACAATCTTCCTGCATCTAGCCTGTCCAACCCCTTAAGAATTTTGTAAGTTTCTATAAGATCCCCTCTCAATCTCCTAAATTCCAGAGAGTATAAACCGAGTCTATCCAGTCTTTCTTCATAAGACAGTCCTGACATCCCAGGAATCAGTCTGGTGAACCTTCTCTGCACTCCCTCTATGGCAATAATGTCCTTCCTCAGATTTGGAGACCAAAACTGTACGCAATACTCCAGAGAGCGATAAGTGTTTAGGTTTTTAGCCAATCTGAGATGTTAACATTGTGTACGGAGGTGACATTACGATCGCTGATGAACTGTGAATAACGGAATGAGAGGACAACTGTGATACTCCAAAGCCTGCTTTTAAAAAAAAATTTATTGTTATGGAAACACATAAATTAAATGCAAACCAAAATATTCCATCTTGTCAGCCTGGTCGCATTTCCCAACCGCATTGTCTATCACGATTCCATTGCAGCTCAATCCTGTGAGGCACCGCATCACCTTACATCCACGCTTCTACCTCTCGGCATCACATTGAATAGGTATGGAGGAGCGCCAGGTTTCACGCTGTGCATCGCCGTTGTCAATGCGTGCCGCTACTGGGCTTCCGGAATCCGCTGGCTATTTCCAAGTCCGAGTCTGTACGCGAGGCACTGAACGAGTATTTTGCATCTTTATTCACAGAAACATAGAAAATAGGTGCAGATGAGAAGGCCCTTCGGCTCTTCGAGCCAGCACCACCATTCATTGTGATCATGGCTGGTCATTCACAATCAGTAACCCGTGCCTGACTTTTCCCCATACCTCTTGATTCCACTAGCCCCACACGGCTCTATCTAACTTTTAAATTCATCCAGTGAATTGGCCTCCACTGCCTTCTGTGGCAGAGAATTCCACAAATTCACAACTCTCTAGGTGAAAAAGTTTTTTCTCTCATCTCAGTTTTAAATGGCCTCCCCTTTATTCTTAGACTGTGGCCCCCGGTTCTGGACTCTCCCAACATTGGGGATTTTTTTCCTGCACCTAGCTTGTCCAGTCCTTTTATAATTGTATATGATACCGAAAGATCCCCTCTCATCCTTCCAATTTCCAATCTTTCCAATCTTTCTGCTAGAGTTAGTTATTAAAGATGGGATAGCAGCACATTTGGAAAGTGGTGAAATCATTGGACAAAGTCAGCATGGATTTACAAAAGGTAAATCATGTCTGACGAATCTTGTGGAATTTTTCGAGGATGTAACTAGTAGCGTGGATAAGGGAGAACCAGTGGATGTGGTATATCTGGACTTCCAGAAGGCTTTCGACAAGGTCCCACATAAGAGATTAGTATACAAACTTAAAGCATACGGCATTAGGGGTTCAGTATTGATGTGGATAGAGAACTGGCTGGCAAACAGGAAGCAAAGAGTAGGAGTAAACGGGTCCTTTTCACAATGGCAGGCAGTAACTAGTGGGGTACCGCAGGGCTCAGTGCTGGGACCCCAGCTATTTACAATATATATTAATGATCTGGATGAGGGAATTGAAGGCAATATCTCCAGGTTTGCGGATGACACTAAGCTGGGGGGCAGTGTTCGCTGTGAGGAGGATGCTAGGAGACTGCAAGGTGACTTGGATAGGCTGGGTGAGTGGGCAAATGTTTGGCAGATGCAGTATAATGTGGATAAATGTGAGGTTATCCACTTTGGTGGCAAAAACAGGAAAGCAGACTATTATTTAAATGGTGGCCGATTAGGAAAAGGGGAGATGCAGCGAGACCTGGGTGTCATGGTACACCAGTCATTGAAAGTAGGCATGCAGGTGCAGCAGGCAGTGAAACAAGCGAATGGTATGTTAGCTTTCATAGCAAAAGGATTTGAGTACAGGAGCAGGGAGGTTCTACTTCAGTTGTACAGGGTCTTGGTGAGACCACACCTGGAGTATTGCGTACAGTTTTGGTCTCCAAATCTGAGGAAGGACATTATTGCCATAGAGGGAGTGCAGAGAAGGTTCACCAGACTGATTCCTGGGATGTCAGGACTGTCTTATGAAGAAAGACTGGATAGACTCGGTTTATACTCTCTGGAATTTAGGAGATTGAGAGGGGATCTTATAGAAACTTACAAAATTCTTAAGGGGTTGGACAGGCTAGATGCAGGAAGATTGTTCCCGATGTTGGGGAAGTCCAGGACAAGGGGTCACAGCTTAAGGATAAGGGGGAAATCCTTTAAGACTGAGATGAGAAAGACTTTTTTCACACAGAGAGTGGTGAGTCTCTGGAACTCTCTGCCACAGAGGGTAGTTGAGGCCAGTTCATTGGCTATATTTAAGAGTGAGTTGGATGTGGCCGTTGTGGCTAAGGGGATCAGAGGGTATGGAGAGAAGGCAGGTACGGGATACTGAGTTGGATGATCAGCCATGATCATATTGAATGGCGGTGCAGGCTCGAAGGGCTGAATGGCCTACTCCTGCACCTAATTTCTATGTTTCTATGTTTCTATGTTTCCAATCTTTCCTCATATGACAGTCCCGTCATCCTGGGGATGAACCTCGTGAACCTACGCTGCAATATTCCCTCAATAGCAAGGATGTCCTTCTTCAAATTAGGAGACTTAAACTGCACACAGTACTCCTGATGTAGTCTCACCAGGGCCCTGTACAACTGCAGAAGGACCTCTTTACTCCTTTACTCAAATCCTCTCATTATGAAGGTCAACATGCCATAAGGACCTTATCAAAGGTTTTCTGAAAGTCCAGGCACACTTTATCCACTCTGCTTCGTCCATTTTACTTGTCACATCTTCAAACAATTGCAGAACATAAGTCAAGCACGATTCGTAATTCCATACTGACTTGGACCAATCCTTTTACTTCTATCCAAATGCGCGTTATTACTTCTTTAATATTTGTCTCCAGCATCTTCCCCAGCACCGATGTCAGGCTAACTGGTCTATATTTCCCCGTTTTCTCTCTTGCTCCTTCCTTAATGAAGTCAGATCCAAAGTACCTGTTTAACTTTTCTGCCATTTCCTTGTTCCCCATAACAATTTCACCTGCTTCTGCTTTCAAGGGACGCATATTTGTCTGTATTAATCTTTTTCTCTTAACTTTTACTATCCTTCTTTATATTCCTGGCGAACTTCACTTTACACTTCATCTTTTCACCCCGTATCGCCCTTTTTGTTGCCTTCTGATGGCCTTTAAAATTTACACATTCCTCTAGCTTGCCGCTACTCTTTGCTATGTTATGCACCTTTTATTTTAGTTTTATACCGTCCCTAATTTTCCTTGTCAGCCACGGTTGCCTCTTACTCCCCTTAGAATCTTTCTTCCTCTTTGGAATGGAATAATCCTGCATATTCTGGATTGCGCTCAGAAATTCCTGCCATTGCTGTTCCACCGGCATTCCTGTTAGGATCTTTTTCCTAGCGACCTTGGCCAATTCCTCCCTCTTGCCTTCTTAGTCCCGTTTGTTCAACTGCAACACTGACACTTCTGATTTAATCTTCTCGCTCACAAATTGCAGATTAAAACTTATCATATTATGGTCACTACTTCCAACTGGTTCCTTTACCTTGAGTTCCCTTATTAAATCTGGTTGATTAGACAAAACTAAATCCAGAATTACCTTCCCTCTGGTAGACTCCAATACCAGAGAATCCATCTTAGAGGCACTCTGCAAACTCCATTTCTTGGGGTTCAGAACTAACATGATTTTCCTAGTGACCTGCATATTGACATCTCCCATAACCACAGTGGCATTACTTTTGTTACATACCAATTGTAAGTGGGAAAGATGCTGGAGTCAATTATTAAAGAGGTAATAATGGGGCATTTGGTCCTGACAGGATATTCCCTAGGACATTGAGGGAAGTTAGTGTAGAAATAGCAGGAGCTATGACAGAAATATTTCAAATGTCATTAGAAACGGGAATAGTGCCGGAGGATTGGCGTACTGCGCATGTTGTTCCATTGTTTAAAAAGGGTTCAAAGAATAAACCTAGCAATTATAGACCTATTAGTTTGACGTCAGTGGTGGGCAAATTAATGGAAAGGATACTTAGAGATAATATATATAAGCATCTGGATAAACAGGGTTTGATCAGGAACAGTCAACATGGATTTGTGCCTGGAAGGTCATGTTTGACCAACCTTCTTGAATTTTTTGAAGCGGTAACTAGGGAAATTGATGAGGGTAAAGCAGTGGATGTTGTCTATATGGATTTCAGTAAGGCCTTTGACAAGGTTCCCCATGGAAGGTTGGTTCAGAAGGTTCAATCTTTGGGTGTTAATGGTGGAGTAGCAAGATGGATTCAACAGTGGCTGAAGGGGAGATGTCAGAGAGTAATGGTGGATGGCTGTTTGTCAGGTTGGAAGCCGGTGACCAGTGGGGTGCCTCAGGGATCTGTGTTGGGTCCACTGTTGTTTGTCATGTACATCAATGATCTGGATGATGGGGTGGAAAATTGGATAAGTAAGTATGCAGATGATACTAAGATAGGTGGTATTGTGGATAATGAAGTAGATTCTCAAAGTCTACAGAGAGATTTGGGCCATTTGGAAAAGTGGGCTGAAAGATGGCAGATGGAGTTTAATGCTGATAAGTGTGAAGTGCTACATCTTGGCAGGACAAATCAAAATAGGACGTACATGGTAAAAGGTAGGGAATTGAGGAATGCTGTGGAACAGAGGGATCTAGGAATAACTGTGCATAGTTCCCTGAAGGTGGAATCGCATGTAGATAGGGTGGTAAAGAAAGCCTTTGGTGTGCTGGCCTTTATAAATCAGAGCATTGAATATAGGAGTAGGGAAGTAATGTTAAAATTGTACAAGGCATTGGTAAGACCAATTCTGGAGTATGGTGTACAATTTTGGTCGCCTAGTTATAGGAAGGATGTCAACAAAATAGAGAGAGTACAGAGGAGATTTACTAGAATGTTGCCAGGGTTCCAGCAACTATGTTACAGAGAAAGGTTGAACAAGTTAGGTCTTTATTCTTTGGAGCGCAGAAGGTTAAGGGGGGACTTGATTGAGGTCTTTAAAATGATGAAAGGGATAGACAGAGTTGACGTGGATAAGCTTTTCCCATTGAGGGTAGGGAAGATTCAAACAAGAGGGCATGACATGAGAATTAAGGGACAGAAGTTTAGGGGTAACGTGAGGGGGAACTTCTTTACTCAGAGGGTGGAGGCTGTGTGGAATGAGCTTCCGGCAGAGGTGGTGGAGGCAGGATCGATTTTAACATTTAAAAGTAAAGTGGATAGGTATATGGACGTGAAGGGAATGGAGGGGTATGGTCTGAGTGCAGGTAGATGGGACTAGGGGAAAACAAATGGTCGGCACGGACTGGAAGGGCCGAGAGGGCCTGTCTCTGTGCTGTAATTGTTATATGGTTATATATATGGATAGCAGTAAAATGATTAGTCCAAGTCAGCATGGATTTATGAAAGGTAAATCATGCTTGACTAATCTTCTGAAATTTTTTGAGGATATGACAAGTAAAATGGACGAAGGGGAACCAGTGGATGTAGTGTATCTAGACTTTCAGAAAGCCTTTGATAAGGTCCCGCACGGGAGACTGGTGACTAAATTAGAGCACATGATATTGGGGGTAGGGTGTTGACGTGGATAGAAAATTGGTTGGCAGACAGGAAGCAAAGAGTAGGAGTGAACGGGTCCTTTTCAGAATGCAAGGCAGTGGCGAGTGGAGTGCCGCAAGGCTCTGTGTTGGGGCCGCAACTGTTTACCATATACATTAATGATTTGGAAGAGGGAATTAGGAGCAACACTAGCAAGTTTGCGGATGACACAAAGCTGGGTGGCAATGTAAACTGTGAAGAGGATGTTCGGAGGTGGCAGGGTGACCTGGACAGGTTGAGTGAGTGGGCAGATGCATACAATATAGATAAATGTGAGGTTATCCACATTGGCGGTAAAAACAAGGGGGCAGATTATTATCTCAATGTTAGGTTAGGTAAGGGGGAGGTATAGAGAGACCTGGGTGTCATTGTACACCAGTCACTGAAAGTTGGCGTGCAGGAACAGCGGGCAGTGAAGAAAGCAAATGGAAAGCTAACAAGAGGATTTCAGTACAGGAGTAAAGAGGTTCTTCTGCAGTTGTATAGGGCTCTGGTAAGTCCACATCTGGAGTATTGTGTGCACTTTTTGTCTCCTAATTTGAGGAAAGACATCCTTGTGATCGAGGCAGTGCAGCGTAGGTTCACGAGATTGATCCCTGGGATGGCGGGACTGTCATACGAGGAAAGACTGAAAAGACTAGGCTTGTATTCACTGGAGTTTAGAAGGCCGAGGGGGGATCTTATAGAAACATATAACATTATAAAAGGACTGGACAAGCTAGATGCAGGAAAATGTTCCCAATGTTGGGCGAGTCCAGAACCAAGGGCCACAGTCTTAAAATAAAGGGGAGGCCATTTAAGACTGAGGTGAGAAAAAACGTTTTCACCCAGTGAGTTGTGAATATGTGGAATTCCCTTCCATTGAGGGCAGTGGAGGTCAAATCACTGGATGGATTTAATAGGGATATGGGGAGAAGGCAGGCACGGGTTATTGATTGGGGACGATCAGCCATGATCACAATGAATGATGGTGCTGGCTCGAAGGGCTGAATGGCCTCCTTCTGCACCTATTTTCTATGTCTAATTTTAACTTGCACCCTATATCCAGGCTACTGTTTGGGGGGGGCTTTAGATAACTCCCAACAGTGTCTTCTTACCTTTACAATTCCTGAACTATATCCACCGCGACTCTACATCATCAGTCCTTATATGTCATCCCTCGCAAGGGACTAAATTTCATACCTCACCAACAGGCCTACCCCTCTCCTCACCTGCCTATCCTTTCTATATGATGTATAACCCTGAATATTCCGTTCCCAACCATGATCCTCCTGTAGCCATGTCTCTGTAATCCCTGCAATGTCATAGTCACCAATCTCTAACTGAGCCTCAAACTCATCCACTTTACTTATAATACTTCCCGCATTCATATATAATACTTTTAATCCACTACTCACCTCATCTTTCACATCGATATCTATTTCACCTGGCCATACTCTCCGATGCTTCCATGAGCTTTCTCTCCCGTTAATACAAAGGACGGGTTGCACTTGAGTCCGAGGGGGACCAATATCCTGGCAGGGAGATTTGCAAAGGCTACTGGGGAGACTTTAAACTAGAAAGGCTGGGGGGAGGGACTCGGGTAGAGGGGGCTAGGGGTCAGGGTGTGGGGCAAGAGGCAGAGAAGGGAAGCACTCGGATCCAAAATGTAGGCGAGAAAGATGAAAAAGATAATAGACAGAGAATAAGGGATGGTGGGTTTCTAAAATGTGTATATTTTAATGCGAGGAGCATTGTAAGTAAGGTGGACGAACTTAGAGCCTGGATTGACACCTGGACATATGATGTTGTGGCAATCAGTGAAACATGGTTGCAGGAGGGCTGTGATTGGAAACTAAATATTCCAGGATTTCGTTGCTTCAGGTGTGATAGAATTGGAGGGACCAGAGGGGGAGGTGTTGCATTGCTTGTCAGAGAAGATATTACAGCAGTGCTTTGGCAGGATATATTAGAGGGCTCGTCTAGGGAGGCTATTTGGGAGGAACTGAGAAGTGGGAACGGTGTAGCAACACTTTTAGGGGTGTATTATAGACCGCCAAATGGGGAGCATGAATTGGAAGAGCAAATATGTAAGGAGATAGCAGATATTAGTAGTAAGCACAAGGTAGTGATTGTGGGAGATTTCAATTTTCCAAAAATAGACTGGGAAACACATTCTGTAAATGGGCTGGATGGTTTGGAGTTTGTAAAATGTGTGCAGGATAGTTTTTTTTGCAGCAGTACATAGAGGTATCGACCAGAGAAGGGGCAGTGCTGGACCTCCTGTTAGGAAATGAGGCAGGTCAGGTGACGGAGGTATGCGTTGGTGAGCACTTCGGGACCAGTGATCACAATACCATTAGTTTCAATTTAATTATGGAGAGAGTCAGAACTGGACCTAGGGTGGAGATTTTTGATTGGAGAAAGGCTAACTTTGAGGGAATGCGTAAGGATTTTAAAGGAGTGAATTGGGACACTTTGTTTCATGGGAAGGATGTAGAAGAGAAATGGAGGACATTTAAAGGGGAAATTGTAAGAGTACAGAATCTTTATGTCCCTGTTAGGTTGAAAGGAAATAGTAAAAATTGGAAAGAGCCATGGTTTTCAAGGGGAATTGGACACTTGTTTCGAAAAAAGAGAGATATCTACAATAATTATAGGCATGGAGTAAATGAGGTGCTAGAGGAGTATAAAGAATGTAAAAAGAATCTTAAGAAAGAAATTAGCAAGGCTAAAAGAAGATATGAGGTTGCTTTGGCAAGAAAGGTGAAAGTAAACCCAAACGGTTTCTACAGCTATATTAATAGCAAAAGGATAACGAGGGATAAAATTGGACCATTAGAGAACCAGAATGGACAGCTATCTGCAGAGCCAAAAGAGATGGCGGAGATATTGAACAATTTCTTTTCTTCGGTATTCACCAAGGAGAAGGATATTGAACTCTGTGAGTTAAGGGGAAAAAGTAGAGTAGCTATGGAAACTATGAGATTCAAAGAGAAGAAAGTACTAACACTTTTGAAAAATATAAAAGTGGATAAGTCTCCAGGTACTGACAGGATATTCCCTAGGACATTGAGGGAAGTTAGTGTAGAAATAGCAGGAGCTATGACAGAAATATTTCAAATGTCATTAGAAACGGGAATAGTGCCGGAGGATTGGCGTACTGCGCATGTTGTTCCATTGTTTAAAAAGGGTTCAAAGAATAAACCTAGCAATTATAGACCTATTAGTTTGACGTCAGTGGTGGGCAAATTAATGGAAAGGATACTTAGAGATAATATATATAAGCATCTGGATAAACAGGGTCTGATCAGGAACAGTCAACATGGATTTGTGCCTGGAAGGTCATGTTTGACAAACCTTCTTGAATTTGTTGAAGCGGTAACTAGGGAAATTGATGAGGGTAAAGCAGTGGATGTTGTCTATAAGGATTTCAGTAAGGCCTTTGACAAGGTTCCCCATGGAAGGTTGGTTAAGAAGGTTCAATCTTTGGGTGTTAATGGCGGAGTAGCAAGATGGATTCAACAGTGGCTAAATGGGAGATGCCAGAGAGTAATGGTGGATGGCTGTTTGTCAGGTTGGAAGCCGGTGACCAGTGGGGTGCCTCAGGGATCTGTGTTGGGTCCACTGTTGTTTGTCATGTACATCAATGATCTGGATGATGGGGTGGAAAATTGGATAAGTAAGTATGCAGATGATACTAAGATAGGTGGTGTTGTGGATAATGAAGTAGATTTTCAAAGTCTACAGAGAGATTTGGGCCATTTGGAAAAGTGGGCTGAAAGATGGCAGATGGTGTTTAATGCTGATAAGTGTGAAGTGCTACATCTTGGCAGGACAAATCAAAATAGAACGTACATGGTAAATGGTAGGGAATTGAGGAATGCTGTGGAACAGAGGGATCTAGGAATAACTGTGCATAGTTCCCTGTAGGTGGAATCGCATGTAGATAGGGTGGTAAAGAAAGCCTTTGGTGTGCTGGCCTTTATAAATCAGAGCATTGAATATAGGAGTAGGGAAGTAATGTTAAAATTGTACAAGGCATTGGTAAGACCAATTCTGGAGTATGGTTTTTCCAATTTGGTCGCCTAGTTATAGGAACGATGTCAACAAAATAGAGAGAGTACAGAGGAGATTTACTAGAATGTTGCCAGGGTTCCAGCAACTATGTTACAGAGAAAGGTTGAACAAGTTAGGTCTTTATTCTTTGGAGCGCAGAAGGTTAAGGGGGGACTTGATTGAGGTCTTTAAAATGATGAAAGGGATAGACAGAGTTGACGTGGATACGTTTTTCCCATTGAGGGTAGGGAAGATTCAAACAAGAGGGCATGACATGAGAATTAAGGGACAGAGGTTTCGGGGTAACGTGAGGGGGAACTTCTTTACTCAGAGGGTGGTGGCTGTGTGGAATAAGCTTCCAGCAGAAGTGGTAGGATCGATTTTAACATTTAAGAATAAAGTGGATAGGTATATGGACGTGAAGGGAATGGAGGGGTATGGTCTGAGTGCAGGTAGATGCGACTAGGGGAAAACAAATGGTCGGCACGGACTGGAAGGGCCGAGAGGGCCTGTTTCCGTGCTGTAATTGTTATATGGTTTTTATATGGTTAATTCTGCTGTATTTCTTAACTTTTCTTATACTCTCTTTCCCTTTGATTCCCTCTTGTATTTTAAAATTATAGCCACTATTTAGTTTAAACCCACCCGTGTAGCAGTGACAAACCCGCCTGCCAGAATGCTGATCCTCTGCCTGCCAAGGAAAAGGACACGGAGGATAATGAGATCAGTGATACTAATATATATATTACAATATATATAATATAGGAAGACAGTTTCTAATTAAGAACAATGTAGTGTTGGATCTCTTGAAAAGCATTAAGAACAGGAGAGTAGCCAATTGCATGTATTTGATTAAGGAAGTTGAAAGCCAGAACAAGGAATCTGACAAAGGTGTCCTTGTTGTCTCGGTGTTCCAGGGATAGGATTTGTCCCCGGGAGACAGCGTCTGCTGTGTGCCTTTTGCGGCAGTAGCAAACGGCAATGAAAGACGGCTAGGTGGGAGGGTGCAGTTAATGTGCGCTATCACCATTTTCTCGATACACCTAATCATGGTGAATGTCAGAGCCACTGTACGGTAGCCATAGAGGCACTTTACCTTCATTTACTTTGACACAGGGATGGTAGTGGGCTTCTTCAAGAAGAATGGATTAGTGAATGGTTAATCATATCCGTCCATACTGCTGCCACTTAGTCGGTGCATGCCCCGAGGACATGACTCCATCCTGGCCAGTTGCTTTTAGGGATTTACACCCAGGTGGCCGATCGTACACCTGTTCCAGTGCGCTGTTGTAAAGTTGCACCCGAGTTAACAAGGCGGGTGTCCCCCTTCAGCCAACCTTCTTTTCAAAGTAGGGTCGAATGCCTTCAAGTAATCGGGGAGCGACTCGTTATTGCCACCGATACGGCCCGCCTCCTGCTTTGTTGCCCATTATAGCATAATATAGATTTTACTTCGGAGTCACGTGAGTGACTACGTGAAGAAGACCCGCCAGGCGCATGCGCGTCATTACGTCCGCGCATGTCGCACTGAACGGGCTGGAGGGCACAGCTCAACCAGCGGGTAAGTAGGAACTTCTTAGGTAAGTGTTACAAACTTTCCTTAGAAGTATTTCCACTCCGTAAAGCTGGCTCGTGCAGTCAATAGGAGTGGGCAGTTGGAGCTGTTATTTCTGAAGCTCCGTCTTAGCGTGGGTCCAGGGATTCACCAAATTGATCGGGTCGGGAGATAAGCACGGCAACGCCGGCTCCGATGCCGGGTGCCGTTTTTACCGGCAGCAGTTCAAATAGCGCGCTAATTTTCCCCACTAGCTCCATTCACAAAAGGCAGGCCAACTGGAATTTGATTCAGAATGAGCCTGGTCCATCTAAGGGTATTAAGCAGACTGAGGCTGCTCCTAGCCATGAAAAGGCAAATATAAAGTCACAGACCTGGGTTCTCTGACAATAGTTACTCTTCCCCATATCATACAAAACTGTGGGTGAAGTTGGGAACATGCAGCTGATGCTCCAACCTTCATTACATAAGGGTCCAAGGGCCAGTAATGTCCAAGAGGGCCATACCAAGACCAACATATGGTGGGTCCATTATTGGGGTTCCTTCCAGCGCCTTGTTTAGGACTGGAGGATGCCTCCCTACTATATGATGGGAGAAGCGGGCAGATTGCAGCTGACCCTGAAGCTGGTGTCCCTGCTTATGTGCAAACACCAGCGAGCACAAGAGCCATGCTCCGGGTGTCTCGGAAATGGCACTGAGTTGCTATTCCGGAGGGGACTGGTGAGTCAATGGAACAATCCCTTCCCAGCAGTATCAATTATGTTGTACCTCACCAGTTCCAGCAAGATATGATGCAAGTGACTGCAAACAAACATGAGACACCTGTTTAATGTGCATTACTGAAAGTGCCTATGGTGACCCAGGTTCTGGGCACCCATGAGTCCTTCTTTGACGGGACAGGAGGTTCGGTGTTAACACGTCCTCCAACTGGTGGCTGCAGCAATTACTGCATTTGGCACTATGGTCCAAGGGACAATCATTCCTCAAACTCACAACAGATATGTTGGGTATTTTATGCAATGTGTTTTTCAGGAAATTGCATCAGGGAATATCGCCATTAGGCCAACACTAAACCATAAATTTGCTACTCTATGTAGGGCGACTGCTGTACAAATGCCTGAAATATGGTTTGGAACGGACCTTGTCATGAACATTCATGAAATTCATGATGAGGCCAAAGCAATTGGCTTCATGTAGTCAAGCATTTCGAGGCCACCTATTCGCAACCCTGGGTTAATACTGCAAGTCAGATCCAGGGGCATGTGTTCAGCAGGGGCAGGCCAGTGGGGCAACGAGGGTACCCACCGAGTCAGACTGGCTACAATCCCAATATGAGCAGACAACAGCGTTACAGGTCAACTGTAGAGGTACAGGGACTTTTCTTAACGATAAGTCCTGGTGGCCAATCTCCTATTGGAGGTTGATTACAAATGTTTTTTTAATGAATGATGCTGTATAATGAATGATATGTTTATACTAAATACTGTCTCAAGTCTCCCATTGAGTTTATCTCCGGGATAGATCCACCTCAACAGCATAAGCCTAATAAAATATGGGTGTTTTCTGCTCCAGAGCCTGAACATATGGTCATTGATAAAGCCATTAATCATCCTCCACAATTGTTTCTAATATTTTCCCAGATCTCAAAAAGATGGATGTTGTAGAGTAATTTGCGTCCTCAATCACTTAAATTCGTTACTGCTAAACACCTGCTATCACAGGGCTGTTATGTGGCAACTATTTGTTTGCAACATGTGTATTATTCACTGCCAATTCATGCTCATTATCGCAGGTACTTGAAATTTAATTGGATGGCACAGCTGTGGCAATACAAAGCATTGACTCCTGGATTAAGTTCAGTACCCAGGCTATTTATTAAACTCTTAAAACCTGTGCTGGGGCTATTCAGCCCATCATCACATTGTAATGGGTTATTTAGCTGATATCTTAATTATCAGCAACACTAATGAGTCAGCTGAAGAATCGGTGCTTGAGTCATTAGAGGTTGCTCCATCCAACTAAGTTCAAGTTACAGCCAACCCAAAATATTGAGTATTTGCAGTTCCTTATTAATTCCGTTGCTATAACAGTAACATTACCAACAGCCAATGTTACGTATGCCTAATCAGTCTGCGTCTGTCCAAATGATAGTAGAGCCCATCCCGAAAAATCCTTTGCAACAATTAACACTTTGCAGACATCTAGGTTACCTGCATGTAGTACCCTGGTTTGTTCTTGCTGTCCTTATTAAATAATGCTACAATATTGGTCACCGTTCAGTCTTCCAGAACGTAATTTCAGGCTAAAAATGATGCAAATATCTATGCAAGGGCCACCACAATGTCCTACTTGAGATCCCACAAGTTTCGTGATTAACATGGTCAGCCTCTGAGCGATCAGGTGGTTTACATCGTAAGTTACTTTTAAAAGTAAAGTGGATAGGTATATGGACGTGAAGGGAATGGAGGGGTATGTTCTGAGTGCAGGTAGATGGGACTAGGGGTAAACAAATGGTCGGCACGGACTGGAAGGGCCGAGAGGGCCTGTTTCCGTGCTGTAATTGTTATATGGTTATATGGTAAGGCGAAATACCGTGAATATTGCCGTATTTTCCCCACGGTCCCTATGCCCACTGAAGAATGACAGGGCATAGGTTTGAAGTGATTGCGGAAGGAATCTAATAGTGGGGATATGGAACGCTGACAGACGACGTAGTTGAGACGGGTGCTTATAGAGTACTGGCGATTGGGAAGTAAGGTAGAGCACCGCTAAATGAGAAGAGGGCCAGTAAATGGAATTTAGGATAGAGCACAGATACATGGGATTTAGGATGGAACAGGACAGATGGGAATATGTATAAAACGTTCGTGAATTTGGGATTATAATACGGAATCAAGGGATGGACGAGTTAGGGTCGGTCCCAGAGGTATGAGGAATGAAGGTAGACCATGAGGATGTGGATCAGGTGCTTATGGAATGTTCGGGTAGATCCACAGGAAGTGTGGATATAGGTTAGATCATTAAAGTATGAACATTATAGTTGATTGCCGTGATATAGAGAATTGGAGTAGGTCGCCTGCTCCTGGGGGACTTGGGTAGATCGCCATGTTACGAGGAGTTGGGTTACATCCGCACACCGAATTATTCAGATAAAGGCCATAGGGTATCGGATGAATTTGGTGGAGTATGTACGACAGCCCCAAACCCCTAGGCATTCAATGGGTACCCACCTCTGTCAGTGGATTCATGACGTCCTGACCCATAACGGCACTCATTGAGGTTAGCCGGCAATAAATCCTCCATGGTAATTCGCAGGAATGATGCCCAGCAGGGATGCGGTCTAATTTTCTAACCATGTCTTTATATATTCGAGATTGTTGCAGATTTCTAATATAACTCCAAATATATTGGCAGCAGATTTTAGCTGATTACAGGATCAGATATCTGGGTACGGCGCTTACCTTAGGCGATGTCTGTATGGAGTTTGCACGTTCTCCCTGTGACTCCCGGTGGCAATGTGAACTGTAAAGAGGATACTAGGAAGTTGCAGGGTGACCTGGACAGGTTGAGCGAGTGGGCAGATGCATGGCAGATGCAGTATAATATAGATAAATGTGAGGTTCTCCACTTTGGTGGCAAAAACAAGGGGGCAGATTATTATTGCAATGGGATTAGATTAGGTAACATAGAGAAATATGTGCAGCAGAAGGCCATTCGGCCCTTCGAGCCTGCACCGCCATTCAATATGATCATGGCTGATCATCCAACTCAGTATCCATACCTGCCTTCTCTCCATACCCCCGGATCCCTTTAGCCACAAGAGCTACATCCAACTCCCTCTTGAATATAGCCAATGAACTGACCTCAACGACCTTCTGTGGCAAAGAATTCCAGAGACTCACCACTCTCTGTGTAAAGAATGTTTTCCTCACCTCGGTCCTAAAGGAATTCCCCCTTATCCTTAGACTGTGACCCCCTTGTTCTGGACTCCCCCCATATCGGGAACAATCTTCCTGCATCTAGCTTGTCCAACCCCTTAAGAATTTTGTAAGTTTCTATAAGATCCCCCCCTTAATCTTCTAAATTCCAGTGAGTACAAGCCGAGTCTTTCCAGTTTTTCTTCATATGAAAGTCCCGACATCCCAGGAATCAGTCTGGTGAACCTTCTCTGAACCCCCTCTATGGCAAGAATGTCTTTCCTCAGATTAGGAGACCAAAACTGTACGCAATGCTCCAGGTGTGGTCTCACCAAAACCCTGTACAACTGCAGTAGAACCTCCCTGCTCCTATACTCAAATCCTTTCGCTATGAATGCTAACATACCATTTGCTTTCTTCACTGCCTGCTGCACCTGCATGCATACTTCAATGACTGGTGTACCATGACACCCAGGTCTCGTTGCATCTCCCCTTTTCCTAATCTGCCACCATTCAGATAATAGTCTACCCTCATGTTTTTGCCACCAAAGTGGATAACCTCACATTTATCCACATTATACTGCATCTGCGTGCATCTGCCCATTCACTCAGCCTATCCAAATCACCCTGCAGCCTCCGAGCACCCCCCTCACACCTAACACTGCCCCCCAGCTTGGTGTCATCTGCAAATTTGGAGATGTTGCATTCAATTCCCTCGTCCAAACCATCAATGTATATTGTAAATAGCTGGGGTCCCAGCACTGAGCTTTGCGGTACCCCACTACTCACTGCCTGCCATTCTGAAAAGGACCCGTTTACTCCTACCCTTTGCTTCCTGTCTGCCAGCCAGTTCTCTATCCACATCATTATTGAACCACCAATACCGTGTGCTTTAAGTTTATATACTAATCTCTTATGTGGGACCTTGTCGAAAGCCTTCTGAAAGTCCAGATATAACACATCCACTGGCTCTCCCTTATCCACTCTACTAGTTACATCCTCGAAAAAATTCTATAAGATTCGTCAGACATGATTTACCTTTTGTAAATCCATGCTGACTTTGTCCAATGATTTCACCACTTTCCAAATGTGCTGCTATCCCATCTTTAATAACTGACTCTAGCAGTTTCCCCACTACCGATGTTAGACTAACTGGTCTGCAATTCCCCACTTTCTCTCTCCCTCCGTTTTTAAAAAGTGGGGTTACATTAGCTATCCTCCAATCCTCAGAAACTTCTCCAGAATCTAAGGAGTTTTGAAAAATTATCAATAATGCATCCACTATTTCTGTGGCTACCTCCTTGAGCACTCTGGGATGCTGACCATCTGGCCTTGGGGATTTACCGGCCTTTAATCCATTCAATTTACCCAACATCACTTCCCGGCTAACCTGGATTTCACTCAGTTCCGCCATCTTATTTGACCACTGCTATTTCCGGCAGATTATTTATGTCTTCCTTAGTGAAGACAGAACCAAAGTAGTTATTCAATTGGTCTGCCATGTCCTTGTTCCCCAGGATCGATTCATCTGCTTCTGACTGCAAGGGACCAACATTTGTTCTAACTAGTCTATTTCTCTTCAAGGGGGAGGTACAGCGAGACCTGGGTATCCTTGTACACAAAGGTCACTGAAAGTTGTAGTGCAGGTACAGCAGGCAGTGAAGAAAGCTAATGAACATGTTGGCCTTCATAACAAGAGGATTTCAGTATAGGAGTAGAGAGGTTCTTCTGCAGTTGTATAGGGCTCTGGTAAGACCACATCTGGAGTATTGGGTACAGTTTTGGTTTCCTAATTTGCGGAAGGACATCCTTGTGATTGAGGCCTGATCCTTACATCCTCTGTCCTCCAGTACATTGATTGGGGACGATCAGCCATGATAGCAATGAATGGCGGTGCTTGCTCGACCGCCGAATGGCCTCCTCCTCCACCTATTTTCTACATTTCTATGTTTCTATGACTGCGTGGGTTTTCTCCGTGCTTAGTTTTGCAAAGCCATGCGGATTTGTAGATTGATTGCCCCTGAACATCGTCCCTAAGGTGCAGGAAGCGAATGTGAAAGTGCGTTAGCCTAGGGATAGCGGATATATCTATATTACTAAAAGTCTGATCTTGACCACTTCCTGTTGTTCTGTCTATTGATTTTAGAAAAAACACTGCCACTTACGGCTGTGATTTTTGGCCATCTTATTCAGCCCCGTCCGCTGCGCAGGATTTTTCCCATTGATGAAAAATAAAAGAGTTATTAGTGTTTACAAAATGTTGGGATTCTCTCTCCTGAAGGCCACGCCCCTTCCGGAGGGACGATAAAGCCCGGAAATGCGGAGGTGCCCCAGTTCGCTGCAAGATGGGGGAGTGAAAGGTGGCAATTCTCAGTCTGAGCTGTGAATAACACTGAACACATGTCTTCCAAACTGTGAGTGGTTTTACCGACATGTCAGTGCCCTTAATGTGGTTTGAAAATGTAGTTTGAAAGTGCAAAAGTGTGTTTTGGTTTGAAAGTGCTAAAGCTGTGTTGCCTTTGGTTTTGAAAGTGCTAAAGCAAGCTGTGTTGCCTTTGGTTTTGAAAGTGATAAAGCAAGCTGTGTTGCCTTTGGTTTTGAAAGTGCTAAATGAAGCTGCGTTGCCTTTGGTTTTGAAAATGCTAAAGCGAGTTGAGTTGCGTTGCCTTTGGTTTTGAAAGTGCTAAAGCAAGCTGCCTTGCCTTTGGTTTTGAAAGTGCTAAAGCAAGATGCCTTGCCTCATTAGAGCTGCCTTGCCTCATTAGAGCTGCCTTGCCTAATTAGAGCTGCCTTGCCTAATTAGAGCTGCCTTGCCTAATTAGAGCTGCCTTGCCTAATTAGAGCTGCCTTGCCTTCTATTTAATTAAAAGTCTAATCTTGACCACTTCCTGTTTGCGCTCTATATTGATTTTAGAAAAAACGCGACCACGTACGATTGTGATTTTTGGCCATCTTTTAAAGCAAGCTGCGTTGCCTTTGGTTTTGAAAGTGCTAATGCAAACTGCGTTGCCTTTGGTTTTGAAAGTGGTTTATATTGATTCCCAGGTTTATAGGTCGCAAATCTCTGTATGAGTTGTGAATAACACTGAGCACATGTCTACTAAATTGTGAGTGTTTTTACTGACCTGAGAGTGCCCTTAATGTGGGTTGAGAATGTAGTTTGAAAATGAAAATGTGTGTTTTGGTTTGAAAGTGCTAAAGCTGTGTTGCCTTTGGTTTTGAAAGTTCTAAAGCAAGCTGCGCTGCCTTTGGTTTTGAAAGTGTTAAAGCAAGCTGCCTTGCCTTTAGTTTTGAAAGCGCGAAAGCAAGCCACCTTGCCTAATCAGAGCTGCCTTGCCTAATCAGAGCTGCCTTGCCTAATCAGAGCTGCCTTGCCTAATCAGAGCTGCCTTGCCTAATCAGAGCTGCCTTGCCTAATCAGAGCTGCCTTGCCTAATCAGAGCTGCCTTGCCTAACCAGAGCTGCCTTGCCTAACCAGAGCTGCCTTGCCTAACCAGAGCTGCCTTGCCTAATTAGAGCTGCCTTGCCAAATTAGAGCTGCCGTGCCTAATCAGAGCTGCCTTCAATGCCGATGGTGACAGCAGAGGAGACAACTGCAAGGACAACTTTGACAACAACATCCCAGATATCTATGACATGTGCTCCCTGAGAACAGCGCCATCAGTGAGACTGACTGGGGAAGCTCCAAATGGGACGATGCAGATTGTTCCTAATTGGGCAGTGCGCAACAAGGGTAGGGAGTTACTGCAGGCTGTCAACTTTGACCCTGGCCTTGCTGTCGGATTTGAGGAGTTCAATGCCATCAACTTCAGTGGCACTTTCTACATCAACACAGACCACAATCTATGCTGGCTTTGTCTTTGGCTTCCAGTCCAGCAACTGCTTCAATGTGGTGATATGAAAGCAAGCCACCCAAACCTACTGGGAGGAGAAGCTGTCCAAACCCACAGATACACTAGTGTCTAGATCAATACAGTGATCTAGATCACTGTACGAGAGGGGGGAGCACCTCACCTGTGCAGCGATCTACGAAGAGACTGGCAATACTCTCAGACAGGTGCAAACTTGATTGCACAAACCCAATATCGGCTGAAAGGATTACACCGCCTGCAGGAGCACCTGATCCATTGACCCTAAACAAGCTTAATTGGGATGGTTGTCAATGAAGAGAGTGAGAACTGGTTGCCATGGCATTGGTCTGATCAACATTGGGGTACTATTGAACAGGTTGCCATACCATTGGTTTGATGGACTTTGGGATACTATTGAACTGGTAGCCATACCTTTGACTTGATGGACTTTGGGGTACTGTGATACAGGGACGTGCGGTCAGGGGAGGCAGAGCCTCACCTGTCATACTCCCAATGAAAATCGCTGTTAAGAAAAGTAAAGAAAAATAATAATAAAATAAATATAAACATTTATAACACTGATGTGTGTTATAAATGTGATTTCTAATCATTTGTTATGGTCAAAATCACAAAATTTGCGCACCTCCGCTGCAAATACAGGGAGAGATGAGAGGTGAGGCAGCGACGAGTTGCGCCTCCCCTCTGATTGCGCAACCCCTCAGAAAATGAATGGAGCGTGGGCAATAAATGTGTGACTGTTACTATGTCTTTGTATGTTACCAATGTAATGTTTGTAGATCCCTTCATTACATGTCCTCACCTTCCATAGTCCAGGAAACATATTTCACATTTCAATATTTGCTCACTGGTCTCATCATAAAACTGCAATGAAAAAGTACCAGGACAGGCAGCGATCACATCTGCCTCACAAGGGGGCGTGTCTTGAGTCCAGTGGAGAGAGAGTGAGTGCCAATTACGTAGGCTCAGCCCACGTAATTGACACTGTCTCGCTCTCCATCCACGTCAGCTCGCTTCAGCAGCGGCGACGCGGCGCCTCCATCCGGAAGTGGCGGCGCTGCGTGGCAGCTGCGGCTCACCTGCAGTCCGTCTGTTTTTTTCTTTTTTTTCGTCCTTTCGTGTCTGTTTTTAGTTAGAATTTTGGTTTATTAGGCTGTGTTTGTGGGGGGGGGGGGGGGGGGGGGGGGGGGGGGGGAGGGGGGGAGAAACAAGGTTTTAGTCTCTCCCTTCGGGGGGATGCGACCTTTTCTTGTCGTGTCCCCCGTCACCGTCTCCGTCTGTGCTGAGGCCTAATGGCGGAGCTGGTGGCCTCGGAGCTGTGGTGAGCGTTCAGAGCTCCAGTGTTCCAGCGGCGGCGGCGGCCCGGCTTCGGGGCTTCGGCGCTCCAGCAGTTGCTCCAGCGGTGCTCCAGCAGCGGCCCGGCATTGGCGCTCCGGCGGCTCTCCAGCGGGTGCTCCAGCGGCGGCCCGGCTTCGGCGCTCCGGCGGCTCCGGCGGCTCTCCAGCGGCTCTCCAGCGGGTGCTCCAGCGGCGGCCCGGCTTCGGCGCTCCGGCGGCTCCGGCGGCTCTCCAGCGGGTGCTCCAGCGGCGGCCCGGCTTCGGCGCTCCGGCGGCTCTCCAGCGGCTCTCCAGCAGGTGCTCCAGCGGCGGCCCGGCTTCAGAGCTCCGGCGGCTCCAGCGTTCCCGTGGTCGATACTGGCTGGGGGCTGTGGTGGTGTTCCGGCGTTCCGGCGGCGGCGGCGGTGGCGGCCTGGCTTCGGAGGCTCGGCCGCGGGCCTGGTGGACGATGACATCGAAGGCCTGGATTGCCTCAGTATAGAGGGGGAACAAGTAGGGGAAAATGACAAAGACTTTAAGACTTTTGCCTTCCACCACAGTGAGGAGGTGCTTGGTGAACTCACTGTGGTGGATGTTAAATTATGTGTTTATTGTGTGTTTTGTTTTAATTTATTACATGTTATGACTGCAAGGTAACAAATTTCGTTTAGACCGAAAGGTCTGAATGACAATAAAGGAATCTGAATCTGAATCTGAATCTGAATCTGAATCTGAATCTGATTCCACCGCAGATGGCGCTGACTTCCCAGCCGCGGGTGGCATTGACTTTCCAGCCGCAAGCGGCATTGACCTAAACATCACGGGGTCGCCAGCGTTGAATCTCTGCCCAGCTCGGCCTGTGGACTTCGGAAGCCGCGGTCTCTGGTAGGGAAGTGGCTGATTATGAGGCTCTGGGCCGCAGCGGCGACTGCAGAGGCCTTAATAGGGCCCAACCACGGGTGAACAGAGGAAGAGGACTAAACTTTGAAAGTTCAGTCCTCTTCCACTGTTCACCCATGGTCGGGGGGCCTACTCAACTGTGGTGCCTTCCCTCACAGTGGGAAATGTTAATTCTGTTTTGGTAGAATGTTTTTGTTTAATGTTAAATTCTCAAGTGTTGTGTTTGTCTTTTTTGTGTGCTGCATGATAATTCAAATTTCATTGCACCAATAAATGTCCTTTGTCCTTTAGCTCCAGCAAACATTTTCCAGCGTGTGTTGTAATGAATGCTGATATGAAATATGAAACATATGGTTGCCTATCCAATAGTCATTGTGAAAACTGCCAATTGGATGGTGAATTTAAGCTACAGCTATCGGGTTTGTATGTGTGTAAATCTGGCTCTGATACTAGCCAGTGCCTCCCCAGCCATTGACCTCACCGCACGTCACTGCTGTGATACATTATGGTTCAATCATTCAGCTAATCAATGCTCTAATACTTGCGACCAGTGTGTGTGCCTACCGAGGACTGTGAATGTTATCACATTTGATAAAAAGGAGGGAATGAAAGAGCTAATAGTCAAGTCTAATAGTCAAATCTAAAATGGAGTTGTTCTTCTACAAAAGCATGGACTAGTAGAACAAAAGAATGGCTCGGTGCCAAGTCTGAATGACTTTGTAAATTATGTGATTCACAATATGGAGGACAGGTTGTCTTTTCAATAAAGACATTAAGATGGCAGCCTGCAGTAATAACATGTGCTTCTTCAAGGCCATAAAGAAGCCAAGATTGAAAAAAAATAGCTGACTCTCCAGAGAAAAGTAATAACTTGTCATTGGATGAGCTCGATTTGGACCCAGCTTTCCTATATTGTGAATGGCTACAGAATCTTTCACTCATGCCATGTTCAGACTGGGCAGGAGTGGTTTACTGATAAGAAAAATGTATGATTGTGCTAACTCGCCTTTGTTCTGTGAATGGGAGCATGACAAGGCTGAGTAACTGGTGCAGGGGGCAGGGATTTAGATTCTTAGATCACTGGGATCTGTTTTGGAGTAAGGGAGAACTGTACAAAAGGGACGGATTGTTTCTTAACAGGTGGGGGACCAGCATTCTGGCAGGCAGGTTTGCCACTGCTTCATGGGTGGTTTTAAACTGAATAAGGGGGGTGGGGTGTCAAATGAGATAGTCGACGATGGAGTTAAAGAGAAAGGGAGTAAAGGGATGGTTAATGACCCCAGAATTAACGGGAAAAGAAGCTCACAAAGGGATAGGAGAGTATGGCCAAGTGTAATAGGGATCGATGTGAAAGGTGAGATGCGTAAGGAATTAAAAGTATTGTATATGAATGCGCGAAGTATAAGAAGTAAAGTAGATGAGCTTGAGGCTCAGTTAGAGGTTGGTAGATATGACATTGTGGGGATTACTGAGACGTGGCTGCAGGGGGATCGGGCCTGGGAATTTCATATTCAGGGTTATACATCCTATAGAAAGGACAGGCAGGTGGGCAGAGGAGGGGGGGGGGGGGGGGGTGGGTAGCTCTGCTGGTGAGGGATGGAATACAGTCCCTTGCGAGGGAAGACATATGGACTGACGAGGTAGAGTCACTGTGAATTGAGTTGAGGAATTGTAAAGGCAAGAAGACACTAATTGGTGTTATTTACAGACCCCCAAATAGTAGCCCGGATGTAGGGTGTAAGTTGCAGCTGGAGTTAAAACTGGCATGTAACAAAGGTAATGCCACTGTAGTGATGGGGGATTTCAATATGCAGGTAGACTGGGAAAATCCGGTTGGTTCAGGACCCCCAAGAAAGAGAGTTTGTAGAATGCCTCCGAGATGGATTCTTAGAGCAGCTTGTAATGGAGCCGACCAGAAAAAAGGCAATTCTGGATTTAGTGTTGTCCAATGAACCAGATATGATAAGAGAACTCGAGGTAAAGGAACCGCTTGGAGGTAGTGATCATAATATGATTAGTTTTAATCTGCAATTTGAGAAGGAGAACGTTAAATCGGAAGTGGTAGTGATGCAGTTGAACAAAGGGGACTATGAAGGCATGAGAGGGGAGCTGGCCAAAGTAGACTGGAAAGGGATCCTAGCAGGAATGACAGTGGAACAGCAATGACAGGAATTTCTGGGCATAATCCGGAAGATGCAGGATCATTTCATTCCAAAAGGGAAGAAAGATTCAAAGGGAAGTAGGAGGCAACCGTGGCTGACAAGAGAAGTTAGGGATAGAATAAAACTAAAAGAAAAGATGTATAACACAGCAAAGAGTAGCCGGAAGCCGGAGGATTGGGAAACTTTCATAGGATAACAGAAGAAAACAAAACGGGCAATAGGGGCTGAAAAGATGAAGTACGAGGGGAAGCTGGCCAGGAATATAATGAAAGACAGTAATAGCTTCTTTAGATATGTTAAGGGAAAAAGAGTAGCAAAGTCAAATGTGGGTTCCTTGAAGGCAGACACGGGTGAAATAATTATGGGCAATAAGGAAATGGCAGAAGAGTTGAATAGGTACTTCGGATCCGCCTTCACTAAGGGGAACACAAACAATCTCCCAGATGTACTGGAGAACAGACGATCTAAGGGGGTAGAGGAACTGAAAGTAATTTTCATTAGGCGGGAAATGGTATTGGGTAGGCTAATGGGACTGAAGGATGATAAATCCCCTGGGCCTGATGGTCTGCATCTCAGGGTCCTCAAGGAGGTGGCTCTAGAAACAGTGGATGCATTGATGATCATTTTCCAATAGAGTCAGGATCAGTTCCTGTGGATTGGAGGATAGCTAATGTTATCCCACTTTTCAAGAAAGGAGAAAAAACGGGGAATTACAGACCAGTTAGCCTGACTTTGATGGTGGGAAAGATGCTGGAGTCAATTATTAAAGAGGTAATAATGCAGCATTTGGATAGCAGTAAAAGGATTGGTCCAAGTCAACATGGATTTATGAAAGGGAAATCATGCTTGACTAATCTTCTGGAATATTTTGAGGATGTGACAAGTAAAATGGATGAAGGGGTACCAGTGGATGTAGTGTATCTAGACTTTCAGAAAGCCTTTGATAAGGTCCCGCATGGGAGACTGGTGACTAAAATTAGAGCACATGGTATTGGGGGTAGAGTGTTGACATGGAGAGAAAATTGGTTGGCAGACCGGAAGCAAAGAGTAGGAGTGAACGGGTCCTTTTCAGAATGGCAGGCAAGGCTCTGTGTTGGAACTGCAACTGTTTACCTTATACAGTGGCTTGCAAAAGTATTCATACCCCTTGAACTTTTCCACATTTTGTCACGTTACAACCACAAACGTAAATGTATTTTATTGGGATTTTATGTGATAGACCAACACAAAGTGGCATATAATTGTGAAGTGGAAGGAAAATGATGCATGGTTTCCAAATTTTATTAAAAATGAAAAACTGAAAAGTGTGGCATGCAAAAGTATTCAGCCCCCCTGAGTCAATACTTTGTAGAACCACCTTTTGCTGCAATTACAGCTGCAAGTCTTTTGGGGTATGTCTCTACCAGCTTTGCACATCTAGAGACTGAAATTTATGCTTATTCTTCTTTGCAAAATAGCTCAAGCTCAGTCAGATTGGATGGAAAGTGTCTGTGAACAGCAGTTTTCAAGTCTTGCCAGAGATTCTCAATTGGATTTAGGTCTGGACTTTGACTGGGCCATTCTAACACATGAATATGCTTTGATCTAAACCATTCCATTGTAGCTCTGGCTGTATGTTTAGGGTCGTTGTCCTGCTGGAAGGTGAACCTCTGCCCCAGTCTCAAGTCTTTTGCAGACTCTAACAGGTTTTCTTCCAAGATTGCCCTGTAATTGGCTCCATACATCTTTCCATCAACTCTGACCAGCTTCCCTATCTGTGCTGAAGAAAAGCATTCCCACAGCATGATGCTGCCACCATGCTTCGCAGTAGGGATGGTGTGTTCAGGGTGATGTGCAGTGTTAGTTTTCTGCCACATATAGCGTTTTGTATTTAGGCCAAAAACATCAATGTTGGTCTCATCAGAAGAGAGCACCTTCCTCCACATGTTTGCTGGGTCCCCCCACATGGCTTGTGGCCAACTGAAAATAGGACTTCTTATGGCTTTGTTTCAACAATGGCTTTCTTCTTGCCACTCTTCCATAAAGGCCCGATTTGTGGAGTGCACGACTAATAGTTGTCCTGTGGACAGATTCTCCCACCTGAGCTGTGGAGCTCTGCAGCTCCTTCAGAGTTACCATGGGCCTCTTGGCTGCTTCTCTGATCAATGCTCTCCTTGCCCGGCCTGTCAGTTTAGGTGGACGGCCATGTCTTGGTAGGTTTGCAGTTGTGCAATACTCTTTCCATTTTCGGATGATGGATTGAACAGTGCTCCGTGAGATGTTCAAAGCTTGGGATATATTTTTATAACCTAACCGTGCTTTAGACTTCTCCACAACTTTATCCCTGACTTGTCTGGTGTGTTCCTTGGGCTTCATGATGCTGTTTGTTCACTAATATTCTCTAACAAACCTCTGAGGCCTTCACAGAACAGCTGTATTTATACTGAGATTAGATTACACACAAGTGGACTCTATTTACTAAGTAGGTGACTTCTGAAGGCAATTGGTTGCACTGGATTTTATTTAGGGGTATCAGAGTAAAGGGGGCTGAATACTTTTGCACGCCACACTTTTCAGTTTTTTATTTGTAAAAAAAAATTGAAAACCATGTATCATTTTCCTTCCACTTTGCAATTATGCGCCACTTTGTGTTGGTCTATCACATAAAATCCCAATAAAATACATTTACGTTTGGTTGCAACGTGACAAAATGTGGAAAAGTTCAAAGGTATGAATACTTTTGCAAGCCACTATATAAATGATATGGAAGAGGGAATTAGGAGCAACACTAGCAAGTTTGCGGATGACATGAAGCTGGGTGGCAGTGTGAACTGTGAAGAGGATGTTATAAGGTTGCAGGGGGACCTGGACAGGTTGAGTGAGTGGGCAGATATGTGGCAGATGCAGTATAATATAGATAAATGTGAGGTTATCCACTTTGGTGGCAAAGCAAGGGGGCAGATTATTATCTCAATGGGGTTGGGTTAGGTAAGGGAGAGGTGCAGCGAGACCTGGGTGTCCTTGTGCACCAGTCACTGAAGGTTGGGTGCAGGTACAGCAGGCAGTGAAGAAAGCTAATAGAATGTTGGCCTTCATAACAAGAGGATTTCAGTACAGGAGTAAAGAGGTTCTTCTGCAGTTGTATAAGGCTCTGGTGAGACACATCTGGAATATTGTGTACAGTTTTGGTCTCCTAATTTGAGGAAGGACATCCTTGTGATTGAGGCAGTGCAGCGTAGGTTCACGAGGTTGAACCCTGGGATGGCGTGACTGTCATATGAGGAAAGATTGAAAAGACTAGGCTTGTATTCACTGGAGTTTAGAAGGATGAGGGGGGATCTTGTAGAAACATATAAAATTATAAAAGGACTGGACAAGCTAGATGCAGGACAAATGACAAAACAGGCCCTCTCAGCCCTTCCAGTCCGTGCCGACCATTTGTTTTCCCCTAGTCCCATCTACCTGCACTCAGACCATACCCCTCCATTCCCTTCACGTCCATATACCTATCCACTTTACTCCTAAATGTTAAAATCGATCCTGCCTCCACCACTTCTGCTGGAAGCTCATTCCACACAGCCACCACCCTCTGAGTAAAGAAGTTCCCCCTCACGTTACCCCTAAACTTCTGTCCCTTAATTCTCATGTCATGCCCTCTTGTTTGAATCTTCCCTACCCTCAATGGGAAAAGCTTATCCACGTCAACTCTGTCTATCCCTTTCATCATTTTAAAGACCTCAATCAAGTCCCCCCTTAACCTTCTGCGCTCCAAAGAATAAAGACCTAACTTGTTCAACCTTTCTCTGTAACATAGTTGCTGGAACCCAGCCAACATTCTAGTAAATCTAATGTGTCCCCATGTTTTCAAAGCGATTTACTATGCCCCGAGCCATATTCACCCCGTCCCCGCGGCGTGGGTGAATCACATGGTGTGGGTGTCAGTGTCCGGGGGTCGGAGGGGAATCACCCTGGTGTGGGGGTTGGGGTCCGATGGTGTTGCATCGCGTTCAGTGATTCTAGGTGGGCGGAGGGACCAGCCTGTCCCACGCCTCCACTCCACCTGACCCACAGCCCGTCAGTGAGGCCACACAGGGGAGACGAGGCAGGGGGTGGCCGCAGCCTTGGGAGAGTGGGGGCTGTCCCAAGGGATGTGCACCTTCGGCCGCTTACAACTTGGTGCTTGGGTTCAGATTGCTCAGTCATGGTATTTGGACGTGAAGGGAATGGAGGGGTATGGTCTGAGTGCAGGTAGATGGGACTAGGGAAAACAAATGGTCGGCACGGACTGGAAGGGCCGAGAGGGCCTGTTTCCGTGCTGTAATTGTTATATGGTAATATGATTAAATGTTAAGATCGATCCTGCCTCCACCACTTCTGCTGGAAGCTCATTCCACACAGCCACCACCCTCTGAGTAAAGAAGTTCCCCCTCACGTTACCCCGAAACTTCTGTCCCTTAATTTTCATGTCATGCCCTCTTGTTTGAATCTTCCCTACCCTCAATGGGAAAAACGTATCCACGTCAACTCTGTCTATCCCTTTCATCATTTTAAAGACCTCAATCAAGTCCCCCCTTAACCTTCTGCGCTTCAAAGAATAAAGACCTAACTTGTTCAACCTTTCTCTGTAACATAGTTGCTGGAACCCTGGCAACATTCTAGTAAATCTCCTCTGTACTCTCTCTAATTTGTTGACATCCTTCCTATAACTAGGCGACCAAAATTGTACACCATACTCCAGAATTGGTCTTACCAATGCCTTGTACAATTTTAACATTACTTCCCTACTCCTATATTCAATGCTCTGATTTATAAAGGCCAGCACACCAAAGGCTTTCTTTACCACCCTATCTACATGCGATTCCACCTTCAGGGAACTATGCACAGTTATTCCTAGATCCCTCTGTTCCACAGCATTCCTCAATTCCCTACCATTTACCATGTACGTCCTATTTTGATTTGTCCTGCCAAGATGTAGCACTTCACACTTATCAGCATTAAACTCCATCTGCCATCTTTCAGCCCACTTTTCCAAATGGCCCAAATCTCTCTGTAGATTTTGAAAATCTACTTCATTATCCACAACACCACCTATCTTAGTATCATCTGCATACTTACTTATCCAATTTTCCACCCCATCATCCAGATCATTGATGTACATGACAAACAACAGTGGACCCAACACAGATCCCTGAGGCACCCCACTGGTCACGGCTTCCAACCTGACAAACAGCCATCCACCATTACTCTCTGACATCTCCCATTCAGCCACTGTTGAATCCATCTTGCTCCTCCGCCATTAACACATAAGATTGTACCTTCTTAACCATGGGGAACCTTGTCAAAGGCCTTACTGAAATCCATATAGACAACATCCACTGCTTTACCCTCATCAATTTCCCTAGTTACCGCTTCAAAAAATTCAAGGTTTGTCAAACATGACCTTCCAGGCACAAATCCATGTTGACTGTTCCTGATCAGACCCTGTTTATCCAGATGCTTATATATATTATCTCTAAGTATCCTTTCCATTAATTTGCCCACCACTGACATCAAACTAATAGGTCTATAATTGCTAGGTTTATTCTTTGAACCCTTTTTAAACAATGGAACAACATGCGCAGTATGCCAATCCTCCGGCACTATTCCCGTTTCTGACATTTGAAATATTTCTGTCATAGCTCCTGCTATTTCTACACTAACTTCCCTCAATGTCCTAGGGAATATCCTGTCAGGACCTGGAGACTTATCCACTTTTATATTTTTCAAAAGTGTCAGTACTTTCTCCTCTTTGAATCTCATAGTTTCCATAGCTACTCTACTTTTTCCCCTTAACTCAGAGTTCAATATCCTTCTCCTTGGTGAATACCGAAGAAAAGAAATTGTTCAATATCTCCCCCATCTCTTTTGGCTCTGCAGATAGCTGTCCATTCTGGTTCTCTAATGGTCCAATTTTATCCCTCGTTATCCTTTTGCTATTAATAAAGCTGTAGAAACCCTTTGGGTTTACTTTCACCTTTCTTGCCAAAGCAACCTCATATCTTCTTTTAGCCTTCCTAATTTCTTTCTTAAGATTCTTTTTACATTCTTTATACTCCTCTAGCACCTCCTTAACTCCATGCCTCCTATAATTATTGTAGATATCTCTCTTTTTTTCGAAACAAGTGTCCAATTTCCCTTGAAAACCATGGCTCTTTCCAATTTTTACTATTTCCTTTCAACCTAACAGGGACATAAAGATTCTGTACCCTTTTACAATTTCCCCTTTAAATGTCCTCCATTTCTCTTCTACATCCTTCCCATGAAACAAAGTGTCCCAATTCACTCCTTTAAAATCCTTAAGCATTCCCTCAAAGTTAGCCTTTCTCCAATCAAAAATCTCCACCCTAGGTCCAGTTCTGACTCTCTCCATAATTATATTGAAACTAATGGTATTGTGATCACTGGTCCCGAAGTGCTCACCAACGCATACCTCCGTCACCTGACTTGCCTCATTTCCTAACAGGAGGTCCAGCACTGCCCCTTCTCTTTGCTGTGGCTTCTCATCCTTCGACGCCACGACCGGGTACCCTTTCATTCATTCTCTACATCATCGTTGATATCTCTCGTTTCTCTTTCCGGTGACTTTCAGTCTGAAGAAACGTCCATCTCTGCAGAGATGCTGCCTGTCCCGCTGACTTACTCCAGCATGTTGTGTCTGTTTGGTTTAAACTATCATCTGCATTTCCTTCCTACACAAAATGGTTACATGCATATTGCAATTGTTTAAAGTAATTCATCTGTGATCAACGTTCTTTGTAATCTTTCATCCATGTTTTTTTTTACCAATAGTTATCTTCAGCATTGTTTTCTATTATTTTGAAACATGCTCTCTCATTTATTTGACAGTGGTGTAATGAAGATTCTCTATCTCCTGATCAGTTTTATTCCCTTTAGCGTGGCTTGTAGCCTCCTTTGCTTATCTTCACTTCGTCTGGCTCTGCTTTACAATCTGAACATATCTTAAATCCATCCATTGCATCCCTCAACATGGCCCTAAATGAAAAGTTGGCATCTTTTCACACCAAACATCCCAGTATGTCTCGTGTTAAGCACATTGGGAACTTGCCCAATTTTCTTACAATTTCCAGAATTCCTCATGTCAAATTGCCCTCATGGTTCCTCGCCACGATCAAGTAAAAAAACATTATCCAATACACCTTGTGGAAGTAATTGCTGCCTACCTATCTTCCCACTTGGTTTGCTAATAATTGGGTCTTCAACATAGGGCATTGGGTCGTACACCAGTGTTTCTTTAACTATTTCAGTGTCAGTCACCCTTGAGTCTTTATCACAAAGTTTAATTCACCATCGACTAAATGTTGTGATGTTTTTTGGTAATTTTCGTCTTATTCTCTAATATATAATTTATTTTGTCACATGAGCAATAAACATAAATTAACTCATTTCTTAAGTGTTTATTTTATTCAACTTTTTGAACATCCTAATAATATGTAAAGAAAACGTGGATACGTTTTTCCCATTGAGGGTAGGGAAGTTTCAAACAAGAGGGCATGACATGAGAATTAAGGGACAGAGGTTTTGGGGTAACGTGAGGGGGAACTTCTTTACTCAGAGGGTGGTGGCTGTGTGGAATCAGCTTCCAGCAGAAGTGGTGGAGGCAGGATCGATTTTAACATTTAAGAGTAAAGTGGATAGGTATATGGACGTGAAGGGAATGGAGGGGTATGGTCTGAGTGCAGGTAGATGGGACTAGGGGAAAACAAATGGTCGGCACGGACTGGAAGGGCCGAGAGGGCCTGTTTCCGTGCTGTAATTGTTATATGGTTAAAAGTAGGAGTTTCAAGAAAGTTTAATAGTAAGATTAAATGAGAACTTACCAGTTTGAAGTTTGATCTTTATTTTATGAGGAGTTACGATGAGGGATTACGTGAAGACCCCGCCAGCACGCATGCGCGATATTCTTCAAAGCAGTGGTGTGAAATCACAGATACCAGAGTAGACTAATATAGTAAGATAAGAGAGAACTTCCATACCAGTTGAACTTTATAATAGAGGGTTTTGGGAGCGGAGGGCACGTAATCCCTCATCGTAACTCCTCGTAAAATAAAGATCAAACTTCAAACTGGTAAGTTCTCATTTAATCTTACTATTTTACTTCGGAGTCACGTGAGTGACTACGTGAAGATTTCAAAGCTCTGTGATTTCATGCCCTGGAACGAGACCATGCTCACACACTGCCATTCTGGGACGGAGGATGAACGTATTTCACACATGACACTGTGCTGAAAAACAATGAAGGTATTATTCATACCTAAAATAATATGCCCCACATTGGGTAATTTATTTTACAGAACTTAATTTTTCCCTGCAAACGTCTCAGGATCGGCCACGGGTTTATTATAAAGCATTGAATGCGTTCATTGCTCCACCCCGCTGTGGCAAGGATGTGGTCCGTAGGAACTCCCATCATCCTAGCGTCCGATGTAGATGCAGCCCTGTTGGAGTGAGATTTGAAACATTAGTATCCACCACTGCACGTAATACCACCCGAACCATCTGGATATGGTTTGCACTGTGACCTTAGGTGAGGGCATTTATGGCTAATGAGAAAGCTCTCTCCGTGCCATAAGTGTCTTGGTGACTATATATTGGAAAATATGTGTCACTGTGCAGGGCCGACTATCTGCAGGATAGGCCAGAACTCTAATATTGGCCAAAGGAACCGGGTCAGTCTTGTTTAAGTACCCCTGTATGTAGCAGGTTATCTGCCATTTGTGACAGACATGACGTCCTATTCTAGCTTGTGTAAGGACTGGACCCGTTGTGCTGATCAAGTGCTAGGATATTAGTTTGTCCAGAGTGAGCCCGATATTGGTGTCCATCCTCGTAACATGATGTACTACCTATGTCCCATATATGGGTGTATCTGGGCCTGGGGGGAATAGAGTACAAATACCCCTCATTCGTTTAGGTACTAGTGGGTGTGATCCTATAGCCAGGTGATCACTCCCTCTGCCCAGATATTAGATAGGGCATTCCTTGCACAATAATGGCACTGTAACTCAATCCTTCATCGAAATGAAAGGTGGCCAGAACTCCAGCACTTCAGTGTTGGTGGCTGAGTCATATGTAGTGTTCGTCCTGGTGCAGAACACTTCCCATTTCCTGACATATGTCAGGTACTGTCTTCTCGTGGACTCCCTGCACGACGCTGAGATGGCATTGATCGTCTGTCGGAGAGTCTGTATCCCAGAAATGGCCTGTTCAGAAAACTGCAAATCAACAAGTTCATACAGTCATGGCACGGATACTTTCCCGCACGGGGTGTGTGCCAACCTCCTTGGCCGTTGTTGATCCAGATGCAGGGTTCTGAGACCATCTTTGTACTGTTGGGAACCATGGTACCCGTTGCGGCGTCTTGTTTAATTATTGTAAGTCTCGCCTGATGAGGCAGAAGGGGAAAATGCATAGCAAAACAAATCCCCCCCCCCCCCCCCCCCCCCCCCCCCCCCCCCCCCCCCCCCCAATGCAGCGAGAAATCGTCCATCGCTGCTGCCCCTGGGTCTGGTTCCCAAGCAACATATGTTGGTAGTTGGTGAATTAGTCTGGATGGAAAAAAGGTCGATATCTGGTGTCCCATACCGGTCTATAATATCTGTAAACACTTTCCGATCCAACATCCATTTAATGTTGTCTTGAATTTACGTGACCTGGTGTCTGCCACTGTATTTAGCTTACCTGGAAGGTAAGTGGTTGAGATCCAAATCTCTCTCCCAGACACCAGTGCCAGATATTAGGCAATTCATCACATGATATCGACTTTATTTCACCCATATGATTATATATAGGCCCCCAGTGTGGTATCAATTTGTACCGTACATGCAACTGGTGCTCATCTGAGCAGTAGGCCCTGAGTCCATGAAACGCTCCCAGCATTTCTAGATAATTAATTCCTAGTGCTTTAAACAGAATAATTTTTGTGCACTCATCTGCCACCACAACTTGCGGTGGTATTAGTTGCTCCCCAACCTTTAGCACTGGCATCAGTCTGTAATGTACCCTAGGGATATAGAATGGGGTGATGGGGTTAGGATAATATTGAACATTTCTATCCACCAGTTTAATTCTAATTTACTTTCCCTGGTAGTTGCATAGGCCTATTGAAATGGCCTGCATGATTTTTGAGAGCTAAAATTTCCCTCTTCCATGTTTTAATAATGGAGTGGTCCAATTGTGCTGCTGGGAACGCAGCCACCAATTTCCCAATCACTCTTGCTCCTTGCCGAATGGATGGTTCCCTGATGCCAGTGAGGCTTTTGCATACTCCCATCAAGTCTGTCACTTTGTTTGGTGGCAAGGTGATAGACATATGAACAGAGTCAATAGTGAACCCCAAATAATCCATGGTAGTGGAGGGTTCCAATTTTGATTTATCTGGATGTACGTTAAATCTCTGTGTTGTGGCTGATACCACCAATGTAGCCAGCTCCAATTTTCACCTACAATGAGAATATCATCAAGGTAAGCCATGACGATATGGTTATGTTTCTTTAAGTATGCTAAAGCTGGTTTTAATAAATTTGTAATAGCCTGGGTGCTGATGACAACCCATTGGATAAGGCATACTGCCATAGCTGTCCCATCCAGATAAATTTCAGGTATTTACGATGACCCTGTGTGTGACAAACTTGTCTATTTTGAAATGGGCATACTGAACGGAAGTATTTAGTTCGGTCAAATTTGTAATGATACGGCAACCACCATCTTTTTAGTTTTTTATAAATATATTTGATACGAATTCTTGAAATTCTCTGATTGTTTTCTCAATCCCTTTTGTGTTTAGTCTTAACAGTTCAGCATGGCCTGCTGTTCTCTCTTTTTGTGAAGTATGAACTTCCTGCTAGGCGTATGCTGAACTGGGACGGTAGTTCGTATACAAATTCAATTTTGTAATTCTGAATACTTCCGAGTATGTAAAAGTTCAGAGGTAAAAGTGCAGCACACATGATGAAACAAGTGCAACCGTCCCCCAACTTTTGATGAATCGGAAATGCAATGTTTTTTAAGACAACCAGACCCACCTACCTCCATGGTTACCGGTGTTGTGTGGGTTGTCTCCGCAGTTGTTTCTTCTGGTATTGTGTTGCTGCGTTGTGGGGTTGGCGCATTTTCCATGAAGGCCGGGCTGGGCCATGGTCTGAAAGACCGCTGTGCAGGTGCGCCGGCCTTCGAGCTTTCACCACCAGATGGTCTTCCATAGCACCGATGTCTGGTGGGTGTGTAGGGGTGCTGCCGCTGTTGATAGTGGGTTTTAGAGGTGCTTGGCACCTTGATCAGGCCTATAGCCTTCGCTTCCTCATGCAGATCTTTCACCTGCTTCGGGAGGTCCCCCAACAGCAATTTTGGCGCCTGTGTGCTACTTGTCTTGCATAATTCCGCACTTCTTGATGATGCTCTTCCTGTAACTGTTAATGTCCACTGAGTATTACACAGTCTGCTAGAGCATCTAGTAACTCTTCAGGCAAATCAACACCATCAGTTGTCCTGGTACTGCTGTGATTTTAGCAGCCAGCAGTTTCCTCTGGAGCTTCCCCTCCTGGCTCCTTATAGATGGGCTCCTGTTGCCCCAGATGGGGTCATAGACTGCTGGTACTTTAAGAGAAATGGAATTCTCTGGAGCAATGTACTTCCCAGCCATAAAGTTAATGGCTTGCTCCTGTAGCTGTTTTGTAGCCATGTATTTTGTACTGGCTTGCAGCTTTGTATAGGCAGTCCTTCTTGAGTTGATACAGCATGTGTCCCACAAATCTTCTGCTGCTCTCTCTTCTGGCACCCTCACAGTTGATGTTCAGCCATTGCCCCTTCTTCAGGGTCAGCCCAGCTCTGACCCCTAATGCTCCCCTGCGAAGGTGAGACATTTGGCAGTCCTTGAAAGGATCCTGCCGTGGGTCTGCGAGGAGACCCACTGTGACTCTGCCCCTGCATAAGCAGGTCACGCTGGAGCACTGCTCCCCACCCGCTTCCGCGGGAAAGACGCCCGCCGTCCCTATCCGTGAACGGGGTGTCTTCAGGTCCGGACCCAGCCGAGTCAACGGACCTGTCCGACTTCCGGGTGGTTTTGCCGCCGACCGCGGCGCACCTGCGGTCTGTAGCGGCGAGAAGCCGGCAGCACCTGCAGCTCTGGAGAGACGGCACGCTGCTGGCTGCTTCCACAGCAGCGGTATCAGCTGCTGCTCTCCCTTGGCGACTCCATGGTGCTTCCTCCGTTCTGAAAAAGAAACACACCGAGTCGCCACGCTCACCAGATAAGGTAAGACTTACCTTCCGTAATTTTTCAAAACTCGCGCTGGAGGAGCGGCGCTCCTCCCGACTGTCGCTTCCGCAATGCGTTCGACGATATGTCGCGCATGCGTGCTGGCGGGGTCTTCACGTAGTCACTCATGTGACTCCGAAGTAAAATTACCACTGGAGTTGGAAAATCATTCTATTACAATGATATAAAACACATTTCAAGATTCAAGAGTTTATTGTCAAACGTCTAACCACTTTAATAGCAATGCCTTTTTTAAGTACAGAAAAAAAATATATTTTTTCTATAGTTAAAAAAGGAATTCCCATTAAAGTGGTTAGTAAGCTCCTATTGGTTTTAATGGCACTGTGGCTGTAAATTTGCTATATTTTTCTCTATCTATGATTTTCTAGTTTCAAAGTATCAGGTAGGATATTTCCCAAATTTACGGTAACCTTTTAGCAAAGAGTAGGAGTGAATGGGTCCTTTTCAGAATGGCAGGCAGTGGCGAGTGGAGTACCGCAAGGCTCGGTGTTGGGGCCACAACTGTTTACCATATATATTAATGATTTCAAAGAGGGAATTAGGAGCAACACTAGCAAGTTTGCGGATGACACAAAGCTGGGTGGCAGTGTGAACTGTGAAGAGGATGTTAGGAGGTTGCAGGGGGACCTGGACAGGTTGAGTGAGTGGGCAGATACAGTATAATATTGATAAATGTGAGGTTATCCACTTTGGTGGCAAAAGCAAGGGGGCAGATTATTATCTCAATGGGGTTAGGTTAGGTAAGGGGGAGGTACAGCGAGACCTGAGTGTCCTTGAACCGGTCACTGAAAGTTGGCGTGCAGGTACAGCAGATAGTGAAGAAAGTTAATGGAATGTTGGCCTTCTTAACAAGAGGATTTCAGTACAGGAGTAGAGGTTCTTCTGCAGTTGTATAGGACTCTGGTGAGACCACATCTGGAGTATTGTGTAGTTTTGGTCTCCTGTGAGGAAGGACATCCTTGTGATTGAGGCAGTGCAGCGTAGGTTCACGAGATTGATCCCTGGGATGGCGTGACTCTCATATGATGAAAGATTGAAAAGACTAGGCTTGTATTCTCTGGAGTTCAGAAGGATGAGGGGGGATCTTATAGAAACGTATAAAATTATAAAAGGACTGGACAAGCTAGATGCAGGAAAAATGTTACTGGAAGGATTTAAGAGAGTTGGATAGAGTTCTAGGGGCTAGTGGAGAAGGGATATGGGGAGAAGGCAGGCACGGGTTATTGATAGCAGACGATCAGCCATGATCACAATGGCAGTGCTGGCTCGAAGGGCCGAAAGGCCCTCTCCTGCACCTTTTTTCTATGTTACCAGACGAGCTAGTGGGATCATACATTTATAAATGGCAACTCTGGAGGATCGCCTTAGGCAACTGTTAAACTGAAACTTTACTTTAGGAATTACTCCAGGAATAATACAGAAGGTGCAGGATCGGTTCATTCCGAGGAAGAAAGATTCCAAGGGGAGAAAGGGATGACCTTGGCTGACAAGGGATATCAGGGACAGTATAAAAACTAAAGCAAACAAGTACAACGTAGCAAAGATGAGCGGGAAGCAAGAGGATTGTTTAAAGAACAGAAGATAACCAAAAAAGACAATACGGGAATAAAAGATGAGGTACGAAGAAAGCTAGCCAAGAATATGAAGCAGGATAGTAAAAGCTTCTTTAGGTATGTGAAGAGGAAAAAATTCATTAAGACCAAAGTTGGATCGTTGAAGACCGAAAAAGGTGAATTTATTATGGGGAACAAGGAAATGGCAGATGTGTTGAACAGGTACTTTGGACCTGTCTTCACTAAGGAGGACACAAACAATCTTCCTGATATAGTAGTGGCCAGAGGATCTGGGGTGAATGAGAAACTGAAGGAAATCGACATTAGGGAGGAAATGGTGTTGGATAGACTGATGGTTTGCATCCCAGGGTACGTAAGGAAGTGGCTCTAGAAATTGTGGATGAATTGGTGATAATTTTCCAATGTTCTATAGACTCAGAATCAGTTCCTGTGGATTGGAGGCTAGCTTATGTTACAGCACTTTTTAAGAAAGGCGGGAGAGAGAAAACAGGGAATCATAGACCAGTTAGTGGTGGGGAAGATGCTGGAGTCAATTATAAATGATAAATTAGCCAAACATTTGGATAGCAGTAACAGGATCGGTCCGAATCAGCATGGATTTACGATGGGGAATTTATGCTTGACTAATTGTCTGGAATTTTTTGAAGATGTAACTAGGAAAATGGACAAGGGATGTAGTGTACCTGGACTTTCAGAAAGCATTTGATAAGGTCCCACATAGATTAGTGGGCAAAATTAGGGCACATGGTATTGGGCATGGATAGAAAAGTGGTTGGCAGACAGGAAACAAAGAGTAGGGATTAATGGGTCCCTTTCAGAATGGCAGGCAGCAACTGATGGAGTACCGCAAGGCTTGGTGCTGGGACCGCAGCTATTTACAATATACTTCAATGATTTGGATCAAGGGATTCAAAGTGACATTAGCAAATTTGCAGATGACACAAAGCTGGGTGGCTGTGTGAAATGTGAGGAAGATGCTATGAGAATGCAGGGTGACAGACAGCTTGGGGGAGTGGGCAGATGAAGTTTAATGCAGATAAATGTGATGTTATCCACTTTGGTGGCAAAAGCAGGAAAGCAGATTACTATCTAAATGGTGCCAAGTTGGGAAAAGGGGAAGTACATTAGTCTATGAAAGTAAGAATGCAGGTACAGCAAGCAGTGAAGAAAGCGAATGGCATGTTGGCCTTTATAACAAGAGGAATCGAATATAGGAGCAAAGAGGTACTTCTGCAGTTGTACAGAACCCTAGTGAGACCACACCGGTGTGCAGTTTTGGTCCCCTAATTTGAGGAAGGACATTCTTGCTATGGAGGAAGTGCAGCGTAAGTTTACAAGATTAATTTCCGGGATGGTGGGACTGTCATATGTTGAGAGAATGGAGCAGCTGGGCTTGTACACTCTGGAGTTTAGAAGGATGAGAGGATATCTCATTGAAACATATAAGATTGTTAAGGGTTTGGACACGCTAGAGGCAGGAAACATGTTCCCAATGTTGGGGGAGCCCAGAACCAGGGGCCACAGTTTAAGAATAAGGAGTAAGCCATTTAGAACGGAGACGAGGAAACATTTTATCTCACAGAGAGTGGCGAGTCTGTGGAATTCTCTGCCTCAGAGGGCAGTGGAGACAGGTTCTCTAGATGCTTTCAAGAGAGCTCGATGGGGCTCTTAAAAATAGTGGAGTCAGGGGATATGGCAAGAAGGCAGGAACAGGGTACTGATTGGGGATGATCAGCCATGATCGCATTGAATGGTGGTGCTTGATTGAAGGGCCGAATGGCCTCCTCCTTGCGCCTATTGTCCATTGTATACTTTGTGTTGGTAATTTCCAACTGAGTAAAAGACAATGTTGTAATGATGTTTTGAGCATGCATGTGACATGTACATGACAGTACACATGCACAATGTTTAAAATATATCTGGATTTGGAAGAGCCAGCTTCTGGAGAGTATACCAAAATATGGCGTTGATATTTGTTGGTATTGTGAGCTTTTGTCGGGGAGTTATATTAGTTGGAATATATTAAATCACATACTCCATGGGTTTTTGAGCTAGTTTTCCAAGAAAAAAACTGCAGTAATCAAAGCCCAAAAGGGTAGGATGAGGTTGAAGCCCAGTGTTTAGATGTTGGATTGTTTTTTTTAAATCATTCTAACAGAATGATTTTCCACCTCCAGTGGTTATTAAACTGCCTTTTCCCCTAGTTTTCTTTATTTTTAAGATGTTCTAAAAGTTGAATAAAATAAACATTTGAGTTAATTTGTTTTTTGCTCATGTGACCAAATGAATTGTATATAAAAATTATACACAAGGGAAAATAAGATGAAAGAAAATTTAGAGACTCTAGGGTGAATGCCACTGAAATAGTTTAGGGGCGCGCACTGCCAGCAGCCCGTTTGTTTTTACATCTTTTTTTTTAATTTTTAGTCCGTTAAAAGTGTGTGTTTGGGGGAATCTTTAACTTTTCTATGTGGGGGAGGGGGGCAGGGTAAGGGGGAAACTTACTCCCAGTCGCTTCCTGGCGGGGACGCAACTATTTCTCCGAGTCGCGTCCTCGCCCCCCCACCTTGCGGCCTACCTCCTGGATCGGAGCGGCCTTTCCTACCGGGGACCAGACCAGAGCTGCAACAGCGGCGGCGTGGCGCTGTAGTCACCGCGGAGCGGGCGATGCTTACCTGGGTCGCCGTTGTTGCTCCGGAGTGTTGGGCCATTGCTCCAACATCATGGAGCTCTGGTTTTGGGGCGAGCTTCCAACGCGGGCGGCGCTGAACTCCAAGAGTCCTGGGGCCCTTTGCCGAGGGCCTCCAGCGTTGCATCTCCATCTGGCGCGGCCAGTGGACGTTTGGGAGCCGCAGACTCCAGGAGGGGGCCGACTCAGGGTCCAGGCTGCTGAGGACATCCCCCAGCCCCGACTTACATCACCCCGGGGAGCGGGCCTGAACATCAGGCCGCCTGTAGCGGCGACTATAGGGGGCTCGGGGAGGCCCCGACCACGGGGGAACAGTGGGGAACATTGGGAAGAGACTGACTTTGGTGCCTTCCCTCACAGTAGGAAACTTTGATCCTGCTGTGGGGGGATGTTTTATGTTGAATTCTATCTACTCTGTGTTGTGTTCTTTTTTTTTCCTGTATGGTGATTTCATTTCACTGTGCCAATTGGCACACGTGACAAATAAAATGCATCTGTACCTGTATCTGTAGTTTAAGAATCATTGCATTAGATCACCCACCAACTGACCCACTAAGTTATTCCAGCACTTTGTGTTTTAAACAAGAAGGGGGTTTAAGATAAGGATGGGAGATGTTGAAGGGACGTGGGAAGGTGTAATATGAGACACCATTCTATTTTAGAAACATTTAAAAACATAAATGAAGATCTGCAAAGCCAATGGCATTGAATTTCATTTTGTATAGGTACTGTTGCATAAAACATGGATACTATAAGCTGTAGGGTCTGTTTCCATGTTGAATATGTCCACGCCTCTTTGACTCGGTTTGTGCGGACTGATTTGCCGCAGATCAACTCAAGCCTTCAAATCGCTGCTAATGCCATCCTTTGTCATTCATCGCCAGTTACCCCATGAATAAGTACAAGAGTCAACAATATAAACGGGCCCATGTCGGCCAAACAGTGTAATTTCCTTCCTGCTTTGCTGAGTAGAAAGAAGGAACTGGAGGTTTACAAATGGTTCACTGAAGTGGAAATGCCATCTTTAGCAGTTGCTCACATGGTTGGCAACCCCCTAGAATAATTCCTGTCAGTTCATGGACCCACCAATCTCTGTCAAATAAAATCACCCTTAACATTTTTATTAAATGTTTTACCTATCACCTTCAACCTACTCTTCATTTTCTCGTCTCTGGTTGAAATAAAATAGAGATAATATATATAAGCATCTGGATAAACAGGGTCTGATCAGGAACAGTCAACATGGATTTGTGCCTGGAAGGTCATGTTTGACAAACCTTCTTGAATTTTTTTAAGCGGTAACTAGGGAAATTGATGAGGGTAAAGCAGTGGGTGTTGTCTATATGGATTTCAGTAAGGCCTTTGACAAGGTTCCCCATGGAAGGTTGGTTAAGAAGGTTCAATCTTTGGGTGTTAATGGCGGAGTAGCAAGATGGATTCAACAGTGGCTGAATGGGAGATATCAGAGAGTAATGGTGGATGGCTGTTTGTCAGGTTGGAAGCCGGTGACCAGTGGGGTGCCTCAGGGATCTGTGTTGGGTCCACTGTTGTTTGTCATGTACATCAATGATCTGGATGATGGGGTGGAAAATTGGGTAAGTAAGTATGCAGATGATACTAAGATAGGTGGTGTTGTGGATAATGAAGTAGATTTTCAAAGTCTACAGAGAGATTTGGGCCATATGGAAAAGTGGGCTGAAAGATGGCAGATGGAGTTTAACGTTGATAAGTGTGAAGTGCTACATCTTGGCAGGACAAATCAAAATAGGACGTACATGGTAAATGGTAGGGAATTGAGGAATGCTGTGGAACAGAGGGATCTAGGAATAACTGTGCATAGTTCCCTGAAGGTGGAATCGCATGTAGATAGGGTGGTAAAGAAAGCCTTTGGTGTGCTGGCCTTTATAAATCAGAGCATTGAATATAGGAGTAGGGAAGTAATGTTAAAATTGTTCAAGGCATTGGTAAGACCAATTCTGGAGTATGGTGTACAATTTTGGTCGCCTAATTATAGGAAGAATGTCAACAAAATAGAGAGAGTACAGAGGAGATTTACTAGAATGTTGCCAGGGTTCCAGAAAACTATGTTACAGAGAAAGGTTGAACAAGTTAGGTCTTTATTCTTTGGAGCGCAGAAGGTTAAGTGGGGACTTGATTGAGGTCTTTAAAATGATGAAAGGGATAGACAGAGTTGACGTGGATAAGTTTTTCCCATTGAGGGTAGGGAAGATTCAAACAAGAGGGCATGACATGAGAATTAAGGGACAGAAGTTTAGGGGTAACGTGAGGGGGAACTTCTTTACTCAGAGTGGTGGCTGTGTGGAATGAGCTTCCAGCAGAAGTGGTGGAGGCAGGATCGATTTTAACATTTAAAAGTAAAGTGGATAGGTATATGGACGTGAAGGGAATGGATGGGTATGGTCTGAGTGCAGGTAGGTGGGACTAGGGGAAAACAAATGGTCGGCACGGACTGGAAGGGCCGAGAGGGCCTGTTTCCGTGCTGTAATTGTTATATGATTATATGGTTTTATGGAAATAAAATGCCCTGTATTTTCACCGTATCTATGCTCCTGGGCGGTTTTTTTACACGTTTATGTGGCCCGCCAAACATACGAAGCCCGCCAAACTTTTCCACACCGTTTATACCCATGAGTCCTCACGTCTTTGGAAATTATCTTTCCAGCACAATGGCATCTTTAATTTAGCATATTTCCAATATAACACTCGAGGTAGGCCTTGCCAATGTTTTGTACAATTGTAACATTACAACCCCATTTTTATACACATTACCCTGAATGAACGCAGTCGCACAAAAAGCCTTCTTCACAACCTGATCTACTTGCGATGCCACTTGCAGTCATAGATCTCTATACAATGCACTTAAATGGCCAGGCCATAGCGAGACATATTCCTCCAGCGGGCAAATGAGATTTGGGTAATGGGCAAAATATAAACAAACGTCATGGACCCACACGTCTCTGGGGTATGGGGTGAAACCCGAGTACCCGGAAGAACCCCGACAGTCACAGAATTTTCAAATTACGCACAGACAACATCCGAGATTGGGACCCGGGTGTCCGGTAAGTTATACCAGTTGCGCCACTGTGCCGCCACTGTGACTGCAACTTTCCTAAATTACAAACCTATATTTTTTCAATCACAATTTGTTCACTGATTGTGCTTTTGTCCACGTGTGGATTTCCATTTCCCTACATCAGGCCCATTCACATCCCAAGTCTCAGCTATTGCATCACAACGTCAAATTAATTGCGATGTCGACATTTCTTTTCAATAATCAGAGTAATTTGTCATTGTGAACTATACAGAACACAACGATGGTAGATTCTAATATCTCTCATTGAATTGTTTTTCGTTATAAATGTATGGAGTCTGAAACACCAATTTATATTTTGATCACACACTGATTGTCAGTTACGGATTTGCTGGGATGTTAATTCGCTCATTGCACAGTGATAAAATTGAGACGAAGTTTAAACCCTCCCTATTTAATAAAGACCGATTGCCTTAAAGTGAGCCATAATCGCAGCTTTTGCTTGAGCAAGAACTGCAGATGCTGTTAAATCGAATGTAGACACTATTTCTTTATATTCTTTCTTTGCCCTACCCCCTCCCATGACTCTCTCTCTTTCTCTCTCTCTAAACCCTCTAATCCAGGCAGCAATCTGGTAAACATCCTCTGCCCCCTCACCCTGAGAGACACAGGGGAGAGAAAGGAACAGAGAGGGAGGCATGAGGGGAGGGACAGAGGGAGGGCACGGGGAGTGAGAGGAAGGGGAGGGTCAGTGAGCGCATGCAGAGGCGTGGGAAGGGAAGGGGGTTGGTGCGGGGGGGGGGGGGGGGGGGGGGGGGTCAGGCAGTCAGTGTCAGCATGTCCCCGTCTCTCCCCACAGTGGGGTAGAGCTGTGGGGAGGGGATCAGGTCAGTGAGCTTTCTTTCTCTCTCTCTCTCTCTGGGTCCCAGAGCTGAGGGGAGGGAGAGGGTCAGTGAGCTCTCTCTCTCTGGGTCAGACCTGAGGGGAGGGGGGTCAGTGAGCTTTCTCACAGCCAGGCCCCAGGTAGTCAAGATGGGAAGACATACATCGAGCACCCTCACCCTGAACGCAGGATCCCCCCAGGGTTGTGTCCTCAGCCCCCTACTATACTCCCTGTGTGACCAGCTTCAGCTCCAACTCCATAATCAAGTTTGCTGATGACACTGTGATGGTGGGCCTGATCTCTGATAACATTGAGAAGGCCTACCTGGAGGAGGAGGCTGATCTGGCACTCTGATGTCAGGACAACAGTCTCCTCTTGAAGGTGATTGTGGACATTAGAAGGGCAAAACATACGCCACTGGAGATAAAAGGGGCGACTGTGGACAGGGTGAGCTGCTTTAAATACCTGGGAGTCCACATCTCAGAGGATCTGACATGGACATCACACCCTGCCGCACTGGTGAGTAAGGGAAGGCAACGCTGTTACCACCTCAGGGAGCTGAAGAAATTCAGAATTTCTGAGGATCCTGCAGTGCTTCTACTCGGGAGCTGTAGAAATCATCTTGTCCGGCAACATCACAATCTGGTTTGGGAACTGCTCTGCCCAGGACAAGAAGGCTCTGCAGAGAGTAGTGCATTCGGCCGAATGCACTATGGGAACTACACTCGCCCCCTGCAGGACCTATACAGGTGCAGATCCAGAGCCCGCAACATAATGAAGGACCCATTCCACCCGAGCAACGGACTGCTCCAGCTGCTACGGTCAGGCAAACACCTCCGCTGTCATGCTGTGAAATGGCGGAGTTTCTTCCCACAGGCCATCAAGGCTGTAAACTCTTATCTCACCAGGGACTACTTTATTGTACTAATTTCCTGTTGTGTTGTGTCTTTTTAAAAGTGCTGTTTTTTTCTATTATGTAAATACTGATTCTGCTCTATAGTTTTTTGATCGGTCCGCAGGCATTGCCACTTTCATTTCACTGCACATCTTGTATGTGTATGTGACAAATAAAGTTGACTTGACGACCATATAACCATATAACAATTACAGCACGGAAACAAGCCCTCTCGGCCCTTCCAGTCCATGCCCTCTTGTTTGAATCTTCCCTACCCTCAATGGGAAAAACGTATCCACGTCAACTCTGTCTATCCCTTTCATCATTTTAAAGACCTCAATCAAGTCCCCCCTTAACCTTCTGCGCTCCAAAGAATAAAGACCTAACTTGTTCAACCTTTCTCTGTAACATAGTTGCTGGAACCCTGGCAACATTCTAGTAAATCTCCTCTGTACTCTCTCTATTTTGTTGACATCCTTCCTATAACTAGGCGACCAAATTTGTACACCATACTCCAGAATTGGTCTTACCAATGCCTTGTACAATTTTAACATTACTTCCCTACTCCTATATTCAATGCTCTGATTTATAAAGGCCAGCACACCAAAGGCTTTCTTTACCACCTATCTACATGCGATTCCACCTTCAGGGAACTATGCACAGTTATTCCTAGATCCCTCTGTTCCACAGCATTCCTCAATTCCCTACCATTTACCATGTACGTCCTATTTTGATTTGTCCTGCCAAGATGTAGCACTTCACACTTATCAGCATTAAACTCCATCTGCCATCTTTCAGCCCACTTTTCCAAATGGCCCAAATCTCTCTGTAGACTTTGAAAATCTACTTCATTATCCACAACACCACCTATCTTAATATCATCTGCATACTTACTTATCCAATTTTCCACCCCATCATCCAGATCATTGATGTACATGACAAACAACAGTGGACCCAACACAGATCCCTGAGGCACCCCACTGGTCACCGGCTTCCAACCTGACAAACAGCCATCCACCATTACTCTCTGACATCTCCCATTCAGCCACTGTTGAATCCATCTTGCTACTCCGCCATTAACACCCAAAGATTGAACCTTCTTAACCAACCTTCCATGGGGAACCTTGTCAAAGGCCTTACTGAAATCCATATAGACAACATCCACTGCTTTACCCTCATCAATTTCCCTAGTTACCGCTTCAAAAATTTAAAGAAGGTTTGTCAAACATGACCTTCCAGGCACAAATCCATGTTGACTGTTCCTGATCAGACCCTGTTTATCCAGATGCTGATATATATTATCTCTAAGTATCCTTTCCATTAATTTGCCCAATTAATGCTCTCTCTCTCTGGGGTACAGAGCTATGGGGAGGGGAGGGGTGCGAGATAGCAGGGCAGACGGTGAGTGTGGGGGGTGGGGGGGGGGGGGGGAAATGGCGAGTGGTGAACTGCGGGAGGATGAGCCGGCACACAGTGAGTATGTGGACGGGGGAGGGGCGCGAGTGGTCCGTGGTGAACTGCGGTGGTGGGGAGCCAGTGGACGGGGCACAGAGTGAGTACGGGGGGGGCGACTGGTCCGTGGTGAACTACGGGAGTGGGGAGCCAGTGGACAGAGGAGATGGGCACACAGTGAGTGGGGGTGGGGGCGGCGACCGTTCCGTGGTGAGCTTTGACTGACTTTCTGTTTTGTAGGAGCAACACCAGGGGGCTCAGGAAATGCAAGGTGGGTCCTGGCCTCACCCCCCCCCCCTCCCCCCCAACACACAGAGTGACGGAGGGGTAGAGAGGGAGGAGGAGAGAGAGAAGCAGGTGAAAAAAGCAGGATTGAGAGCAGGGTGAAAAGATGTGGGAGAGTCGGGCAGTCGGGGACGGGGTGGAGAGAGGAATTATCTCAATGGGGTTAGGTTAGGTAAGGGGGAGGTACAGCGAGACCTGGGTGTCCTTGTACACCAGTCACGGAGAGTTGGCTTACAGGTACAGCAGGCAGTGAAGAAAACTAATTGAATGTTGGCCTTCATAACAAGAGGATTTCAGTAAAGGAGTAAAGAGGTTCTTCTGCAGTTGCATAGGACTCTGGTGAGACCACATCTGGAGTATTGTGTACAGTTTTGGTCTCCTAATTTGAGGAAGGACATCCTTGTGATTGAGGCAATGCAGCGTAGGTTCACGAGATTGATCCCTGGGATAGCGGGACTGTCATATGAGGAAAGATAAGGGACAGCGGTTTCGGGGTAACGTGAGGGGGAACTTCTTTACTCAGAGGGTGGTGGCTGTGTGGAATCAGCTTCCAGCAGAAGTGGTGGATGCAGGATCGATTTTAACATTTATAAGTAAAGTGGATAGGTATATGGACGTGAAGGGAAAGGAGGGGTATGGTCTGAGTGCAGGTAGATGAGACTAGGGGAAAACAAATGGTCGGCACGGACTGGAAGGGCCGAGAGGGCCTGTTTCCGTGCTGTAATTGTTATATGGTTATATGGTTATATGGTTATAAGATTGAAAAGACTAGGGCTTGTATTCACTGGAGTTTAGACGGATGAGGGGATATCTTATAGAAACATATAAAATTATAAATGGACTGGACAAGCTAGATGCAGGAAAAATGTTCCCAATTCTGGGTGAGTCCAGAACCAGGGGCCACAGTCTTAGAACAAAGGGGAGGTCATTTAAGACTGAGGTGAGAAAAAACCTTTTCTCACAGTGAGTTGTGAATTTATGGAATTCCCTGCCACAGAGGGCAGTGGAGGCCAAGTAACTGGATGGATTTAAGAGAGAGTTAGATAGAGCTCTAGGGGATAGTGGAATCAAGGGATATGGGGAGAAGGCAAGCATGGGTTATTGATAGGGGACGATCAGCCATGATCACAATGAATGGCGGTGCTGGTTCGAAGGGCCGAAAGGCCTCCTCCTGCACCTATATTCTATGTTTCTATGTTAGGAAGGGGAGGGTCAGTGAGCGAATGCAGAGATGTGGGAAGGGGAGGGGGGGTCGGGCAGTCAGTGAGGCAGCATGTCCCCATCTCTCCCCTCACGGTGGGGTACAGAGCTGTGGGGTGGGGGTTGGGCCAGCTTTCTCTCTCTCTCTGGGTCACAGAGCTGCATTCACGGAGTTTGACAAGGATAAGGGCGGCCACAACAGCTGTAAGGACCTGGGCCACTTGATGTGCACCATGAGCTACATGCCCACAGAGATGGAGCTGCTCCACCTGTCCCAGCAGTTCAATGTCAACTGTGAGTCCCCCCCCCTCACCTGTGTGACCCTCCCCTCCCACAGTTCCATGCCAATGTTGATGGGGCAATCACCATTGTGGAGATGCGGCAGGCCATGCAGAAGCTGCTGGGTGAGCAGCTCTCGGGATGGGAGATGGAGGAGTTGGTGAGGGAGGTGGACGTCAATGGAGACGGGACTGTTGATTTTGAAGGTGAGAATTAGTCACACAGCATGGACACACACCAACATTTACACTAGTCCCACCCCGACCAACATGTACCATCTACACTAGTCCCATCCTGACCTAGATGCCCCATCTGCACTAGTCTCACCCCGACCAACATTCCCCCAACTACACTAGTCCCATCCCAACCTGTCCTATCCATGTACCTGTCCAAGTGTCTCTTATACATTGCCTCAACTACCTCCATATGGAGTATTGTGTACAGTTTTGGTCTCCTAATTTGGAGCAGCTCGTTCCATACACCCACTATGTGGAAAAGTTGCCCCTCAGGTTCCTAATAAATCTTTCCCTCCCCCCCGCCCTCACCTTAAACCCGTGTCCTCTGGTGCTCGATTCCCCTACTCTGGGCAAGAGACTCTGTGCGACTACCCGATCAATTCCCCTCATGATCTTATACACCTCTATAAGATCACCCCTCATCCTCCTGCGCTCCAAGGAATAGAGTCCCAGCCTGCCCCAACCTCTCCCTGCAGCTCAGGCCCCTAGAGTCTTGACAACATCCTCGTAAATCCTCGCAAACTCGGGAACAGGCCCTTTGGCTCACAATGTCCTTGCCGAACACGATGCCGTCAAATTGATCTCCTCTGCCTACATGTCATCCATATCGGGGGGGGGAGGCTAAATTCTAACCCTATGCCTCTTTTCCACAGAATTTGTCCGTATGATGTCTCGCTGAGATTGGACCCCAAAGACCAGCGAGAGCGTCTTATTATTTGGATGTGTTTGTTCCTCAGACAGAGGGGAGTGGGGGAAAGACAGAGGGAGAGAAAGAGACAGGAAGAGACAGAGAGAACGAGACAAGAGGGGGGGGGGATATCTGTACATTGAGCGGTGTCTCTCAATCTCTCTCTTTCAGGGGGGATATCTGTACACGGAATGAACGGTGTCTCTCAGTCTGTGTGTGTGTGTGTTTTTTTTCTCTCTCTCTCTCTCTCTCTCTGGAGAGATATCCGTACACTAACCAGTCTCTCTCTCTCTCTCTCAGGGGGCAGGGCCGGCCTTAAGCCAATTGGACCCAATTGTGCCCCGCGCCTAAGGGGGCCCCCGAGCCAGAGTAATCTACTCTCGGATCGGGTAGATCTACCGCGGGTGGAGTGGGGAGAGGGAGGAGAAAGGTGAAGGGCGAAGAAAGGGGTAGACGGGGAGGGGGAATGGAGAAGGGGAAGATGGGTTGTTCCCTCCAGTTGCCGTGCTTCACGCACACAGCTCCGTCTCCACCTCTCTCTCTCCCCGGTTAGACGCGGTGAACAATACACGGAGGTCCGGGCCGGGGGTTGGAGCAACGTTTACAAACCTCTGCCTCAGCTCACACCCGTCCGTCCAGATCCTGGCATCCACTCCCACCGTCGGTCCTCTCCCTCCCTTCTCTCCTTCTCTTCCCTCCCTCCCTCCTTCCTCTCCTTTCCCTTCTCTCCTTCTTTCTCTACTTCCCTCACTCCCTTATCTCCTTCCTCCTTTCTCTCCCTCCCTCCCACGCACACAACTAAGTTAGGGTGGGGTAGAAGCCCAAAGGGTAGGAGGGGGCTGAAGCCCAAAATTTAAAGCCTGGACTGGTTTTCCACCAATAGTTATTGGTTTTCCAGGATCTAGTTAATTAAATTACTTTTTTTTCATTTCAGTCACTAAAACAAGTGGTATTGTAACTATGTACTTTTCAGAGGTGATCTACACCTTTTGTGTGTTACTTGTAGGCTTACATGTATGCAATTTTATATTAAAATGTAGCTTAGATCTGTTTGGTCTATTAACTCATAGGCACTTTTTAAGCGCACATTTTGATTACTTTCCTTTCTACCATAGAGATATAAAGTCTATAATAGACTTTATTTATATTTCTATGATTCTACAGACCTTGGCTGGGATCCTGGTGCTCACCATAATTGTTACCAATTGGGCCCCGCACCTCCTAAGGCCGGCCCTGTCAGTGGGGATATCCGTACACTAACGAGTCTCTCTCTCTCTCTCTCTCTCTCTGTGTCTCTCGCTCTCTCTCTCTCTGGGGGGATATCCATACATTAACCAGTCTCTCTCTCTCTCTCTCTCTCTCTCTCTCTCTCTCAGGGGGGAATATCTGTACACTAACCAGCCTCTCTCTCTCTTTCTCTGTCTGCCTGTCTCTCTCAGGGGGGAATAACTGTACACTAACCAGTCTCTCTCTCTCTGTATGCCTGTCTGTCTCTCTCTCAGGGGGGAATATCTACACTAACCAGCCTCTCTCTCTCTCTCTCTCTCTCTCTCTCTCTCTCTCTCTCTCTCTCTCTCTCTCTCTCTCTGTCTCTCTCTCTCTCTGTCTCTCTGTCTCTCTGTCTCTCTGTCTCTCTGTGTCTCTGTGTCTCTGTGTCTCTGTGTCTGTGTCTCTCTGTGTCTCTCTGTGTCTCTCTGTGTCTCTCTGTGTCTCTCTGTGTCTCTCTGTGTCTCTCTGTCTCTCTCTGTCTCTCTTTGTCTCTCTTTCTCTCTCTTTCTCTCTCTCTCTCTCTCTCTCTCTCTCTCTCTCTCTCTCTCTCTTTCTCTCTCTCTCTTTCTCTCTCTCTCTCTCTCTCTGTCTGTCTGCCTGTCTCTCTCTCTCTCTCTCTCTCTCAGGGGAGATATCCATACACTAACCAGTCTCTCTCTCTCCCTGTCTCTGGGTGATGTTTACACCTCTGATTATGTCACACACACCCTGAAGCGGGTTGCAACCTGTTATTGGTGATGTTTGCCCTTTCATTAAAGCACTGTGTACTGTGGAATCGTGGAGTGTTGGCCTCTTTACTTTCGGAACAATCTATCCACGTGGCTGCTGCAACCCATGGAGGGGGAGAGACTGGGATGGGGGGGCGGTGGGACAGGGAGAGTGGGGAGCCCATGGGGAGAGAGCAGGGAGATACCTGGGGAGAGGGGGGATCTCCCCCCCCCCCGGTGGGGAGCGATGAGCAGCCAGCAAGGAGATTGCAGGGGTGGGGAAAGACTCGGGAGGGGTACAGACCCGAGGGGAGGGAGAGAGAGAGTCAGCAGGGAGAGAGAGTGGAAGCGGGGGTGGAAAGGCAGCTCAGCTACAATAGATAGAGGAATGCACTGAGACTTTTACCCCCAGAGACGGGGAATCGAGGGCCAGAGGGCACGGGTTTAAGGTGAGGGGGGGGGGGAAGATTCAATAGGAACCTGAGGGGTAACTTTTTCACACAGAGGGTGGTGGGTGTATGGAACGAGCTGCCGGAGGAGGTAGTTGAGGCAGGTAGTATAACTGAGGGGTGATCTTATAGCAGTGTATCAGATCATGAGGGGAACAGTGTTAAAGAAGGAACTGCAGATGCTGGAGAATCGAGGGTACACAAAAGGCTGGATAAACTCAGCGGGTGCAGCAGCATCTAAGGAGCGAAGGAGATAGGCGACGTTTCGGGTCGAGACCCTTCTTCAGACTTTCTGTAGGTCTGAAGAAGGGTCTCGACCCGAAACGTCGCCTATCTCCTTCGCTGCTTAGATGCTGCTGCACCCGCTGAGTTTCTCCAGCCTTTTGTGTCCCATGAGGGGAATAGATTGTGTGAATGCAATCAAGGGAATGAAGAACCAGAAGACAGGTAGGGCCGTCAGGGTAGCGCAGCGGTAGAATTGCCGCCTTATGGCGCCAGAGACCCGGGTTCCATCCTGACAACGGGTGGTGTCTGTATGGAGTTTGCACGTTCTCCCCATGACCTGCGTGGGATTTCTCCGGGCACTCCGGTTTCCTCCCACACTCCAAGGCCGTGCGGGTTTGTAGGTTAATTGGCTTCGGTGAAGATTGCAAATTGTCCCCAGTGTATTTGTAGGATAGCGTTAGTGTGCGGGATCGCTGGTCAGCACAGACTCGGTGGGGAAGGGCCTGTTCCCGCACTGTATCTCTCAACTAAACTAGTGTACAGGGTGATCGCTGGTCGGCGCGGACTCAGTAGGGAAGGGCCTGTTTCCGCGCTGTATCTGTGAACTAACTGAAGACATGGGAGTGAGGGAGAAAGAGGTAGTTGGGAGAGAATGGGGTCGGTGTGGCTGAGAGAGAATGAGCTGTTACATACAGTGAGATTCTGAGACACACACACACACACACACACACACATATATCCAATGGGAGAAGGGGTGTGGGAGCACAGGAGAGATGAGGGTGGGACTGGCAATGGTTTGTGTGCGGACCGGGTGTATGTGAGGGATAATCCCCTAAAGCTGGGCAGGACAAGCTCTGCACACAATCTGTCAGCCACCAGATTTTTTAAACTCGTGCGTAGAGCTGGGATCATATAATTACCAGCACTGCATGAGAATTGATGCAAGATAAAGGCAGACTCCCAATGTGGCATTATTAATGTCTAAAGCAATGACTAGGTAGAAAAGCCCAGAGAGTGGAGAGTCAGGGCAAAGGTCAGAGAACAACGCGTGTGTGATGGTGCAGAGGGAGCTCCAGTGTGTGTGTGTGTCCGTGCGTGCTTGCGTGCGTGTGTCTGTGTGTGTGCGCGTGTGTGTGCGTGCATGCACGTGTGTGTGCGCGTGTGTGTGCGCTTGTGTGTGTGAGAGGGGACAGTGCGGGGAGTTTAAAGCGACAGATAATGAGAGAGCCAGATTTGGATGAAGATGGGTTTATTAATTTCACAATCCCATGGCAGTGAGACAAGAGGGAGGGGGTTGCGGACAGTCGTAGTATGTGTGTATGTGTGCGTGCACGTGTGAGGCGGGACAGTGTGGGGGGAGTCTAACGTGCCAGATAATCAGACGGATCTGGATGGAGATGGGTTTATTAATTTCACAATCCTATGGCAGGGGGGGAGACGGGGACGGTTGGAGTACCTTCGTTGCCCCTTGACTCTGAGCTGCGGCCCATCACTGCCCCTGCTCTGGGCTGACTGGTGAATAAATGCTGGCCACCTCTCCTCCTCCTCTTCACCCTCTCCCCTCGCTCTCCGGGGGTCGCTTGGACTCCTTCACAATCTCTCCATCAGGCACCTTCTCCTCTGGGCTGGGACCGGGCGGTGATGAGACGTGACCTGCCTGTAACCGGGGGGGGGGGGGGGGGGGGGGCGGCGGCGGGGTGGATTGAGGAGTAGATGAGAGATAGTGTCCCACTCCCCCCTATCCCACCACTCACAACCCTCCCCCCCCCCCATTGCAGCAGTCATGGCCTTCGATTTCCTCCCACACTCTAAAGACGTGCGGGTTTGCAGGTTAATTGGCTTCGGTGAAGATTATAAATTGTCCCCCAGTGCGTGTGTAGGAGGATCGTGTTAGTGTGCGGGGATCGTTGGTCGTGTGGACTCGGTGGGGAAGGGCCTGTTTCCACGATGTATCTCTAGACTAAACTAGTGTGCGGGGATCGCTGGTTGACGCGGACTCGGTGGGGAAGGGCCTGTTTCGGCTTGGTATCTCAAAACTAAACTAGTGTACGGGGTGATTGCTGGTCCGCGTGGACTCGGTAGGGAAGGGCCTGTTTCCACGCTTCCGTGTTGTGTTTAGAAACATAGAAATTAGGTGCAGGAGCAGGCAATTCAGCCCTTCGAGCCTGCACCGCCATTCAATATGATCATGGCTGATCATCCAACTCAGTATCCTGTACCTGCCTTCTCTCCATACCCCCTGATCCCTTCAGCCACAAGGGCCACATCCCTCTTAAATATGGCCAACAAACTGGCCTCAACTACCTTCTGTGGCAGAGAATTCCACAGATTCACCACTCTCTGTGTGAAAAACGATTTTCTCATCACGGTCCTGAAAGACTTCCCCCTTATCCTTAAACTGTGACCCCTTGTCCTGGACTTCCCCAACATCGGGAACAATCTTCCTGCATCTAGCCTGTCCAACCCCTTAAGAATTTTGTAAGTTTCTATGAGATCACCCCTCAATCTTCTAAATTCCAGCGAGTACAAGCCGAGTCTATCCAGTCTTTCTTCATATGGAAGTAGTGCCATTCCAGGAATCAGTCTGGTGAACCTTCTCTGTACTCCCTCTATGGCAAGAATGTCTTTCCTCAGATTAGGAGACCAAAACTGTACGCAAAACTCCAGGTGTGGCCTCACCAAGACCCTGTACAACTGCAGTAGAACCTCCCTGCTCTTGTACTCAAATCCTTTTGCTATGAATGCCAACATACCATTCTCTTTCTTCACAGCCTGCTGCACCTGCATGCCTACTTTCAATGTCTGGTGTACCATGACACCCAGGTCTCGTTGCATCTCCCCTTTTCCTAATCGGTCACCATTCAAATAATAGTCTACCTTCCTGTTTTTGCCACCAAAGTGGATAACCTCACATTTATCCACATTATACTGCATCTGCCATGCATTTGCCCACTCACCCAGTCTATCCAAGTCATCCTGCAGCCTCCTAGCACCCTCCTCACAGCTAACACTGCCCCCCATCTTCGTGTCATCCGCAAACTTCGAGATGTTGCATTTAATTCCCTCGTCCAAATCATTAATGTATATTGTAAATAGCTGGGGTCTCAGCACTGAGCCTTGCGGCACCCCACTAGTCACTGTCTGCCATCCTGAAAAGGACCCGTTCACTCCTACTCTTTGCTTCCTGTCTGCCAGCCAGTTCTCTATCCACATCAATACTGAACCACCAATACCGTGTGCTTTAAGTTTGTATACCAATCTCTTGTGCGGGACCTTGTCGAAAGCCTTCTGAAAGTCCAGATATAACACATCCACTGCTTCTCCCTTATCCACTCTACTAGTTACATCCTCAAAAAATTCAATAAGATTCGTCAGACATGATTTACCCTTCGTAAATCCATGCTGACTTTGTCCAATGATTTCACCACTTTCCAAAGGCGCTGCTATCCCATCTTTAATAATTGATTCTAGCAGTTTCCCCACTACCGATGTTAGACTAACTGATCTGTAATTCCCCGTTTTCTCTCTCCCTCCCTTTTTAATAAGTGGGGTTACATTAGCTACCCTCCAATCCTCAGGAACTACTCCAGAATTTAAATAGTTTTGAAAAATTATCACTAACACATCTGCTATTTCTGGGGCTACTTCCTTAAGTATCCTGGGATGCAGCCTATCTGGCCCTGGGGATTCAATCCATTCAATTTACCTAACACCACTTTCTAGCTAACCTGGATTTCACTCATTTCCTCTATCTCATTTGACCCGCGATCCTCTGCTATTTCCGGTAAATTATTTATGTCTTCCTTAGTGAAGACAGAACCAAAGTAGTTATTCAATTGGTCTGCCATGTCCTTGTTCCCCATGATCAATTCACCCGTTTCTGACTGCAAGGGACCTACATTTGTTTTAACTAATCTTTTGCGCTTCACATATCGATAAAAACTTTTGCAGTCAGTTTTTATGTTTCCTGCCAGTTTTCTTTCATACTCCATTTTCCCTTTCCTAATTAATCCCTTTGTCCTCCTCTGTTGGTCTCTGGATTTCTCCCAGTCAGCTGGTAGGCTGCTTTTTCTGGCAAATTTGTACGCTTCATCTTTTTCTTTGATACTATCCCTGATTTCCCTCGTTATCCAGGGATGCGCCACCTTCCCCGATTTATTCTTTTGCCATACTGGGATGAACAATTGTTGTAGTTCATCCATGCAGTCTTTAAATGCCTTCCATTGCATATCCATCGTCAACCCTTCAATAATCAATTGCCAGTCGATCTGGGCCAATTCACGTCTCATACCCTCAAAGTTACCTTTCTTTAAGTTCAGGACCCGTGTTTCTGAATTAACAATGTCACTCTCCATCCTAATGAAGAACTCAACCATATCATGGTCTCTCTTGCCCAAGGGGCCACGTACAACAAGGCTGCTAACTAACCCTTCCTCATTACTCAATATCCAGTCTAGAATAGCCTGCTCTCTCGTTGGTTCCTCCACATGTTGGTTTAGAAAACTATCCCGCATACATTCCAAGAAATCCCCTTCCTCAGCACCCCTGCCAATTTGATTCACCCAATCTATATGTAGATAGAAGTCACCCATTATAACGGTTTTACCTTTGTTGCGCGCATTTCTAATTTCCTGTTTTATGCCATCCCCAACTCAACTACTACTGTTAGGTGGCCTGTACACAACACCCACTAGCGTTTTCTGCCCCTTAGTGTTTTGCAGCTTCACCCATATCGATTCCACATCCTCCAAGCTAATGTCATTCCTTTCTATTGCGTTAATCTCTGCTCTAACCAGCAATGCTACCCCACCTCCTTTTCCTCTCTGTCTATCCTTCCTGAATATTGAATATCCCTGGATGTTCAGCTCCCAGCCTTGGTCACCCTGGAGCCATGTCTCCGTGATCCCAACTATATCATAATTATTAATAGCTATCCGCACATTCAACTCATCCGCCTTATTATGAATGCTCCTCGCATTGAGACACAAAGCCTTCAGGCTTGTTTTTACATCATTCTTGGCCCTTTTACAATTATGTTGAAAAGTGGCCCTTTTAGATTTTTGCCCTGGATTTGTTTTCCTGCCACTTTCACAGTTTAATATGGGAAGGTGGATGTGCAGGGAAGGGAGGGATATGGGTGACGTGCAGGCAGAGATTAGTTTAGTGTCAGGGGGGGATCGGCACAAAGGGCCAGTTCCTGGGCTGTACTATTCCATGTTCTACATTTCCTGCAGTGCTGTATCTGGTATTCCCACTCCTGCCAGGGAGTTTCTCCCCTTCCTGGCTCCTTCCCTCTCCCAGAGTGTCTCCTCCTGTATCCAGTCAGACCCCCTGTCCCCCTCCCTTCCCCATCCCCTCCCTCCTCTCCTTGACTCACCTGCTCGCTGGGCTCTGTGCCGCTTGCGGCCCCTCCCTGCGTGACCGTCCTGGGGGGTAAGGGGCTTGGCTCTCCTGTGGGGGGGGAAGGAAGGAGCGAGAGCTGGGGTGAGAGCTGGAGTGGTGACAGCACCTGAGGGGTGGGGGCAACAGAGTGCGGGAGGTGGGGCAAGTGCAGGTGGGGGGGAAGCGGAGACAGAGTCCAGGTGGATGGAGGCGGAGACAGAGTTCGCGTGGGGGGAGGGGGAGACAGAGTGTGGATAAGGGGGGAGAGGGAAACAGTGTTCGGTGGGGGGGGAGGGGGAGACATGGTGTGGGTGGGGGCGTAGACAGAGGGCAGGTGGGGGGGGTGAGTACCTTGGGCAGAGTTGCCGCTCTCTCTCGTTGCCGGCCTGGGCTCCCATTTCAGTTCATCGGTCATCTCTTGCATTAGGTCGATGCTGTGGGGGTCAAAAGGGGACAGGGGCTAGTCTGGTGGAGAATGGCCAGAGCATCCGGGGGTGTGGGGGGGGGGGGGGAAGTTAGGAACAGGGATAGGATAGGTTTAGAGGGATATGGACCAAATGTGGGCAGGTGGGATTAATGTATTTGGGGCATGTTGGTCGGGGTGGGACAAGTGTAGATGGGGCATGTTGGTCAGGTGGGACTAATGTAGATGGGGCATGTCGGTTGGGGCGGGACTAGTGTAAATGGGGCATGTTGGTCGGGGTGGGACTAATGTACATGGGGCATATTGGTCGGGGTGGGACTAGTGTAGATGGGGCATGTTGGTCGGGGTGGGACTAGTGTAGATGGGGCACGTTGGTCGGGGTGGGCCTGTTTCCACGTTGGGTGACTCTGACTCTACTCCTCCCAGGAGGACAGGTGGTGACTGGGGCTCCATCACTGAGTGGACTCACTTTGGCTGCTCCTGAGCTCTGGCTCCTGGCATCTTGTCGGAGTGTTGGAGATTCCAGCGCTCCAGAAGGTCGGAGATAGTGATCTCCCCGTCGCTGAGCTGTGGTGGGGAGAGGAGATAAAGGCACGGTGACAATCCTGTATGCGCCAATTCACAGGCATGCAGTTTCAGACACAAATCTTAGTGGCTCAACGGTAGAGTTGCTGCCTCACAGCGCCAGAGACCCGGTTCCACCCTGACTACGGGTGTTGTCTGTACAGAGTTTGCACGTTCTCCCTGTGATGGTGAGTTTTCTCCGGGTGCTCCGGTTTCCTCCCACGCCCAAAAGATGTACAGGTTTATACGTTAATCGGATTCTGTAAATAATGCCTAGTGTATGTGGGATACTACTAGTGTGCCAATCGGTACCAACTCAGTGGGCTGAAGTGTTTCTGCAATGTATCTCTAAAGTCCTGCGTCAATGCAGTCCAGGGAGAGCTGGAGGGTAGAGAATTGGCTTCATGCAAGGAAGCAGAAGGTGGATGGTTGTTTTTCACCATGACTGCAGAAATGTAACTAGTGGTGTGCCTCAGGGTTGGATGCTGGGCCCGTTATTGTTTGTCATCTATATCAATGATTTGGATGAGAACATACAAGGCAAGATGAGCAAGTTTGCAGAGGGGTCTAGGAGCGCAGGTACACACTTCACAAGTAGATGGGGAGTGCTGTAGAGCAGAGAGGGGTCTAGGAGCCACAGTTAGACTGGGAGTATTGTAGAACAGAGAGGGGTCTAGGAGTCACAGTTAGACAGGGAGTATTGTAGAGCAGTGAGGGGTCCTGGACAGTTAGACGGGGAGTATTGTAGAGCAGTGAGGGGTCCAGGAGTGCAGGGGAAGGGTTGGTACGTGAGGGGTGAAGATTGTGGGGAGAGGGAGGGAAGGGGTGCAGTCCGTGGCGACCCACGGTGGGGGCAGGAGGTACCTGGCTGTTCATGGTGATTAAGCTGGTTTGGGAGGCTGCATCTCGTGCTGTCTCCAGTGCCTGAACCCCAGCAATGGTGAGCGAGTGATCCGTGTACTCCTCGTGTTGCTGGTCTCCCTCCAAACTCGACGCCCGGCTGATCATCGTCACGTCTGGGCAACAAGGTCAGAAAACGTCACAGGAGCGTACCATGCAGGAGCTTCACTGTGAATGTGTGTGTGTGTTTGTGTGTGTGTGTGTTTGCGTGTGTGTCTCCTTGCCTGTGCTCTGGGTCTCACTTCTCTCCTCCTCTTCCTCTTCGTCGCCTGTCTCTGGCTCCCAGTGATGGTTGGCCACCTCCTCCAGGGTCTGGATGCCGTTGAGAAAGCTCCTCTCGAGCCGCTGCAGGGAGCAGCTGGCCCAGGTCAGCAGGCCAGCTGACTCGTGGATGCTGGCTGCCGGGGCCAGGACTGGGGTCCTGGGCCTTGGGGGAATGGCGGCCGTCTGAGTGTCCAGGGGCAGCAGCATCTGAAACACAGAGAGTCACAGAATCACAGCAGGGAAACAGCCACACCGGCCGACCGACCGACACTGGTCCCACGCAGGTGGTGCCAGTCCCGCCATGTTGTCTTGCTTGTGTCCACCTCCCCATATTCTCACCGGCGCTGCCAGCTGCCTCTTGCCCCTGGGTGAGGAGCCGTGCGGGGATGACCGTTCCGGGGGCTTCCTTCGTTGTCCGAGTTAAGGAGTCTGCAGTCCGTGCGCAAGTCCAGCTCGCGGCCGTAACGCACGCTGTACACCCTCATCCTCCCGCCGCGCACACACGGGGCTGACTCCAGGCTGGTCCTGACATCGTCAATGTGTCCGAGCCTACTGGATGTGGCATCGTTAGTATGTCCGTGCCCGCTGCCCATGTGTCCATGACCACTCTCCCCCCGTGCCACACCCGAGGCGGGCAGATTGCCAACGTATCCACTCCACATCTCCTACATGGAATAAAGTGGATGCCAGTGATCAACCACGGGTTCTTCTCTCCCTCTTGCCTCTCCCTCTGGATCTTGCCCACACCCTGGAGATCCCTGCACAATCAGCCCTCTCCCCAGCAGTCTCCCCTCCTCCCCTTCCCGCTGGTCATCTTCCCCTCACCCTCCCTTCTCCGTGGCCACTGACCTGTCCCTTTCTCCCCTTGCCATCTCCCCACAAACCCCCCACCGCCCACTCTCCCTGGTGGTCTCCTCACCCTGGCTGCCAGCCCCTCCCCCGTTCTCGGTGGGCTGCAGTCGGTGCTGGGGGGAGAGCTGCTCGGTGGCCCCTCTGCGCCACAGGTGGAGCTGTCACTCTGGCTGGAGGTCATGCCCATCTCGTAGTAGCACAGCTCTGGGGGGTGGGGAAAGAGGCGACAGTCACCACAGAGGGATTAGGGCGGAGGGGGGTCAGTCACAAGGTGGAGTGGGGGTCAGTCACGGGGTGCGGGGGTCAGTCGTGGGGTGGGGGGGTCAGTCACGGGAAGGCACGTGCCGTCAGGGTAGGCAAGGTAGGCACTGCCTACCCTGACTAAAATTATCAAATGGTAATTATTAAATATAAATAGAACTCTTAGGTAGGCATTCTCCGTGCCTTTCAACCACAGCACTTGTAACACGAGAAGGTCTGTGCAGCCCACGTGCCGTCAGTGCTGCTTGTCAGTTTCAAGCGGAGTTGAAATTCTGCCTTTGCAGTACTGCGTATGCACAGCAGCCTACTGCGCAAGTGCAGCGCGAGTTTCTGCTTCTGCTGGTCCCCGCTCACCTCTGGCAGTGCGCTCCATCTGAAAACCTCTCTCCTGCCGCCTCACTCATGTCAGCAACTTCCCGCAAATGCTTAAATTCCGACAGCGCGCTCAAGGGACCAATTGAGGTTACTTGGCTGTCGGAATTTAAGGATTTGCGAGAAGCGGCTGACAGGAGCGAAGCCGGCGAGCGGCAGGTGAGAGGTGTTCAGACAGAGAGCACTTCCAGAGTTAAGCGGGCTGGCAGAAGGCGCTGAAGTGGCAGCTGGTTCTGCTGTCGTGTCCCGGCGGCCGCTCACAATCACCCGAGCTGCTTCCCTCCCTAGAAGTGGCGGCCAGTTCTGCTGTCTGTGCCCGGAGCGCTGCGGCAGCGGTAAGTGAGTCTGACATGATCTCCGACCCCTCCTTCTCAACACTCCTGCCCTCCCCGCATCTTTAACCCCTGGCACAGACTCTCCACACACTGTGAAAGGAACTCTCCCTCCAATTGGTCCCTTGAATTATTGTATTGTCATTCAATAAGATGACTACTGATTCAACGTCCCAGTGTGTTCCCGTTTTTCCCACCATCTCTCCACCTGCCTTCATCCTCCCTAGAAGTGAGGATCCTTCATCCAAGGAGCTTTAGAAGCCTTGGGAAAGTTTAATTGTTACTTATTTTTAATTTTTACGGAGAACACAATCTGCGCATGTAATTACCGTCAGTAATTACTCACGGCACGTGCCTGGTCACGGTGTGGGGTGTGTGGAGGGAGGTCAGTCACGGTGACACTCACCAGGAGGAAAGGAGGGGGGGTCAGTCACGGTGTGGGTGGTGTCGTCACAGTGTGGGAGGGGGGTGGAGGAAAGATGTCGTCGAGCTGGAAAGGGTGCAGAGAAGATTTACGAGGATGTTTCTGGGAATCTAGCGGCCTGAGCTACTGGGAGAGTTTGGGGCAGGCTGGGACTCTATTCCTTGGAGCGCAGGAGGATGATCTTACGGAGGTGTATAAGATTATGAGGGGAATAGATCGGGTAGACACAGTGAGTCTCTTGCCCAGGGTAGGGGAATCGAGGACCAGAGGACACGGGTTTAAGGTGAGGGGGGGGTGGGGGGGAGATGATTTAATAAGAACCTGAGGGGCAACCTTTCCACACAGAGGGTGTTTGGTGTATGGAACGAGCTGCCGGAGGAGGTAGTTGAGGCAATGTTTAAGAGACACTTGGACAGGTACATAGTTAGGACAGGTTGGGAGGGATATGAGTCCGGGTAGGGAGAGACGGCGATGGGGAGGGGGAACAGGGTAGAGAGTGGGTGGGAGCGTTGGCTATGTGATCAGGGCTCTAAATTAGCGGTTGCCCGGTTGCCAATGGCAACCTAGTCCCGCCGGGCAAACTAAAAGCCATGTCATTTTGCCCGGCTTGGCAAGCACCCGGGACATCTATCGTTTAATTCTGAGCGAGACCCCTCTCTATCTCTCTCTCTCTTTCTGTCACTCTCTGTCTCCGCCCACTATCTGTGTCCGTGTCTCGGCTCTCGCTCGCTCCTCGTCCGCTGGCACGGCAGGCCACTTTATACAAGCACACAACCACGGCCACCACCAAAGATCCTATAGCGAGGATCTTTGGCCAGCACATCATCGGCCGTGGTTGTGCGCATGTGTCGCCCTGTACATGGCACTGCCACTGCAACTGGTGCCACTTTCTTCCTCCCTATGCATTGTGGGAGATCTGGCCGCCATTGATGCTGAAAACCAACGCAGAATCACTCGCTAGAGCAACTCCGTGGAGTAACTCTTGCTTCTTGATTTCCTGGTCCTCCAAAAATATTCCAAATGGAATTTAAGCAGAATTTAAACAACACCACCAAACTCCAAACTCTGAAAAATAACAGCCTATTGCATTTTATCTGTTTATTTATTGTGTATATGTATATATGGTCTATGGTATATAGACACACTGAAATCTCCTGTTCTGTACTATGTTTACATATTCTGTTGTGCTGCAGAAAGCAAGAATTTCATTGTCCTATCTGGGACACATGACAATAAAACTCTCTTGACTCTAGACTTGGACTTAAACAAAAAAGGGTTCTTGGGGAAAAAAAGAGCTACCTTACATTTAATTGCTTCTGGTTGAGTACCTATAGTAGGGTGAAAACTATTCCATGCTTTAATTGTGCGGCGGAACTCCATAGAGCAGCCAGCATCTCTGGATAGAAGAAATTGGGTGACATTTCGGGTACAGCCCCTCTTTAGATTTCTATGGTTTTAGTGTTTTTAGGTTTAATGTAAGATACAGCGTGGAAACAGGACACTTCGGCCCCCGAGTCCATGCACCGACCATCCGATCACCGTACACAAGTTCTTATTCCCACACATTAGCAACGTGAGTCAAGAGTGTTTTATTCTCTCTCCGGCCCAATGAAATCACTTACTTGCTGCACCACTACGAATATGTTAAACATAGTATCTGGTAAAAAAGTTATAATTGACAAACAAAATCTGTATATATTTTATTTATGAATATACAACTATACACACCACACCCACACACACAATATCCTCCTGGATTTATCCAGTTCTATCATCGTACCGCAACCATAGAAAATTAGGTGAGTGTAGGCCATTCGGCCTTCGAGCCTGCACCGCTCTGCGCACAATCGGATCATGGCTATCATATAGTATCATGTGCGGTAGGCTCTGCGCAAACTGCATATGCTGGTATAAATGAATATAGACACATGCTATGTAGTAATCAACAGGTCAGAAGAATCTCTGGACAAAGGAAAATATTCTGTTTTGGGTTGGGTCTGAAAAAGGTTCCTGCACACTTTGGACTGTGGAAGGATACAAGAGCACCTGGAGAAAACCCATGCGTAAAAAGGGGAAAAGGGAGCAAACTCATACAGACAGCACCATTATTCAGGATCAATTCGAGTCTCTTGCAATTTTAGGCAGCAAATTTATGGCCAATGTATTGCCCCATGTCTTGAACGAATTAAAAATACAGAAGCGTAAAGGGGGACACAGCTCACTTAGAGATTTAAGACTGAAAATGGATAGAGTTTCTTTTTATTAAGTACACCAAGTTATCAATGTAATAAATTTTTGTTGAGGTTGGGAAAATAAATATAGTTGCACAGCTGGTGGACTTGCTGCCTCACACGCAGAGAATCGTGTTGATCCTGTCCTACGGGCACTGTCTGTGTTTGAATTTGCACATTCTCCCTCAAGCGTGTGGTTTCCCCCAACAATCCCAAAGACACAATTGGCTTTGTAGGTTAACTTTCTCTGTAAAATTTCCCCCAATGTGTAGGAAGTGGTGAGGCAAGTGGATAACAGAACTTGTGTTATTATTTGTGTAGACAAAAATGCTGAGAACTCAGCGGGTGAGGCAGCATCTTTGAGCGAAGAAACATAGGCAACGTTTCGGGTCGAAGACCCTTCTTCAGACTGATCCGAAGGTGCAGGGGGGGGGGGGGGTGGGGAAGAAGAAAAGGAAAGAGACCGGAGACACAGTGGACTGAGGGAGAGCTGCGAAGCAGAGGAAGAAAAGCAGGCCACCTTGAAATTGGAGAAGTCAATTTTCATACCGCTGGGGTGTAAACTGCCCAAGCAAAATATGAGGTGTTACTCCTCCAATTTACGGTGGGCCTCACTCTGGCCATGGAGGAGGCCCAGGACAGAAAGGTCGGATTCGGAATGGGAGGGGGAAGGGGGTTTGAAGTGTTGGTTATTGCGAACCAAATGGAGGTGTTGGACAAAGCGATCGCCAAGCCTACGTTTGGTCTCACCGATGTAGAGCAGCTGACACCTAGAGCAGTGGATGCAATAGATGTGATTGGAGGAGGTGCAGGTGAACCTCTGCCGCAGCTGGAATGAGTGCTTGGGTCTCTGAATGGAGTCAAGGGGGGAGGTAAAACGACAAGTGTAGCAGTTCCTGCGTTGCAAGAAATTGTCAGGAGAGGGGGTGTTATGGGTGGAAGGGACAAAATACTAGATTACGAGGACGTCTCTGACAGGGGGGGGGGGAAGGGAGGGCGTGGGAAGAATGTGTCAGTGGTGGGATTCCCTGGTATAGACAAACTGGCGAAATCACGGGTGAGGCAGCATCTCTGGAGCGAAGGAATAGCGACGTTTTGGGATCGAGACCTTTCTTCAGGCTGATGTCGGGGGGGGGGTCCCGAAAAAGAAAGGAAGAGGCAGAGACAGTAAGGTTGTGGAGAGCTGGTTGGAGGGGAAGGACTACTTAATTGGGAAAGCCAATTTCAATACCGCTGGGGTGTAATAACCCCAAGCGAAATATGAGGTGCTTTTTCTCCAATTTGCGGTGGGCCTCACTCTGGCCATGGAGGAGGCCCAGGACAAAAAGTCGGATTCGGAATGGAGGGAATTGAAAGTGCAGAGCTACCGGGATCAGGTTGGTTAATGCGAACTGAGTGTTTGGTTGTTGCTGCGAGGCGATCGCCAAGCCTACACTTAGTCTCACTGAGGTTGATCATATGCTGAATAATCCAACCAAAATTTTGTTTGGAATTGGAAAGAAATAATAGAAATTGCATTCATTGCAACGTGTAAAAAGAGATGAGATAGTATTGTAATTTTGCTGCATATCATTGTGGTATATATCGTAACTTGATTGGTGAATATGTTTAGTTTGTGACTTTATTTGAAGCAGAAATAATATGCGAATGCTTCATTGACCATAATTCTGACCAGTAACTACGCACTTCGTCCGAGCATATTATCGCACGTGTCATGCGAGCCGTCTTAAATGACCACCTAAACTGTCATTTGGCAACCTAAAAAGTCGCTTAGGTTGCCCGGCTGCCAACAGAGAAAAAAAGTCAAGCAAGAGCCCTGGTGATGGGAGGGGAAGTTGAGGGGGAGCAGGGTCTGTGAGGGGCAGCGGGCCCCAGGAATCTCCATCACTCAACATCGCCAACCCTCCACTGCTCCCGGCAGGCGCTGCTGCAGCTCGCGGCTTGCAATCCCCCGAGTCCCTGCTGCCCATCCAATTTGCCGGCTGGGACCGTGTGCTGGTGCTGCGTGCCCTGTGCCCGGCTGCCACCGACTGGTCCAGCCGTGGCAACTAGCCCCAGCTCCTGTTGGATATAGAGAGAGATGGAGATAGGGACAGAGAGAGCGAGAGAACAGAGAGGGAGAGACGAGAGAGAGAGAGAGAGAGACAGCAAGAGAGACAGACAGAGAGAGACGGTGTGG